>CAMTDV010000020.1:41037614-41612614 GCA_947069175.1 Scalesia atractyloides | reverse complement strand
ACGACAATGGGTTTCCAGAGACCGCTTATTTTCTTCTTTATTAAGGTTGATGGCCGAAAAGATTTGTTTGATGGCGTCCTCCTCTTCGACGAGTTGCTCTTCTATTTCTTCCGTATCAGGTGGGTTTGCTTCATCTTCAATTAGGGGGTCGTCATTGTCAATTGGATATTTCATTGATTGATCAAGATTGACGTACTTTTGTCAGTCCCTAATTGAAGTGGTAGGTTGTTTTGTTCTGAAGAACTCGAAGAAGTTTTGAAGGTTTTGGATCCGTTACTGTTACGGATTCTGAAGAACTCGAAGAATGTTCTCGTATTTCGGATTTGCTAGTGTTACGGATTCCGAAGAACAGAAAGGAGATCATCCATCTCGGATTGATCCCGGAATGTTGTTCAATCCGGATTACTGTTTCTGAGATACTGCTGGTGGTTATCAATTCCTTGGAAGTCGGATTTCTGTTGCTATCGAATAAGGATTGGAATCTGGACTCTTATCATTCCGGATTCTGATTGCATTTAGAATTTATTATTCTGGATTCTCTCAACTCAGATTTTCATTCCGGATTCTCATCATTTCAGATTCACTTTTCCAGATTAAGCATTTCAGACTATTTTTCAGATTTCTCAATTCAGATTCTCATTTCGGATTTACCAGTTTTCAGATTCATCAACTCGGACCATTCAGTTTCAGATTCATCATTTCGGATTCTTCACTTCGGATTCATCATTTCGGATTTTCAATTTTGGATTCAGTTCGGATTCAATTTTGTTTCAGATTCCCATCCGGATTTGACCATATCGGACTGTCTTCAGAGTTGATTGATCACTGTTCAGCATAGAAAACTTAAATAAATTAATTTTAAACCTGGTTGGTAATATTTATTAATTTAATCATGATGAACGGATACATGACAGCACAAGACTTGACCAATGCACTCTGGCTGCCCTGCAATCACAAACTCTGGCTCTCCATCAAGAGTTGGATCAAGTCGTTGGCACCTATACTAAAGTGCCATGTCTGTTGTATGGAGACGAGTATTACGAATGGAAGTTTCGTTTCAAACAATATTCAAGGCAAAAGAGCCTGGTGTGTGGAGGTGTATCATGAATGGTCCGCGAACGATAGTCTAGAGTACAGAGCAAGATCCAGACACAAAAATTCCTAAGCCCATGCACTTGTGGACTCAAGAAGATATTAAGATCATTGAGGAAGATGAAAAGGCCTTGGCTACACTGACCATGGCGCTTGGACCGATATTTCTATTGCGGTTAGAAATTGTAAGACCGCAAAGGAAGTTTGGAGTGAACTGCAAAATCTCTATGAGGGAAATGCAGATATGAAGGCAAGCAGGGTAAATCAGTTGAATCAACAATTCAGCTCATTCAATCACATCTAAGGGGAAACAATTGAAAACCAGATTCGTTGCTATGTCAAGCTTGTTTCCCAAATGATTTCAGCTGAGATTACTCTCACTAACAAGTGCTATGAATAGACAGTTATTAAATTCAATGCCAAAGAGTTGGGATGCAAATGTGGGAATGATAAAAAGACAAAGAACTTGAATGATGTCACTCTCACAGAAATGATAACTACTATCAAATCATGTGAGATTGATAACAAGTAGAGAGAAATAAATCATCAGAGCAGTTTGATGGCCGCCGGGATGACAGGGCAAAATGCAGCACTGATGTCACAAAATTTGATTTATAGCCCTCTTCATGGAAGTTCACAAACACCAGGTAGCTCAAACGTTGTTTACAGCCCTATCGCCACGCCACAGAACACCCAGTACGTGTATGGTCTTCAATCTCAGAATTCCACTATGGTTTCGGCTGTTCAAGTTCAAACTCGGTACCATGCTCAGTATCCCAACATGGTGTTCAGTCCTACAATTCCTCAAGTAGTGCAACAAGGCAAATTCCTCAAACTGCTGCACAGTGCCTGCTAAACCTGCATCCAACTCTGCATTTCTCACTAAAGAAAACGAAGAGAAATTGGCTATTGCAGCTTTAATGATCAAGAGCTTGAACCCTTTCTGGCAGGTGATCTGACTCCTCCATCCATCCTTCCAACCAAAGTTGATCAGATAATGGAGGAAGACCTGGACGAGATCGATGTGTCCTGGAATCTAGCAATGGCTGCCTTTCGGGTTAACAAGTTTCAGAAAAACTATGGACGCCAACCATTGTCAAATATGAAGACTGGTCTCACAACGGATAAACTCAGATGCTACAGATGTCACGAACCTAGGACACTTTGCCAGGGAATGCAACAAGTCGCCATCCGGGTACGTGTCATCCAGGGTGGCAGACATACAGAGCGGCGACAAACAGCTGGTCCCAGTCTCTCCCTCAAAGTCCACTACGAGTCCATTGAGCAGCTCGCGCAGGAAGTCAACAGCATTGGTGGCCCAACAGCACGAAGGATTTAACTAGGCAGATGCTACAGCTCAGATGGAAACTTAAATCTCTCCAAGAACAGCAACCAATACATGATGGCACAGACAACTAAGACGCACGATCTTTCGGAAACGGTAAATCAAATTCTCTGATAGTTGTCATTTTAAATTATCACAAATGCGCTCCATAATTCAACTCTTGTAGCTGAATATCAACAAGCTGCGTCATAGAACATCGCCCTTAAACATAAGAATAAGCTTCTTACGAAAAGGTCGAAGCTCAGAAACAAGATATAGCTCAGCTAAAGCTAGACTTGAACCAACAACAGTGTTGGGTCTACGACTACAAGCTAAACTAGCTGAAAAGTACGTAGAACTTCAAGCAGCCTTAGCCAAGCTATATTCTTTAACAGGGAAGCTTCATGAACATGAAATAAACATTAAAAAATTTGAAACTTCAAGTAAACTAGTCAAGGACTTATGTGACCTTCACTTAATTACCAGAAAATTTTTACCAAAGGTCTTGGGTATGATAAGGCACCTCCACCATATAATCATAACTATACTAGAATGCCTGAATCTGAGGCTGATTTAGAAAATGCAGAAAAAATGATTTATGGTAAACCATCATATTATCTATCTAAACCATTAACGCCCTATTACCCAAAGTTCTCTAAACCAACTAACTCAAGAGGGATGATGTTTTTGTTACTCTACACCACTGTCCCCTAAATCTGGTGATCATCCTTCTGGTAGTACAGATAGTTTGGAGAAAGAAATGCCTGAGGCGGGGAAATCAACATCCTCCACCGAATCTAAAGGAGAGAATCTTCTGAAACTCAAACTGAATTCGTGAATGATACTAATGTGTCTACCTCATGTCAGAAGAAATTTTAGTTGAGGATATCACAGAGGGTGATCAAGAGGAATTCTGAAGCAAATTCAGACAATTCGGCTGCTGATTATGAATTTTATAAGCCTGCTTTTTGACATTTTAAACAATTTCTTTCTGAACAATTTACATTTTCAAACAGTGTTGGTTGTGTTAGAAACTCCGACAGTTTTAGTTCTTGTTTCATCGATTGCTGATGTTTTGAATGATGCCAATAAATGTAATAACTCTTGTGATGAAAACATGAATTTAGCTGCAGGTCCAGCATTGACAGATGATTCGGTTTCATAAGTTTCAACTTAAGAGACCGGAAGTTCTTCTCTAGAGGTTTCGTCTGTTGATGCAAATCCCAGGGTCGACAGTGCAAAAGTTGACCAACAACCGACCCTGTGAATGTTGATGTTGACAAAATTCTAGAAGATTCAGGCGACTCAGCTTATTCCAACCAAGCACAAGGGACTGATTCTGAAACGACAGATGATGAGAATTCTTTTTCTAATGATTCAAATGAAAGTCTTAAAACTGATTCTGAATCGGATTCTCAAATTTTTCAAAAACTCGAGATTCCACCTTCATGTAATGTTTCAAGCTCATCTTCTAAAAATTCAGAAAAGGATGTCCCTGCAAGCCACCCGTGTCCTCTACAAAATCTGTCACGAAATGTGATTCGACAAATAAGATTAAGAAACGGAGAACCCGCCGATCCAAAAAGAAGAAAACCAAACAGGTGTCTCCGACAAATGAAAGGGCAACTGCTGAGTTCCCTTATCACTTTGAGAAGTTAACTCAGCAGTCGCAAACTGAATCTGTTAAGCAACCAGCTGACAGATATCAGTTAAAATTTCGCCTAATTCTCCATGTTCAAAATTTTCCAATTCAAATCACAAAACTAACAAGTGTGCTGATGGTTGTGCGCAGGACACAGTCAAGAACAACACCGTGCATCAGCCGTCAGTGCCCGCATGCAAGAAACTGATAGACAAATTGCCTAGAATTTCCTAAGCTGAACGAACTGTTTTCTTTCAGAAGAGGCAGACCTTTTTCAATTGTCGATTTCCCGGGCACATTGCTCGAAATTGTCAAAAGACCTTTACCCCGTTTAAAACTTTGTATTCACGACATCAGAAGACTATGTCTAATCGCCCACCTCAGGCTCGATTTGTGGCTAAGTCTTCTGATCACGACTGGATCTTGCCAAGAAACAATCTCTAAAACCCTCAAGACCTTCAGGTTCCCAGAACCTTTCTAGCACTCCAAGGATTGTGCAGAAGTCTGATTCGGTAACCTGGAGGCCTAAGACATTGGCCAAGACTTAGTCTTCTGCCCCATTACAAATCAATCAAAAGCATCATAAACCTCATCCTCACCTAATTTAATTTTTCATGAGGTTACTTACATTGATGCTAATGGCATGCCCAGATCTTCAATGGCCTAGGTTGCAGCCTATAACTAAAACCTTTGAAATGTGCAGGAACAGCTCTTGTGAACTCTTGTCAGACTACGGTACATTGACAGTGGTTGTTCCAGCACATGACCAGAGCATCTCGCAGTTGAATGACATTCAGTTTTTCGATGGCGTTTTTGTTTCCTTCACAGGTGGTGAGACAGGAAAGATTACTATGAGAGGAACAGTTTGTAACGAAGCCCTCAGCTTTAAGGATGTTAATTACGTACTAGAATTGAAGCACAGTCTTTTGAGTGTGTCTCAACTCTGCGACAATTATTTGGAAGTTCTTTTCACCAAGAAAGGGTGTTATGTGCTCAAACCAGGTCTTATTATTCCGGATGATTGGATTCATCTTAAAGTTGCACGGAAACGAAATGCATATGTTTGACATGAACCAGGCTCCCTCTAACAAGCTCAATTGCCTCTTCTCGTCTACAGCTGAACATGATGCAATGCTATGGCATTGCAGACTGGGACACATCAACATGAAGAACTTAAATCGTCTTGCAAAAGGTTGTTTAGTCAGAGATCTACCAGTTTGCGACTTCATGCTGATTGAAAAGTGTGAATCATGTGCATGTGGGAAACAACATCGACAGCCACACAAATCTAAAACCGCTCCTTCCATGTCTCAAGTCTTAGAACTGCTTCATATGGATCTTTTTGGTCCGACAGACATTCGAAGCATTGGCGGGAAGGCTTACTGTCTGGTTATTATTGATGATTACTCGCGATTCACCTGGGTTTTCTTTCTTACACATAAAAGTGAAACCGCTGAGTTAGTAGTTCGTCACGCTTATGGAAAACCAGACAGACAACACTGTGAAGGCTATTAGGTGTGATAACGGGACAGAATTTAAGAATGTTACCTTAAATTCTTTCTGCTCCTCTAAGGGAATTGACCGCCAGTTTAGTGAAGCTAGAACTCCACAACAGAATGGAGTTGCCGAACGCAGAAATCGAACGCTAATTGAAGCTGCACGTACTATGTTGGTTGAATCCGAGCTACCTCTGATTTTCTGGGCAGAAGCTATCAATACAACATGTTATATTAGAATCATGCCCTGGTCAATAAACGACTCATGAAAACCCCATACGAAGTGGTTGAAGGTCGCAAACCTTTGGTCAAGCATTTTCGCAAGTTCGGATGCCCTTGTGTTCTCCTGCTCGTGGACGCTAAAGGGAAATTTGAATCACGCAGGGACCCTTGCATCTTCATTGGTTATTCCAAAAATAATTCATACCGTGTTTATAACAAGATCAAGAAAATGGTAGTTGAAACCTACAATGTGGGTTGGCTGGAGGAAAATCCCAAGGACACACGCATTGGTCCTGACTGGCTGTATGATTATTCCACATTATTTAACCATGTTGATATATCTTCCAATGTGTCTGCAGGTAAAAGTCAAATCACTGACCTTCCAACAGTGACCATCTCACCCGAAGATGATGCTTTCGCTGCACAGCTACATGAGACACTAAAGCAGCTAAGTGTGGACCCTCCTGGATTCAATGACGTTGTCTCTTCTTCTTCTTCCCCCGTATCGCAATCTCAAGAGCCAACACTTAATCCGCCTTCTCAGAATGATACTTCTGAAGTTGGGGCTTCTGGCACAAAGCCTCCTACGACAGATGAAGGGTCTACTCCTCCCGATGTCTTGGGTTCATCTCTGTTCCCTGAGCCCACTCAGCCAGATAGTTCAGTTGATTCCTCAACAACTCCTACTACTGGTGCACCTGTTGAGGGGGAGTCATCTGGAGTAGCTTCCGCAAGTGTTACCAACTTGCAAACGGGTGTTCTTGTTCCCGCTACACCAATACCGCAGCGACTACAGAGTGATCACCCCCATTGGAAATATTACTGGTCCTGTTAACGCTGTGGTTCAAACCCGCAGCCAATCCGGGGATATCAATACTTGTCTCTACTCTTGCTTTATTTCACAAATTGAACCTAAAAGTGTTGATGTTGCCTTGCAGGAACTAGGCCGGGTGGATGCCATGCATGAGGAACTCAATCAATTTGAGAAACTTCGTGTCTGGCAATTGGTGCAGCTGCCTTAAGGAAAACGTACTGTCGAAACTCATTGGGTTTTCCGTAACAAACAGGATGACACTTGCATTATTGTTCGAAATAAAGCTCGATTGGTGTTCAGTGTTTTCGTCAGATTGAAAGGTTGATACGATGAGGTCTACGCACCTGTCGCTCGTTTGGAGGTTATTCGTATTTTCTTGGCATATGCATCGTACATGGATTTCACTGTCTATCAAATGGATGTCAAGACTACGTTTCTCTACGGCACGGTGAAAGAGGAAATCTACGTGGCATAACCACCGGGTTTTACTGATCCTGACAAGCCAGACTATGCATACAAATTCGACAAAGCTTTGTATGGGTTGCATCAAGCACCTCGCGCATGGTACGCCACTCTTACAGAGCATCTGCTTGCTCATGGATACACTTGGGGAACCATTGATCAAACCCTGTTCATCAAACGCGTTGACAAGGACATTATTTTTGTTCAAATCTACGTTGATGATATCATTTTTGGTTCTACAAATGATGGTTTGTGCCGCGAATTTGAAGAAATTATGAAAAAGAAATTTGAGATGAGCTCCTTGGGGGAGATGACCATGTTTTTAGGACTTCAAGTTCGTCAGAGCCCACATGGTATCTTGATTCATCAAGGAAAATACGTCCATGACATTCTTGCATAATTCAAGCTTACAGATTCCAAGCCTATGGCTTCACCTATAGCAGAAACGGCCTTTACTAAATGAAGACGCTGAAGGAACGCCTGTTAATCCGACTATGTATCACTCAATGATTGGATCACTCATGTCTCTCACTGCAAGTCACCCAGATATCATGTTTGGCATCTGCCAGTGTGCTCGTTATCAGGATACTCCTAAACTCTCTCATTTACATGCTGTTAAACGAATTTTTAGGTACCTCAAAGGGGCACCATCACTGGGCCTCTAGTATCCTAAAAATTCTGAATTTGAACTGTTTGCTTTCTCTGACAGTAATCTTGGAGGTACAGATAGGGATATGGGCTCAACTTCAGCTTGTTGCTAATTTCTGGGAGATCGCTTAATCTCGTGGTAATGCAAGAAGCAACAGACGGTCTCGCTTTCTACTACGGAAGCAGAATATGTCGCAGCGTCTGCTTGCTGCTCCCAGGTTTTATGGATGCAACACTAACTTGCGAATTATGGTTTGACTTATCTAAACACAACAATTTACTGTGATAATGATGCCGCAATCCAAATCGTTAAAAAACCCTGTTTTCCACTCTAAAACCAAGCACATAAATATTAAAGTTCATTTTATATGTGATTGCTATGAAAAGGGTCTCGTAAATCTTGAGCAAATCCACACTGATGCAAATGTGGTGGATTTGTTCACGAACACCGTTAGCAACACGCGTTTTCAAGTGTTCGTGGATCTTCTCAAAATGATTCGGTTTTCTACCTAAGCATCCTTTATCGGTGTTGTTTTGTTTCTTGTCTTTCCTTTATTTTTCATTGTGTCATAAATTTGTTCAACCTGCCGAATAGTGTAAGCCAAATGATATAAACATAATGAACTATGTACTTAGTGGGTCACTTGCTATATGCGTATGATTTCACGGTCTTAAATCCTGTGTTGATAGATAGCCAACGTCTAACGTTTCGGGTCTTTATGTTGTTCAGTCATCCAGGGATATCCTGGCTGCCCTTCTGTTGCATCCAGATTATATGCAGATCTAGGCACAGTCAGAATATCTTTCTGAAAGAGCCAAAATGGAAAGGCAAAAACCTAAAAGAACAAAAGTTTCTTTATGAAAACATTCCATAAGTTCTTACGTACCACATAAGGTATTTGTCTAACCCTCGTCAGTCTCTATTGGTCTCTCTGCTGTACGGAAGTACTGACCTGTTCACCAATGGCCTGACGTTGTAAAATAAAAGGATGACCATAGTATACTCACCTGCTATGATGAATTGTTGTGCTTACCTTGATCGTGGGTGTATGTCATGGCATGGGACACATGGGTATAAGAGTATAATACTACCTTAAGCGTATTATAAGGGTTGAACTAGAAGGTTGAGTTTTAGATTTAAATGGACAAGTAATTTGACAATTGCTTAGACCAATTGACCCGACTCATACTAAAAAATGTTCCTTAGTCAACCTTTGAGACGATTTGATCCCTTAGCAAGGTTGTGTTAATATTTATGTGTGTGCTAAACAGTTCTGTCTTTGTAGAGTAAAATGTAGTTGGATGCTTCGTTAGTAAATTTGATGATTTTTGTTTAGATGGTTTCTGTAAAGGGATATTGGACTGGCCCAGTGTGTTTCGAAATTTGGGCCAATCTAATAAAATTTTTAAAACTCTTAAAATGGAAAACCAGAATACTGTTCCGGATTGGGCCTTTCAGGATGGGCCTAATTTGACTACTGTTCCGGATTTGGCTTTTCCGGATAGGCCCACATGACGTTGTTGTTCCGGATTGGGCCTGACACAAGCTCAATCCAGACACTTTTGAGGCCCAAGCCCATTTCGGAAAATATATATGTGTCTCTAAAACCCATTTCGGATTATTCACAAATTTCCGAATTCTGAATTCTTCTATGATTTTCTCTATATTGCACTGTTCATCTCGGAAATTATCCGGATTAGGTAACTATGCATAAAATCATATAATCTGGATGATAATTTTGATGTTTAAAGCATTCCGGATAGCATCTCGGATTAATCTTCAAATAAACATATATTTCGGATTTCATTTCGCATGGTTATTCATCCGAATTGATGAACTCGGATTCATCTCGAATAATCTTCATCCGGATTGATGATTTATCCGAGATACTTTTGGGTAATCCGGATTGCAAACTTATCCGAAATACATGTGACCTTCTACGAATCCGGATGAACCTTTATCATTCCGGATTAAGTGTTGATCTGTCAGTAATCCGGATTTAGGGTTTTTGAACCTTTTCAACTGTTGAACCCATAAAATTAACTTGAACTCTTAAATATCTGAATCTTAAAATCTGCTTGAACTATCAGTTAGTTTTCACTTTCTTTCTGGTAAACTCCATTAACTTCTGTTAGTTGGAATTTAACTTGGATTGTGGTCTTAATAGATATGGTTGAAGAAGCTTTTGACGCTGTTATGCTGGTTGAGGAGCAGTTCCACAACCAAGCAGGATATCTTTCGGACCCTCCAGCCGAGTTCTATCATGAGTTCCAGTCTATGATTGTGGGGTTAAACGCATGCAAGATTGCCTATGCTCTCTGAGCCAATCTAGTCATTTACAGAGACTTAGTGCATTCTTTCTAGAAGAGAGCTCGTTTTTATCAAAGAGGCGTGGATGGGAGACCGTACATTTGTTCACAGATACAGGAAAAGAGATACTGGTAAATGAAGCTTGCGTCAGAGAGGTGCTCCAGATTGTTGATACAGCTAGCGATCCAACCGTATATGCGAAAGAGAAGGTGGTACCGATGTTGATGGAGATGGGTTATGAAGGATCGTATCCACCGCTGCTTAAGAAGATGTTTCCGGTGTACTGGCAGTCACTAGTTCATATGTTTATGCAGTGCGTCTCGTAAAACAAAGGAGGTCTCGATCAGCCAAACCAAACTCAAACATCAGCTATCGTATCTCTGATTATGGACTGGAAGTATAACTACTCTTGTTATATCTTTGACAATATGAAGAAAATATTTTTGAGCAGTCCAAGAAGAGAATATTTCTTTTGTATCCGCGGTTTGTTCAGTTGATTCTCGATGCTCGTTACCCAGATCTAGCAAAGGACGCCTCAGATGCGACCTTGTTGAACATGAAGCTAATGGGACCAACCATTTTCAGTACCATGAAGAAGAACTGTTCGACATCCAAAACTGTGTTTGTTGGTCGATTTACGCTAAAGAAATTTGGAAAGTTTGTAGAAGTTGTCGGCTTTGACGTCCCAGCTCCTCCACAGTAAACGCAATCGTGGCCGAAGAACATGATGTATCAGTGAAAGAGAAAGAGATAGAGATAGAAGATCTAGTTACGGATGACGAAGCTAATGCCGAACAAGCTTTTCTCGATGATCTTACAGATTTCCACACCAATTTGACTCTAGTTTTACCAGAGTTGTATTCAGAGAATGTGGAAGCTTTGATTGCTCATCTAAAGGAAATTCAGGAAAAACAGGGTGATCCTCCACTAGATATTCCACCTGTTGTTGCTCCAACTGATATGATTGAGGACGATGACAAAGATCAAAAGGACGAGGTTCCACTGATTAAGAGGAGCAGAACAGAGCCGAGCGTTCCATCAAGCCAATCTAAAGTTCATGTCGCTGGTATTGCTGAAGAATCTGTGTTAATGACATCTACTGCTATTGTGTCTACAGTCGTTGCATCTGTTATCGATACTCTGATTGTTGATACTCCTGTTATATCTGAATCGACAACCACTCCAATTGTTACGCACTCTACAATTGTCTCAATTCCAGCTGATACAGCATTACAGATGATGGAGTTTGGGGGAAGTTCGACTGGTGCAGGAGGTTCTGAGGCAGGTGGGAGTGGTGCAGGTCGTAGTGATTATGTTACTCAGGAATATGTACGAAGATCAGAAAAGCGGGCGTTTGAATTTAGCGGGTTGAATAGTGATGATGATGATGTGGAAGTTGATGTTGTGGATCTGAAGAAAAGAGTGGTCGTCTTAGAACAGGAAGTTATATTGAAAGATGCTCAAATTGCCTCACTGCAAACTCGATTGGATGTCCGAGATCAAACTATAGATCAGTTGCAGGGAGATGTCCTATGCTCATGACTCTGGTATTTGATTTGAAAGCCAAGTTAGAGAATAAGTTCTAAAGGGAATTTTCTGATCTCGCGGACGACCCGACGAATATCGAGCACAGGAATTGTAACATCCGTCAAAAAACGGATTTACCAAACCCGCTCCGTTTATCAACCGATCAGTCAGTCAAAATTTTCGTTTCGAATTAAATGTCCAAAACATTTTTAAACGATCCGTAATCAATTATTATACGCGAATATATATTTAGTTTTTGAAAAACTGTCAAAAATCGCAAAATAAAAATTAAATACATCTGCCGGGTTTCGAACCCGGGTCTGTACCGAGTCACTAAGTGACTTAACACCTCACACACAAACCACTGCGCCGCTTGTTATGTTTGATGAATATTAGAATCAGTTAATTGATATAGTGACTTTACGAATTCAAAACCGGCGCCCAAATCGTTTCAGTCGTCGGAATCCCGGAATTTCCGCGAATCTTAACTACGATTTACGTTATAACGTAAACCTTTAATCACATATCGGTTATAACCGATGTTTGAAGTCCGCGACCAAATTCAAAACCGCCGGAAAACTTGAATTGATGAACCCAGCCCAAAACCAGACCAAATACATCTTGTTTCTTCTATAAATTGACCCACAATCGTCTGCAAATCTTTTCGCTAAAAAATCACATCTTTTCACGGCGTAATTTTTCTCGCCGGAAGTTCCCTGCTCATCGCCGGAAAACCGACTTTCTTATTTCTGAACTTCACTGAATCCCCTAAACCTTTACCGAAGTTACCAATACTCTTTCCAAGATTTCCGGAGACTTGTTGCTGCCAGACACCCGTAGCCGGAGTTGGATTCTGTCGCCGGAGTTCTGCCGGAAAACAGAGGATCCAGTCGGTATAATCTCCGCTCAGTTTCTTTTCCTTTTTCACTTTTATCTTACCGAAATAAACTGTAAAACACTAATGAAACTTGATCAAAAGCTCGAACCAGTCAGACCCGATTTCTGGTTATTCGTTCAGTGAAGAAGATGAAGACTTGTTATCATATAAGTTTAATTAAAATCATGAAATTAATCGGGTTAGACACACAGTCCAGCGGTGGACTGTGTGCACATATAAAACGCAAAACGTCTCGAGTTCGATTCCCGTTTCACACACGTTGCCTTAATAAAAATCAAGTTTTTGTTTAACTGAACCGGATCGCCTTAGTTATATGTTAAGTATATTGATAACCAGAATAATAACCAAGTTAGACACACAGTCCAGCGGTGGACTGTGCGTTTGTTTATATCACTGGTCACGAGTTCGAGTCCGGTCTTCAGCACCGACTCGGACAATTATCTTTTCTTTTTAAATAAGGCAGAAAAGGAAATAACTAAATTGTCTTTAAGTATAATAAAAATCAAGTTATATAACATGTTGAACACACAGTCCAGCGGTGGACTGTGTGTTATATTAACCCACAGGTCCCGGGTTCGAGACCTGTGGTGTGCATGACCGTTTCGATTAAATTGTTTTTAAAATAAAAATGATTTTCGGTTTAATCTAATTAGTGTATATATATAATTAAAATCGGATATATAACGGGTTAGACACGTAGCTCAGTTGGTAGAGCTGCGTGCACGCGTACGAGAGGTCTCGGGTTCGAGCCTCACTCAGCGCACAATAAACTGTCAACGAACCGGTCAACGGTCAGGTCAACGGTCAACCGGCCGGTCAACGGTCAGAAAAATAATAATTTTTTTTATTTATTTTTATTTAATTATTTTAATTAAAAATCAATTATAAATACTTAAAAATAACATTTTTAAGATTAGAAAATAGTTTCAAACTCACAAAAATACACCCAACAATCCTACTAAAATAGTTTAATAAAATCCGTTTACTCACCAAACCATAATGCGATTTATCTAGGTTAAATCTCACTCGTGGTTAAAACCACTTCGCGTGCATTCATCATCATCAACCGAACGCACCCACTGTGAGTGAATCTTACAATTCCCCCTTTTTAAATTACACGTTTTGGGGTGTGTCATGTGTTATGAATTAATTAATTTATTTATTTAAACTTGTGCCATACCACATCATGACTTAATCTTAGATTGATTTATTGTTGTGATTTATTTTCCGTTTGTCAAATTACATGAAACTCATACAATAAGCCCATCAGTTCCTCGTGGGAAACGAGTAGAACATCGCGTGCTTCAATTCAAATTCATTATTGTTCATGTGTGTTTTCATTGAGTTTATATTGTTTGTAGTTGTGTTATTCATATTATCATGTTTATGCAATTCATTCATCAGGCCCCTCAGTTCCTCGTGAGAGACGAGTTGAGCATCGCGTGCCTTTAATTGTTCCATTATTGTTCATGAGTGTTTTCATTTAACATCTTATGATTATTGATCAAGTTACATCTAATTTTACTCATGTTTGGTTGTGCACATTTTTCATAATCAATTTAAATAAATTGTTCAAATGTTTTCCATAGGATTCACTCGCCAACATTATGTTGATCCAAAAACCTTTTTACACATGATACAGGTGAACAGGTTGAAGCAAGGATAGCATAGGATTGCCTTAGAAGAGAACAAAGGAGTTAGATTGTTAGTTAGATCATGTTGTAGCAATCATTGTAAACTTTCATTTAATTTGTATTAATGAATATGAAACATTTAATAAATGTCATGAGCTTTGATGATAACCCAATCATGCCCCGATCACCTTATCCGCTGCGGGTCGGGGTGTGACAGATTGGTATCAGAGCCATGACTATAGGGATATAGGATAGGTTATTAGACCCTTAGAGCCTATACTATAGTCTGCCTAAAATATTAAATTGATTAAGTGGTTACATACAAACTTGTGATATTTATTTGTTTCATATTTGTTTACATTTCAGTCAAACATACATGCTCATATACATGTTCATTATACATATATACATATTCATTATACATATATCGATGTTCATGTGTTCAATTTATTTTCATACTCTCGTTATCCAAAGATTTTATGCAATTTTCAATTCTCATCAAAGTAAGTTCTGCGACGGGCATGTAGTAACTGGAAGGGTACAAGTACCGGTAGTCGGAACGTCCTGTCTAGGCTGGCATTCGTATAAATCCAATATAACGGACCAGTTTGCCTACCTGGGGACCAACGATGAGAGTACGAAGGACCTATTAGGCCAAAGCATGCCACACCAAACGTCGTTCGAACTAACCCTACTTTGAGGTGTCACCGTGTCTACACCTGGACACATTCCAAACATCACACGTTGTATACATATTTCTCGATTTTCACCGGGTTTTGTGTACGCAACCAGGCAGAAACCGTGCGAACCATATGAAAAACCGGTAATTCATGGGGGCCCACATGATTACATAAGGTAAAGTATGGCGGCATGACGGGCCTAACAGCGAGCAAAGCCAAAGACATCCTATGGATGTGGTATTTTTGTATGATTATTTTATGAATGTTCATCCCTAATGTGACCCATGATCTCAAAAGCATCCAACTCATACCCTTTTCATGTATTCATTGTAGATGTCTTCTAACCTCGCCCGTAGGAAGATGAGAGCAGGAAAAGCCCGCGAACGCATGGCTACCTTAATCGCTCAACAAATGGCTGCTGTAATACCCAATATTGTAATCCAAGTTCAACAAGCACTTACCAATAATCCTGTCAATCAAGCAAACCAAAACATTTTCAACTCTTCCCCAAATACCACTAAATGCACCTACAAGCATTTCAAATCATGCGACCCTCCGAAATATAAAGGGACTGAAGGTGTCACCGCACTCCTCCATTGGGTTGAAGAAATGGAGAATACTTTTCTAAATTGCGATTGCCCTGATGATCGCAAAGTGCGTTATGCTACCGGTCGACTATATGGGATAGCACTTACTTGGTGGAACACAGAGAAGGCAAAACGAGGTGTTGAAGATGCTATGTCCCTAACTTGGAATGAATTGAAGGAAATCATGACCAGACGATTTTGTCCAAGGAGCGAAATCAAGAAGCTAGAAGATGAATTTTACTCATTGAAGCAAGTGGAAGGAGACCACACCACCTACAACAAAAGGTTCCTTGAATTACATCAAATGGTTCCCAACATGTTTACTCCCCTCTACCATTTGATCGAGCACTACATTCGTGGTCTTCCGTCAAAGATTCAAGACCCTGTGATAAGTACCAAGCCTGCAACTTTGGAAGCAGCAATGGAGCTAGCAACAGAGCTCACCGAGAACCGAATCCGAAACAAAGACTTCAAGGAGGAGAAGAAGAAGGATAAAGAATCGACTGAAACCCCCGAATCCCCTTCTCAAACCGAATCCCCTTCTCAACCCGAATCCCCTTCTCAACCCAAACCTAAGAAAAGAAGAGTCAGGCGACTTTTCGCTGCGACCCAACGAAATCAACCCGTTTTTCACGCTATAACCCATCCGAGCTGTCCCAATCACCCAAGAGGCACCCAACTCAGCTTACCCAAATAAGAAACCATATCTTGGACCTCATCCTCGATGCAACCACTGTTTTTATCACCATCCCCTTACTTTACTTTGCCGGCTATGTACAACTTGTGGACGTTATGGTCATTTGAGCAATGTTTGTCGCACCTTTCAAGACCAAACCTTTTCCCCTACACAAAACATGGCCCAAACTTATCACCAACCCCAACACCCCATGTTCCCATATGCTCGAGCTTGCTTCAATTGTGGCGACCCTACCCACTTTAGAAACACATGCCCTCAATTGGTAAACGTTATCAACACTCAAGCCCAATCAAACCCAGTTAACCAAGTAAACCAAGAAAACCCAACCACTATGCCGCCAGCAAGAGGAAGAGTCTTCAATATCAACGCCAACCCTGTCGAAGATAATGACGGCCCAAACGAAGATACTCAGCTAGTCCTGTTCGCCGAAGATCCAGATTCAACTCCTATTGTTTAGTCTTTCTTTATCACATGTGTAGACTGTTAGAGGAATCATTGGATATTATATATTATATATTGTTTTCAGTATACGATTTTGCCGAGGCCGCAGCTCCCCATCCATCGAGGTTGAGTTTGATCCCCATTTTATTATGGGTTGATCAGGGTGTGCCCGCACGATCGGCTCCGTTTGTTGAGCCTTGATCGGTTACGTAATATTTATTCTCATTTCAGTACATGCAATATGCTCGGCTCCGTTTGATTGAGCCTTGAGTACACATATTTATTCTCATTTCAGTACATGCAATATGCTCGGCTCCGTTTGATTGAGCCTTGAGTACACAGATTTATTCACATTTCAAGTTCATGCAATACGCTCGGCTCCGTTTGATTGAGCCTTGAGCACACATACAATTTCATTATCAGTATCTTGTGGTTGTGGTGTTTGTAGTAGAGTCGCATCGAACTAACCATAACTTGCGGATAAAGTCAATGAAAATTTGACAAGGATATGGTGGATACGCCGATGGTACTTCCTATATATAAGTATTCTTGTCAAATGATCGGAGGCATTATCAGGCGGTTATGAGAGGTTCCATGCATAGGCTGTTTGTGTGGTTAAGTTATTCATATTCAGGACATGCAATATGTTCGGCTCCGTTTGATTGAGCCTTGAGCACACAATTTCAATTTCAGTACATTCAATATGTTCGGCTCCGTTTGATTGAGCCTTGAGCACACAATTTCATTTTCAGTACATGCAATACGATCGGCTCCGTTCGATTGAGCCTTGATCGCACAGATATGTTTTATTTCAGTAATTTATGTTTGTTGTATTGATTGTAGAGTTATAGGACTAATCATAATTCACTGTTAAAACCAATGAAAATTTGACAAGAATATGGTGGATACGCCGCTGGTACTTCCTATATATAAGTATTCTTGTCAAAGGATCAGAGGCATTAACGGATGGTTATGAGAAGTTCTATGTAGGATTTATTAGTTTCTTGGTAACCAATCATAACTTGTGGATAAAACTAATGAAAATTTGGCAAGAATATGGTGGATACGCCGCTGGTACTTCCTATATATAAGTATTCTTGCCAAAGGATCAGAGGCATTATCAGACGGTTATGAGAAGTTCCATGTAGGATTTATTATTGCCTTGGTTGGAATTTGTGATACATTTATATCATCATGTTATTTAAAGAGATTGGATTGTGTTCCATTTCTACATAAATTAACCTCTCCATCATAACAAACGAGAGAGGAACTTTCATCATTCAAACATATATGTTATCAGAATGTGGATTCAAATATTTGCTGTTGTGTTTATTCATGTTCAAATATTCGCTGATGTGTCTATTCATGTTCGAATATTGGCTATTGTGTTTATTCATTCGCTGATGTGTCTATTCATGTTCGAATTTTTGCTGTTGTGTTTATTCATGTTCAAATACTTGCTGTTGTGTTTATGCATGTTCAAATATTTGCCGATGTGTTCATTCATGTTCGAATATTTGCTGTTATGTTTATTCACGTTCAAATATTTGCTGATGTGTTCATTCATGTTTGGATATTAGCTGTTGTGTTTTTATTTATGTTCCATGTAGATTGTAGTGTTAGAAGTTTTGCCTTAGGATATAACCATATTTTTCCCAAACGTATCTAAACTCTTATGTATGATATCATTTTTAGAGAATCATTTCCTGATTATCAATATTCATACAGTAGGCAACAAAAAGCGATTCCTGAATAGGGTACTTAACCTTTACAAGGAACGTTACCGCCTCGAACAAAAACTTAAACCTTCATTTTTCTGAGCATACAACTGTCAAACAAAACGTCATCATCCTTTTTAGTCAAAATATATCATTATTCAAATTTCGGGACGAAATTTCTAAAAAGCAGGGGATACTATAACATCCGTCAAAAAACGGATTTACCAAACCCGCTCCGTTTATCAACCGATCAGTCAGTCAAAATTTTCGTTTCGAATTAAATGTCCAAAACATTTTTAAACGATCCGTAATCAATTATTATACGCGAATATATATTTAGTTTTTGAAAAACTGTCAAAAATCGCAAAATAAAAATTAAATACATCTGCCGGGTTTCGAACCCGGGTCTGTACCGAGTCACTAAGTGACTTAACACCTCACACACAAACCACTGCGCCGCTTGTTATGTTTGATGAATATTAGAATCAGTTAATTGATATAGTGACTTTACGAATTCAAAACCGGCGCCCAAATCGTTTCAGTCGTCGGAATCCCGGAATTTCCGCGAATCTTAACTACGATTTACGTTATAACGTAAACCTTTAATCACATATCGGTTATAACCGATGTTTGAAGTCCGCGACCAAATTCAAAACCGCCGGAAAACTTGAATTGATGAACCCAGCCCAAAACCAGACCAAATACATCTTGTTTCTTCTATAAATTGACCCACAATCGTCTGCAAATCTTTTCGCTAAAAAATCACATCTTTTCACGGCGTAATTTTTCTCGCCGGAAGTTCCCTGCTCATCGCCGGAAAACCGACTTTCTTATTTCTGAACTTCACTGAATCCCCTAAACCTTTACCGAAGTTACCAATACTCTTTCCAAGATTTCCGGAGACTTGTTGCTGCCAGACACCCGTAGCCGGAGTTGGATTCTGTCGCCGGAGTTCTGCCGGAAAACAGAGGATCCAGTCGGTATAATCTCCGCTCAGTTTCTTTTCCTTTTTCACTTTTATCTTACCGAAATAAACTGTAAAACACTAATGAAACTTGATCAAAAGCTCGAACCAGTCAGACCCGATTTCTGGTTATTCGTTCAGTGAAGAAGATGAAGACTTGTTATCATATAAGTTTAATTAAAATCATGAAATTAATCGGGTTAGACACACAGTCCAGCGGTGGACTGTGTGCACATATAAAACGCAAAACGTCTCGAGTTCGATTCCCGTTTCACACACGTTGCCTTAATAAAAATCAAGTTTTTGTTTAACTGAACCGGATCGCCTTAGTTATATGTTAAGTATATTGATAACCAGAATAATAACCAAGTTAGACACACAGTCCAGCGGTGGACTGTGCGTTTGTTTATATCACTGGTCACGAGTTCGAGTCCGGTCTTCAGCACCGACTCGGACAATTATCTTTTCTTTTTAAATAAGGCAGAAAAGGAAATAACTAAATTGTCTTTAAGTATAATAAAAATCAAGTTATATAACATGTTGAACACACAGTCCAGCGGTGGACTGTGTGTTATATTAACCCACAGGTCCCGGGTTCGAGACCTGTGGTGTGCATGACCGTTTCGATTAAATTGTTTTTAAAATAAAAATGATTTTCGGTTTAATCTAATTAGTGTATATATATAATTAAAATCGGATATATAACGGGTTAGACACGTAGCTCAGTTGGTAGAGCTGCGTGCACGCGTACGAGAGGTCTCGGGTTCGAGCCTCACTCAGCGCACAATAAACTGTCAACGAACCGGTCAACGGTCAGGTCAACGGTCAACCGGCCGGTCAACGGTCAGAAAAATAATAATTTTTTTTATTTATTTTTATTTAATTATTTTAATTAAAAATCAATTATAAATACTTAAAAATAACATTTTTAAGATTAGAAAATAGTTTCAAACTCACAAAAATACACCCAACAATCCTACTAAAATAGTTTAATAAAATCCGTTTACTCACCAAACCATAATGCGATTTATCTAGGTTAAATCTCACTCGTGGTTAAAACCACTTCGCGTGCATTCATCATCATCAACCGAACGCACCCACTGTGAGTGAATCTTACAATTCCCCCTTTTTAAATTACACGTTTTGGGGTGTGTCATGTGTTATGAATTAATTAATTTATTTATTTAAACTTGTGCCATACCACATCATGACTTAATCTTAGATTGATTTATTGTTGTGATTTATTTTCCGTTTGTCAAATTACATGAAACTCATACAATAAGCCCATCAGTTCCTCGTGGGAAACGAGTAGAACATCGCGTGCTTCAATTCAAATTCATTATTGTTCATGTGTGTTTTCATTGAGTTTATATTGTTTGTAGTTGTGTTATTCATATTATCATGTTTATGCAATTCATTCATCAGGCCCCTCAGTTCCTCGTGAGAGACGAGTTGAGCATCGCGTGCCTTTAATTGTTCCATTATTGTTCATGAGTGTTTTCATTTAACATCTTATGATTATTGATCAAGTTACATCTAATTTTACTCATGTTTGGTTGTGCACATTTTTCATAATCAATTTAAATAAATTGTTCAAATGTTTTCCATAGGATTCACTCGCCAACATTATGTTGATCCAAAAACCTTTTTACACATGATACAGGTGAACAGGTTGAAGCAAGGATAGCATAGGATTGCCTTAGAAGAGAACAAAGGAGTTAGATTGTTAGTTAGATCATGTTGTAGCAATCATTGTAAACTTTCATTTAATTTGTATTAATGAATATGAAACATTTAATAAATGTCATGAGCTTTGATGATAACCCAATCATGCCCCGATCACCTTATCCGCTGCGGGTCGGGGTGTGACAGGAATCGCGCTGCACAACAACGAGCGGCTGAGAAAACTGAGGCAGCAAGGCTGGCAGCTGAACGCCAAACTGGTTTAGATGATTATTTTGGCGATCCACGGAAGAGATATAAAACGAGCTAAAAGCGTGCAACAAGTCAGAAAAAGAAACAGATGGTAATGATGAAGAATGTTAACGTTAATCCTCTTGACGAGAACTTCCAGCTCAAAGATCCAACGAACCAATCAGAATGCTATATGACGGAGCTCAGTTCCAACTACTACAGCAAAATAGGGAATAAATCCAAGGTGCTAAGCTGGATGTATGATCATGTGAAGAACATGTGGATTATTGTGCGCCAGGATGGAACTCGAGAGTAGTATTCGAAAGAATCCCAGTTCGAGACGTGGACAAAGATTGCTCTTACTGATTTACTTCGTGCTCCGTATACTGATGATGATACTATTGAGCGTGGCCCTGGATAGAGATTTTTCAAGATGCTGGAGCATGAGGTCAAAAGTGGTTTCAAGACAATGAAGACTGCCGAACCTTATTTGAGAGCATAAAAAGGGTGTTCATGATGCGTGTACAGGGAAAAGATTTAAATCGGTGATGTGACCGCCAACTGACAAGGAATTGGTTATACCTGTTGCTCCTACATTTCCACGGGGGATTCTCAAGAATTTTAACTTTTGGTTATACGATCCCAAGGTTGGCAGCGTTGCGATAGTGGCAAAAGAAAAGGCGTTCAGAGTGAATGATGTGGTCGACTTAGTGAGCTTTCACGATGAAGACCTGCAGGTTCTTGCTCCTCATCAATTCAGAACTGCAGAGTTATATGAAGTATGTGCGAAGTATTGGACTGCAGCTGTTGTAGGTATTATAGCTGGAAGGCTTGGAGTGGATGCGCAACCGAAGGACTAATGTTGTAAACCTAGGGGAAGATTGTTGGGTCTAGATTGCTAAAGGTTTACACATTAGAGCTATTTTAGGCTTTAGAGGGGTTTGTGGGCTTCCTAGTGCCTTGTGGGCATAGGGTTGTAAATGGTGGGCTTAGTGGGTGTTATATATACATGTGTTAGGTCTCAGTTAGAAGGTTAGAGAGTTGTATTTTGCAAACACGTATCAGACACTTTGCTAGTGTATGCAAGTTGGTTTTAATTCAAAGTTGTTCTTCTTTTCTAATCATTATTTCCGCTATTGATTAGGTTAGTGATACCTGTTTGATCCATTATCGGGACTTAAAGTAAGAAAAGCTATATTTCAATCCTTCTCGAAGATAACTGGGGCATCTTTTTTAAGTAATTTTGTTAGAGGTCTAGAGATTTTTGAAAAGTCTTTAATAAATCGCCTATAAAAACTGGCATGTTCCGGGAAACTTCGTATGGCTCGGACGAAGGATGGGGGAGGTAATCAGAAAATAGTATCTATTTTGCTTGATATTTTATGACCGAATACTATTCCCTCAGTTACCATGAAATGACATTTTTCTCAATTAAGGGAGAGGTTAGTTTCCTCACATCGGGATAGCATTCGTTCAAGATTATCGAGGCATTGGTCAAATGTATCTCTAAAGATAGAAAGAATCGTCCATGAAAACTTCCATGGTTTTGTCTATCATATCGTGGAAGATGGCCACCATGCAATGTTGAAATGTTGCGGGAGCATTGCATAGACCAAAAGGTATGTGTCATAAGCAAAGGTTCCATAGGGACATGTAAAAGTTGTTTTTTCCTGGTCCTCCGGTTCTATGGGAATTTGAAAATATTCATAAAAACCATCTAAAAACAATAAGAAAAAATAGGTATTTTATGACCGGATAGTCTTTCTAGCTTTTGGTCGATAAATGGCAAAGGAAAGTGGTCTTTCCTTGTCGCCTCGTTCAATTTGCGATAGTCAATACAAACCATCCATCCAGTGACGGTTCTTGTTGGCTTGAGTTCATTTTTTTCATTAGTTACAACTGTCATACCTCCTTTTTTTGGTACTACTTGGACGAGACTTACCCAAGGGCTATAGGAGATAGGGGAGATGAGTCCAGCGTCTAGTAGCTTGATGACTTAATTTTTAACCACTTCTTGTACGTTTGGATTTACTTTTCTTTGTGGTTGTATTACCATCTTATAGTCATCTTCCATTAAAATTTTATGTGTGCACATGGATGGACTGATGCCTTTGATGTCCATAAGTTTCCATGCGATTGCTTTTTTATGTGTTTTCATAAGTTTTATTAATTTTTCTTTTTCAAAAAGGGTTAGTTTTGAAGAAATGATGACGGGGAGCTTAACATGATCTTCTAAGAATGTGTATTCTAGAACTTCTGGTAGCTCCTTGAGTTCAAACGACAGTGGGTTTTCAAGAGACCGCTTATTTTCTTCTTTATTAAGGTCGATGGCCGAAAAGGTTTGTTTGACGGCGTCCTCCTCTTCGACGAGTTGTTCTTCTATTTATTCCGTATAGGGTGGGTTTGCTTCATCTTCAATTAGGGGGTCGTCATTGTCAATTGGATATTTCATTGATTGATCAAGATTGACGTACCTTTTGTCAATCCCTAATTGAAGTGGTAGGTTGTTTTGCTTCCGTTTGACTAAGTTTTGATGGGCTTTTATGAACAGTTGTCCCAACATCAGCGGAGCATCATCTAAGATGATAAAGTCGGTTGGTACTACCGTTTGATTTGTTTAAATTAAGACATCCTCAATCATCCCCTTGGCTTTTATCATTTTTCGGTTAGAGAGAAAAATAGGTATTTTAAGATGAAAAAGATCACTAGTACTCAATTTTTCGAAAATGTAGTTTGTCATTATGTTAACACAAAGATCTTTATCAATTAACATGTTACTAACGAAGATGTTTTGAAAAAAACATGGTACCGGTTTTATGTTTAATTCATGGTGTTCATCTTGTTTTAGTGAGGTTTGATCATTTGTTAAATTAATGCTAACTAGTTCTTCGATTTTAGTAGTAGTGTTTAACTATTTTAAAAACTTGGCATGAGAAGATACCAAACAATGATTTTCAAAAGAAGGTTGTAAAATGTGAATTTCTTGAAAATTTTGCTTTATTCAAAATTATCATTTTTAGAATACCTTCTTCGTGGTTTGGTTCATGCGTGAGTTTTTCGTTATTGTTCTTCTATTTTTACCTCGTCGATTATTGCCTCTTTAGTGCAAATGGTTTCCTCTTTTTTGCGAGCTCTCTTGAGTAGGAGTTCTAAATTTTTTAGACTTTGTATAAGGCTTTCAGCTTCGGGAACGATTGTTGGTGGTGCATCGTATGCTTCAAAAGGGTTGGTATCCCAATCAAAGCTTGACTTTGGGAGGTCAAACCTAGGTTCTTCATATGTGGTGTATGCGGGTGATGGTTGAAAGAGGTAACAATGTTGTACCCAATGAGATTTACCGCAAATGGTACAATATGGTTCCTCGTAATCATCCTCAATGTAGTAGTGGTTATAATCTTCTAAGTAATAATCCATTGGAAGGTACCCAGAAGATTAACGAGAATCGGGATTAGAAAATAGAAAAATTAAAATTAACAGGGAGATGACCACAGCCCCGTGCTGCATTGGCACAACCCGATGGGCATGCCTGTATCTAGGCGTTTTAGAAAGTTTTTTAAAATATCTGCAGCACGAGGGCGTGGCCAAGTGGCATGGCCCCATGGCATACCTACAGTAAAAAAGTTTTGAAAACAGGCGTGCAGTTTTGAAAAATGTACAGAATTTGATTAGGCCGCTTATTTTAAACATTCTTAAAATCCTTGTGTCCCCGGCAACGGCGCCAAAAACTTGACTCATGGATGAAGCTTTAAATTTATAAAAACACAATACAATACTACCACTCTACACACGTTAGGGCAAGTGCACCCATCATAGACGTAGTATAGTGATGGTAAGATACCAACGTCGTCCAAGGACACAAGAGCTTTTAATACCAGCTTATTGTTAACGTCTAATCTAACCAAATTCTGATAAAAGTTTTGAAAGTTTTAAATTATAAAACTAAATGTAAAACGTGAAGAAATAAACAAAAACAAATAGACAAGAAAGAATCACTTGATCTAGACTCATCTTTATGCATACTTTGATGATTTCCGCACTTTTGGATTTTTAAGAGATTATCTTAGTTATAATGGTAGGCCCCTCTTGTGAAGGCGACGTTACCCTCGGCCATATTGGTCTGAGTCAGCAGGGATACAGTCCTTCAAGGGGGGATAAAGTTTTATTAGTAGTTTATTTATAACGGATTCAAGCCGTTCTTACTACTCCCGATTTCATGTTATCTGTCTCAAGGAAAGTCCGAATAAGCTTGAACAAGTACTCGCAGGATCTATACACTGAACGAGGCAAGAACTTTAGCCAAACACCCTTCTAACCCCCTTCTGGGTAGTTAACGCGCATTATTTAGACTGTAAAGACATGAATGAGTGAATCAATGAAACGTGAAGAAATGTTTAACCAAAGTTAACTTTCAATATACAAAACAAGTTATTAAAGTCATTAATACATACCTAATGAAAAAGTTTCCAAAGACTGGAAATCAAAACTAATACACATAAAAGATTTGTCTTCACCAAGTGATGTAAGAGATTTAGCCAAGGATGGCCGTTGTTTGACAAGAGCTCTTACAATCAATCTTGGATCCCGAGACTACTACACACTCTAAAAAATGAAATGTGGATGATCATGTTGGGTGTTGGTGTTGTAGTGGTGGTGGATTGACGGCAAGTGTGAGAGAAGTGGTTTGCCAAGGGATGCCTTTCGCTGGAACCAAGCACCACTATTTATATCTGGAAACAGAGGGTACACACGGCTCCGTACCCACCTGGCACGACCCCATGGTCATCTTTTTCTCCCCCTTCATTAACTACAGATGTTAGGTCATGGCACAACCCCCGTGGTGTCATGGCACAACCCCGTGGTTAGTGTACTTGTTGTACTATCACAGATTCGACGAATCTCAGAGTTGATCACGATCTGTGTTGGGTTAGCACGACCCATGTTGGTTTGTCTATTGTTGTTGTCTTTTTCTATAGAGAATCTTGACTGGGCACGATCCCATGCCTGGTAGGCACGTCCCCGTGCCAAGCTTATGTTCTTGTTATTTTTGTTGTTTTGGATGTGGATGGGGTTCAGCAGGTCGTGTCAATCCTTCTTCTTTATATTTCTGTTGGTTTCTACTGTTAATTTGTTCCTTTTGTTCGTTTAAGCTCTTTTGATCCTGTATTTCAAAGTAAACGAAGAAACATGCTTTTTCACACATTAGTACCGAAAAAATGTTGATTTTATGTCTTGTTTGATATAATTTATATGTTACATTTTGCGCACATCATCCAGCCTTGCGGGACTGTATCCCTACTGAATCAGACCAAATGGCTTAGGGTATTGTTGCCTCCAAAGAGGAACATGACACTTTAACTAAGATAATCTCTTAAAAAACCTAAAGTGTGGAAATCATCAAAGGATACGTAAAAGATGAGTCAGAACCAAGTGATCCTGTCTTTGTCTGTTTATTTTATTTTATTTTAATATTTAATCTACAAGTTAAAACCTTTTCGCAAAGTTTGGGTCGACTGGACATTGATGATAATTCGGTATTAAAAACTCTTGTATCCTTGGATGACATCGGTATCTTACCATCACTATACAACACTAATGATGGGTGCACTTGCCCTAGTGTGTTGTAGAGAGTGATAGTTGCATATCATGTTTTATAAATTTAAAGCATGAATAAACAAGTGAAAAGTACTTCAAATATATCCAAAAATCACCCACGCTCGCATCACATCAAAGTGCCAGAGGAGCCTGTTGTATCACAAAAGTGGCAAACATCTATTGTTACTTCCTCACCACAGATGCCAACATCTCCACCTATCCAAACTCCTCACTCATCATCACAAATGGAGAGTGTTGTAAGCATAGGGACACAAATCAAGGGGAGATATTTCACTTGAATATCTTTTCTCAAGCCCTTCTCAGGGCCGCTTCTCTTTACACATCACCCAACACACTTTTACTATCCACTATAAAACCATTGCTTGATGCACTTGATAACCCTGACTTGGATAAACCTAGTTCCTCTAAAAAACAAGTCACTAAGAGTATACCTCCACAAGTGACTAGGGGAAGTCTAGGACCCAGTGTTAGCCCACAAGCAGAGGAGGTTACACCTCTTGTGTCCTATGAGACACAGGAAGGTATTTCAAGTGGGGCAACTACTACAATTGTAGAGATAACAGTCTTGCAATTGGATAGTAGTTACATCATTAAGATCCCTTTAAGGTAACCGTTGTTGAGTCTACAATAGTACACTTTATAACAGCCGGAAGTCCCCATTACCAAGAAAAAGGGACATCTGGTTCAAAGATATAACCAGTTCTGGTGGGAATTCAGATGATCCTATTAGATTAGTTGATGAATTAAGATATAAGGAATTGACATATAGACTATCCAATTTGGAAACTTCAGTGGCTAAGATAAAAGACATTATGAAGATATTGGTAAAAACTCTAATCCTCCAACAAAATGCAGATCTTGCAGAGAAAATTTGGTTTCATGCTCAATCTTATCTTCAACTACAAAAACAGTTTGTAGATGTCACTCACAACATTCACATGGAATTAATTAGAAATATGGTTGATGCAAGATTTTTTGATTCACAAGCAGAGATCCAGGGCATAAAAGATTATCTCCTTCAAGCAACAGGTACTGCTCCAACTCCCAGGCATCCAGCAGATGATGCCAAAAAGGGGGAAAGTAGTGATAACCTAATAAAGCTTCTACCTGCAAATCCAACCAAAAAGGCTAAGGTTGCTCAAACCAATATTCCACCTACTCAAACCATTGTTCCAGCCACTCAAATAACTGTTACATCCCAAACAACTACACCTCAAACTCAAACATCTGTTGGCATTTCAAAAAGGCCAACATATTTTATATCAACAACAATTTTCACCACATTACTACACCTATTCCTCAAACCAAGAAAAGGAAAATGATAACTTCACCTATCAAATCACCCATCAAAACACCTTCCACCAATATCACATTCTATCTCAACATCCTCACCCCCACCACCTCCATCAATAATTTCTTCCTTCTATAAACCTTCCTAGCCCAAACAGTGTTAAAGAATATTTGGAATTGATGAAAAGGCAGGCCAAAACAATGGTTTTGGAAAGGAACCATGGGAAGGATGACAAGCAGATTCTGTAGATTCTATCAGAAGAATACAAAAGGGTAGAAGCCCTTAGAAGTTAGGCCAACATGATTCATAAAAATCTTTCACTTGATCCTATAACTGATGAAAATCTCAAAAGGCTACTAAAGAGGATTACCTTAAACATATCATGGTGGTAAAACCATATGATGCTGATAAGGAACAGTTTACTGGGTGACCAACCGAATCCTTACTAGATGAGATAATGAGGATTGAAAAGTTGAAGCAATTCCTTAATATCACACCTTCACCTCTGAATTCGAAAGATGGCAAAAAGCCAAATGACAAATAACTCAGGTCCTAGAAAATCTTCCTGGCCTTAAAATTCTAAAATGGAAGTCAAACAAAGACACCCATGAATTGACTCTACTTAGGGCTAGTGGGGAGGTAGAAAAGATCTCAATAAAAGTGCTCATGGGCTAAAATTGAAGATCTACAAGACTTTATAAGTCTGTCATTAGAGAGTGACCTAAAAGACATTGTTTCTCTTGACTTTGAATCATAATTCAAAGGTCAAATAAGAGAACAGTTGATGAGAAAATAAAAGTTGATTAAATAAACCTCTATTTTGGCATCATTTATTCTAGGGTGAGAGTGTTGGACCTACAGAAGAAGAACAAATGATATCTAAAAGCCAAGACATAAGAGGAAGATCAAGAAATAAACAGTCAATGAAGCAATTCTCTCCCCAAGTAGAGTGAATCTTGAACACCTATTTAAAACATTTATTGAAGAACAAAGCAAACATCTGATTAAGGCTTGGAACCGCTGTCCAAGAAGAAACTACATTTGTTGAAGGCTAAAGTCAGTTGAAGCTAAAGGTCTGATGAAGAAGACCAAACATCTGTATGGCCAAATGGATGTTTGGTTATTACCAACAGAGGACAACTCCAACATTGGTTTCCCAATGTAACAAGATTTATCATGTGTTAGTTGTTTAGACTAGTTAGTACAGATGTTAGGATTTGCACAAATGTTTGCAACATCCATGGAATCTTTTCTATTAGGAATGTTAGATGTCACTATCAGGGTGATGTCAACCTATCACGAACAGATCTTTAATACTTACTATAAATAGATCTCACATGTTAGAGATCTACTTCATCATTTCACACTTTCTCTTTTGTACGAATACTGCTGGTGAGTGATCAGGCTGAGGGGGAGATTATAGAATCATTACTTTAAAACCTTTGAATCATTCGAATCAATTGAAATAGCTGCTGATGATATCTCTCTACTTGTGAATTATATTGTTTCATCGGTATTTGTTTAAAAGTATCAAACTCTGTTCTAACAGAAACTATCAAACGTACAACCAAACTCGCATATTAGTGATCAAGCGGATGAGTGATTACAAACAAATGAACCCTTCTTGCTTAGGACTTAACAAATAGATGAGACACGTTCGACGTGTGACACTTGACGTGTATGAGACTCTCTTACACACGTAAGACTACCAGTGGTTTACTCCTGCACTTTAGACCATATGTGTAGGCCACGCATAACACATGGGGCTCAGGACTCCCGCGTATGAAGAATCAATGAACATAGGACTACTACGTGCATATGAGTGCTTTACATTATAAAATAAAAACTCAAACACACTAACATATGCATAAACAATCCTTAGTCTATGGGATCTTGTTATGTTTTTTACCTAATAACAAATTTTAATTTTACTTCTACTGTTATTTTCATATCTAGTTTACTGACTTAAGCTTTGGTTGGGTGTTCGCTTTGCTAACACCCACCTTCACCTAGGTTTCAAGTGTTTTGTGAATGGAAATCCCCAAGGATCTTTGGTTAAGGTTAGAGATCAACCATCTCTTCTATGTTGAAGGTATATAATCCCTTCTGTCACACTTCGACCCGCATCGGATATGGAGGGGGAATGATGATTGTCCATAGCTCATGACACTATCAATCGTTATAGTATTTAAAGCACACACATTTTAAAATGTCACATATCATATAAGTATTAAAATAGTTGATACATGATTAATGACACAAAACATAAGACAATTTTTTTTTATTTTTCTAAGACCTATCCTACGTGTCCTCTTATCTTGACTTGCACACTTGATTACCTGCATCACAAGGAAAATATATTTTTGGGTCAACAAATATGTTGGTGAGTAATTTCCTCATTTATAAAAAAAGTTTTATATTTATTTTAGGAGAAATCCTTTTAACATGCTTTTCAAGGTTAGTATATAGATTATCACATATCAATAACACAACCAACAAAGCCACATATACCAAACAAGTACACTATATACGAAACAAACCAAATATAAGACTCAAAGATGTAGCATGCATTAGTCTCAAGCCACGAAGAGCGAGTCTAATACTGGTAACCATACTAAACTACAACCCATAGCCGTGGGGACCTAGTCAAATGTGGATCCACATGACAAGATAGCATATAATAGACTGACATGACATAGCAATTAAAATACATATATACATCCATATATTAACATGTTAAAATATAGCATGCTAATGGTAAAATAAATCAAGAATTTTTATAACATGATGCACTCCAAAATTTGTACAAATAAAAGGGGAAGAAATAGAAGAATTCACTCACAGGTTGCGAAGAATTGTTCCAGAAGAATTACCATTAAATTAAAAATATGAATAATGAAAATATACTAAACAGTCAATGATTAAACAATGAAATTAAATCCTAACATTTGGGCACTTTTATATACTCTAATATATATATATATGTAGTAGCCTAACAATAAGATTAGATTAATAGCGTCGAAAAGAAATTGTGATTGTGACAAGACTAAATTAAACCTTACATATATATAAGTGTAGGCTAGATCAAATTTGTAGAATTTATTCCTAACTATAAATTTTATATATATGTGGACCTATTATTGAAATTATAAATTAATAAGTCTAAAATTTAATAATTAACCTAGTAATACAAATAATACATTTAATATATATATTAAAAATATTAGTTTTAGCCAGATAAATCTCATAATTTTATAAACCCAAAAAAATATTTAGGTCCTACCTTTGTATTTTAAAACAAATACATGTATTGAAAATGTCTAAATTTGTATATTATAATTTAAATAGTTATTATTATTATTAAAAAATACCAAAATTAGGAGACTTATATAAAAAGTTACATGTTATAAATATTTTTCCAAGTTCATAAGAAAAAAAATATTCATGCATTTATATTTTGATAAATAGCATTTTTATACATTTCTTGTAATATATATATATAATGCTTAAATCATAAAAAATCCAATTAAAGTCCAAAAATTCCATATTCTATTCTAATACAATACGAATCAATAATCAGTAACCAATTTTAATAAAATATAGTCCTTTAATCAAAAGCCCCAAAATATATAAACTAGGAACCCTAGTTTCCAAGATTTTAATTCGAATTAGTGATGCTCTCTATCATTGAAATTGATAGAGGGGTTTTGTAAAGCTCTGAAAAGTAATGACGATGGGCTTTGGAATTACCAGATTTGGATAAGAATTGAAGGAGAAATCATGCAATCAAGTTCCATGCTTTTGATCTTGGTCAAATTCGCGATTTAGAGAGGTTCTTAGTCAGATTTGATAGTGATGGTAAGATAACGAGATCGTCCAAGGACACAATAGCTTTAATACCAGCTTATCGTTAACGTCTAATCTAACCAAATTTTGATAAAAGTTTTGAAAGTTTTAAAAGATAAAAAAAAATCTAAAAACGTGAAGAAATAAATAAAAACAAATAGACAAGAAAGAATCAATTGGTTCCAACTCCTCTTTTATGTATCGTTTGATGATTTCCGCACTTGGGCTTTTTAAGAGATTATCTTAGTTATAGTGGTAGGCCCTCTTGTGAAGGAAACGTTACCCTCGGCCATGTTGGTCTGAGTTAGCAGGGATACAGTCTCGCAAGGCCGGAATATTGAAAGATAATTAAATAAGTTATTAATATGAAATTTGGTAGGCCCCTCTTGTGAAGGCGACGTTACCCTCGGCCATATTGGTCTGAGTTAGAAGGATACAGTCCCGCAAGGCCGGATAAAGTTTTAGTAGTATTTTATTTATAAGGGGTTCAAGCTGTTCTTACTTCCCCCGATTTGATTCTATCTAGCTCAAGGGAAGTCCTAATAAGCTTGAACCAAGTCCTCGCAGGATCTGTACATTGAATGAGGCAAGAACTTTACCTAAAGACCCTTCAAACCCCCTTCCAGGTAGTTAACGCGCTTTATATAAACCGTAAAGAGACAAATGATTGAATCAACGAAACATGAAGACATTTTTAATCAAAGTTCACTTTCTATATAAAAAAAACTAGTTATTAAAGTCATTAATACATACCCAATTAAAAAGTTGTCAAAGATTGGACATCAAAAGTAATACATAAAAGATTTGTCCTTCACCAAGTGTTGTAAGAGATTTAGCCAAGCACGACCTTAGTTTGACAAGAGCTCTTACAATCAATCTTAGATCCCGAGACTACTACACAATCTAACAGATGAAATGTGGATGATGATGGTGGGCATTGGTGTTGTAGTGGTGTTGGACTGATGGCAAGTGTGAGAGAAGTGGTTTGCCAAGGGTTGCCTTTCTCATGAACCAAGCACCTCTATTTATAGCTGGAAACAGAAGGAAGACACGAGCTTGTGGCCACCTGGCATGGCCCCGTGCTCATCTTTTTCTCTCCCTTCATTAACTACAGAGGTCAGGTCTTGTACTAACACGCCCCGTGGTGTCATTGCATGGCCCCGTGGTCAGTGTACGTGTTATACTATCACAGATTCTATGAATCTTAGAGTTGACCATGGCCCGTGTTGGTTTGTTTATTGTTGTTGTCGTTTTCTGTAGAGAATCTTGACTGGACACGACCCCATGCCTGGTGGGCACGTCCCCATGCCTAAGCTTATGTTCTTGTTATTTTTGTTGTTTTGGATGTGGATGAGGGTTTGGTAGGTCATGTCAATCCTTGTTCTTTGTATTTTTGTTGGTTTCTACTGTTAATTTGTTTCTTTTATTCGTTTAAGTTCTTTTGATCTTGTAATTTAAAAGTAAAAGAAGAAACATGTTTTTCCAACATTAGCATAAAAAAATGATTGATTTTATGCCTTGTTTGATGTAATTTATATGTTACATCTTGCGCACATCAAATACCCCCACATTTAAATCTTTGCTTGTCCTCAAGCAAAACACAATAATGTGGCTTACACACCCAAATGGAATTGGTAGAAGAGAAGTTTTGGGTTTATCTTTGAAGTGTCAGGAATCCAAGTTGTAAATTTATTTTGTTTTATTTTATTTACAATCTTATTCGTCATAATTTATTTAAAACACTTATTAAGAAAAAAATATTTGTTTTGGGCATAACATGCCTTTCTAAAATTCTATTTTGTTATATACAGATTTACACACCTCACAAGGTGTTTTTTTGGGTAAAATGGTGAAAAGCATAAACAGTGTCGGGTTTTCTTTTTTTTTTTTGAACGATTTTTGTGGCTTAGAAAAAATACTTTAACCAATGTTGTTGCTTTTTATTCAAGCCAAAGTTGAAACTAAGCCAAACTTGTTATTTATAACCGAACTTTTTTACTAAAATAAATGATGTAAAACAAAAAGTTTTGTGAATGTGGGTGGTTGTTTTTGCAAAAGTTTATATTTTTGCGGGTTTAGAAACGAAATGGTTGAGTCTTAAAGGGGTTTAACTAGGAGGATATGAAAAGAAAAATTAAAGGTTTAAAATGAAAAATGGGTTATAGTCCTAATGCCTCCACCATTTAGTTACTTGAATTTGTGTCGGTAAGGATTGGGAGCGTATTGCTTTGGCAAGTTCTAGATTTGTAAGAATCAAACGGTTTATTCACACAATAAACAAAAAATTGAGCAATTAATATAGATATGTATTTGTATGCTCGGTAAAGGCTCAAAACTCACTTTTTATGGGAAAAGGGTATAGCGTAAAAGTGTATATAGAATCAAATTTTACAAACATTTGATATGCCCGTTTTTTTAATTTTCTTAATTGGTTCTTTTTTTCACGACATTGTCAGGTGTAAATTAGTAAAAACATAATTTTTATAACTTATTTTTCCTATACTAAATCAAGATAAGTAAAAAAATGAAAGTTTTTTGAAAAATACTTTGGGTGATTAGCGGTTTTTCAAGGCGAGTTTTGTGTAAGGCTTGTTTCTAGGAAAAAAGATTCAAGGTTTTTAACTTCCCCCCGACACTTAAATTGCACGTTGTCCTTAATGTGTCCCAAACGGGAGCGTGCCTGGTGGGCACTGCTCTGTGGTCAAAGTGCTAGTAACAAAATTTTTGACCAACTTACAGAAGTTTGGGCACGGGGGCATGGGCTATGGGCATGGCCCCGTGGCAGATGTCTGTGACAGTTAGGGAATTGTGTTTCGTCGCTTGGCTTCTGATTTCTGGGCTTGGGGACCACAATGCTTAGTGTGTCCAAGCCTCCCAAGGTACCTGTAAACCATAATCCTACTAAAATACAATAATCCAACACAAATTAACAAGCGTTCCTAAATTACGAGTGTACTTGTTCAACCACCAACATACGAAAATAAAAGGAAATGCAAGAAAGTAAATTGTCTTAAAAGGTAAATTGTCCAACGAGACGCAGCCCGTAAATTACCAAATTGTTCAAGGGATAAAGAGAGATAACCTAAAGGGTAGATCCGTCTGTAACATCCGTCAAAAAACGGATTTACCAAACCCGCTCCGTTTATCAACCGAACAGTCAGTCAAAAGATTTCGTTGCGAATTAAATGCCCAAAATATTTTTAAACGATACGTAATCGATTATTTTACGGGAATATATATTTAGTTTTTGAAAAACTGTTGAAAATCGCAAAATAAAAATAAAAGTCCTCTGCCGGGTTTCGAACCCGGGTCTGTACCGATTCGGAAACAGACTTAACACATAACACTGAACCACTGCGCCACTTGTATTGTTTGGTAAATATTGAAATCATTTAATTCATAAAGAGACGTTACGAATTCAAAACCGGCGCCCAACAGTTCAGTCGTCGGAATCCCGGAAATCTCGCGAGTCTTAACGACAATTTACGTTATAACGTAAACCATTACTAAAGACATCGGTTATAACCGACGTCTGAGTCCGTGACCAAAATTATAACCGCCGGAGAAATTTAAATCAACGAATACAGTCGGAAATCAGACCAGGTTCATTGACGATTTGTTCTATAAATTCACCCACAACCCACTGCAAACCTTTTCGCTCAAAACCACACCTTTTCTCGGCGTAATTCCACTCGTCGGAATTTCTCTGCTCATCGCCGGAAAACCGGTTTCCCCATTGCCGAGCCTTACGAAGCCCCTGAGCTTATACCGGAGATACCCACACCCTTTGTAAGCTTCCTGGAGACTCGCTGCTACAAGAAACTCGTCGCCGGAGGTGATTTCTGTCGCCGGAGTTCTGCCGGAAAACAGAGGAAAACGAGTCGGTATACCTCACGCTTATTTTCTTTTCTTTTTACTTATATCTTATCAGTAATTAACCTAAAACGCTAAAGAAACGTGAATAAAAACTCGAACCAGTCAGACATTATATCTGGTTATCACTTGATGAAGAAGACGATGTATCCGGATCATATAAGTATAATATAAATCAGGATATTACTCGGGTTAGACACACAGTCCAGCGGTGGCCTGTGTGCACATTAAACATACAAACGTCTCGAGTTCGAATCCGGTTTCACACACGCTATAAAAATCATTTTTTTTGTTAAACTGAATCGGAGTCGCCACAGGTATATGTTAAGTATATTAATAATCGGAATAATAACCAAGTTAGACACACAGTCCAGCGGTGGACTGTGTGTATGTTTAAGTCACACGTCACGAGTTCGAGTCCGGTCTTCTGCATCGACCCGGACGATTATTAACCTTTTTAAATAAAGTCAGAAATGAAAACAAATAGTTTGTATTTAAGTATAATAAAAGTTGGATTATATAACATGTTAAACACACAGTCCAGCGGTGGACTGTGTGTTAGTTTATACCACAGGTCCCGGGTTCGAGACCTGTGGAGTGCACGTCCGATTCGCTTAAACTGTTTTTAAAATAAAATGAATTTCGGTTTAAACTAATTAATATATATATATAATTAAAATCAGATATATAACGGGTTAGACACGTAGCTCAGTTGGTAGAGCTGCGTGCACGCGTACGAGAGGTCTCGGGTTCGAGCCTCACTCAGCGCACTTGTATACATGAATCGAACCGGTCAACGGTCCGGTCAACGGTCAACGGGCAGGTCAACGGTCAGAAAAAAAATCAAATTTTTTTATTATTTTTATTTAATTATTTTAATTAAAAATCAATTAAAAATACTTAAAAATAACATTTTTAAGGTTAGAAAATAGCCTTAAACTCACAAAAATTCACCCAACAATCCTACTAAAATAGATTAATAAAACCCGTTTACTTACAAAACCATAATGCGATTTATCTAGGTTAATCTCACTCGTGGTTAAAACCACTTCGCGTGCATTCAACGTCATCAACCGAACGCACCCACTGTGAGTGAATCTTACAACTCCCCCTTTTAAATTACACGTTTTGGGGTGTGTCATGTGTTATGAAAATAATTAGTTTATTTATTTAAACTTGTGCCATACCACATCATGACCTAAACTTAGATTGTTTATATTGTTATGATTTACTTATTTCCTTTTTGTCAAATTATATGAAACTCATTCATTAAGCCCATCAGTTCCTCGTGGGAGACGAGTTGAACAACGCGTGCCTCAAATCAAATTCATTATTGTTCATGTGTGTATCATTGAGTTTATATTGTTTGTAGTTGTGTCATTCATATTATCATGTTTATGCAATTCATTCATCAGGCCCCTCGGTTCCTCGTGAGAGACGAGTTGAGCATCGCGTGCCTCTAATTGTTCCATTATTGTTCATGTGTTTTTCATTTAATATCTTATGATTGTTGATTAAGTTACATCTATTTTTACTCATGTTTGGTTGTGCACATATTTCATAATCAATTTAAATAAATTTGTCCAAATGTTTTCCATAGGATTCACTCGCCAACATTATGTTAATCCAAAAACCCTTTTACACATGATACAGGTGAACAGGTTGAAGCAAGGAAAACATAGGATATGCCTTAGAAGAGAACAAAGAAGTTTAGATTGTTAGTTAGATCATGTTGTAACATTTATTGTAAATTTCCATTTAATTTGTGATAATGAATATGAAACGCTTAATAAATGTCATGAGCTTTGATGATAACCCAATCATGCCCCGATCACCTTTTCTGTTGCGGGTCGGGGTGTGACAGATTGGTATCAGAGCCATGACTATAGGGATATAGGATAGGTTATTAGACCCTTAGAGCCTATACTATAGTCTGCCTAAATTTTAATTGATTAGGTGGTTACATACAAACTTGTGATATTTATTTGTTTCATATTTGTTTACATTTACAGTCAAACATACATGCTTATATACATATTCATTATACATATATACATATTCATTAGACATATATCGATGTTCATGTATTCAATTTATTTTCATACTCTCATTATCCAAAGATTTTGTGCAATTTTCAAATCTCATCAAAGTAAGTTCTGCGACGGGCATGTAGTAACTGGAAGGGTACAAGTACCGGTAGTCGGAACGTCCTGTCTAGGCTGGCATTCGTATAAATCCAATATAACGGACCAGTTTGCCTACCTGGGGACCAACGATGAGAGTACGAAGGACCTATTAGGCCAAAGCATGCCACACCAAACGTCGTTCGAACTAACCCTACTTTGAGGTGTCACCGTGTCTACACCTGGACACATTCCGAATATCACACGTTGTATATATATTTCTCGATTTTCTCTGGGTTTTTGTGTACGCAACCTGGCAAACCCGTGCGAACCATATGAAAAACCGGTATTCATGGGGGCCCACATGATTACACAGGTAAAGTATGGCGGCATGTAGGGCCTAACAGCGAGCAAAACTCAAGACATCCTATGGATGTAGTAGATTTATTTTTCTATGATTATTTTTCAAATGTTCATTCCTAATGCGACCCATGATCCCAAAAGCATCCAACTCATACTCTTGTCATGTATTCCTTGTAGATGTCTTCTAACCTCGCCCGTAGGAAGACGAGAGCAAGAAAAGCCCGCGAGCGCATGGCTGCCTTAATCGCTCAACAAATGGCTGCCGTAATACCCAACATTGTAATCCAAGTTCAACAAGCACTTACCGTTAATCCTGTCAATCAAGCAAACCAAAACATTTTCAACTCTTCCACAAATACCACTAAATGCACCTACAAGCATTTCAAATCATGCGACCCTCCGAAATACAAAGGGACTGAAGGCGTCACCGCTCTCCTCCATTGGTTTGAAGAAATGGAGAACACATTTCTAAATTGCGATTGCCCTGACGATCGCAAAGTGCGATATGCTACTGGTCGATTATATGGGATAGCACTTACTTGGTGGAACACAAAGAAGGCCAAACGAGGTGTGGAAGATGCTATGTCATTAACTTGGAACGAATTGAAGGAAATCATGACTAGACGTTTTTGCCCAAGGAGCGAAATCAAGAAATTAGAAGATGAATTCTATTCGTTAAAGCAAATGGAAGGAGACCACATCACATACAACAAAAGGTTCCTCGAATTACATCAAATGGTTCCCAACATGTTTACTCCTCTCTACCGTTTGATCGAGCACTACATTCGTGGTCTTCCGTCAAAGATTCAAGACCCTGTAATAAGTACCAAGCCTGCAACTTTGGAAGCAGCAATGGAGCTAGCAATAGAGCTCACCGAGAACCGAATCCGAAACAAAGACTTCAAGGAGGAGAAGAAGAAGGATAAAGAATCGACTGAAACCTCCGACTCCACTCAAACCGAATCCCCTTCTCAACCCAATCCTAAGAGAAGAAGAGTCGGTCGACTTTTCGCTGCTACCCATCGAAATCAACCAGTTTTACACGCCACACCCATCCGAGCTATCCCAATCACCCAAGTGGCACCCAACTCAGCATACCCAAATAAGAAACCATATCTTGGACCTCACCCTCGGTGCAACAACTGTTTTTATCACCATCCCCTTACCTTACCATGCCGGCTATGTTCAGCTTGTGGACGCTATGGTCATTTGAGCAATGTTTGTCGCACCTTTCAAGACCAAACCTTTTTCCCTACTCAAAACATGGCCCAAACCTATCAACAACCCCAATACCCTATGTTCCCATATGCACGAGCTTGCTTCAATTGTGACGACCCTACCCACTTTAGAAACACATGCCCTCAATTGGTTAACGTTATCAACACTCAAGCCCAATCAAACCCAGTTAACCAAGTAAACCAAGGAAACCCAACCACTAGGCCACCAGCAAGAGGAAGAGTCTTCAATATCAACGCCAATCCTGTCGAAGATAATGACGGCCCAAACGAAGATACTCAACTAGTCCTCTTCGCCGAAGACCCAGATTCAACTCCTATCGTTTAGTTTTATGTTTTTCTTTATCACATAGAACCAAACATAACTTAAGGATAAAGCCAATGAAACTTTGACGAGAATACGGTGGATACGCCGATGGTACTTCCTATATATAAGTATTCTTGTCAAAGGATCAGAAGCATTATCTGGCGGTTATGAGAGGCTCCATGTGTAGACTGTTAGAGTAATTATTGTATATTATATATTGTTTTCAGTATATGCATTTGCCGAGGCCGTGGCTCCCCATCCATTGAGGTTGAGTTGGATCCCCATTTTATTATCCGGTTGATCTTGGCGTGCCCGCACGATCGGCTCCGTTTGTTTGAGCCTTGATCGGTTATTTCATTTTACATTTCAATACATGCAATACGTTCGGCTCCGTTTGATTGAGCCTTGAGCGCATATTTCAATTTACATTTCCAGTTCATGCAATACGTTTGGCTCCGTTTGATTGAGCCTTGAGCGCACATTTCAATTTACATTTCCAGTTCATGCAATACGTTCGGCTCCGTTTGATTGAGCCTTGAGCGCACAGACAATTTCATTATCAGTATCTTGTGGTAGTAGAGTCGCATCGAACTAACCATAACTTGCGGATAAAGTCAATGAAAATTTGACAAGGATATGGTGGATACGCCGCTGGTACTTCCTATATATAAGTATTCTTGTCAAATGATCGGAGGCATTATCAGGCGGTTATGAGAGGTTCCATGCATAGGCTGATCGTGTGATGGTTGTTTAGATTAAGTTGTTCAATTTCAGTACATTCAATACGTTTGGCTCCGTTTGATTGAGCCTTGAGCGCACATACAATTTCATTTTCAGTACATTTAATACGTTCGGCTCCGTTTGATTGAGCCTTGAGCGCACATACAATTTCATTATCAGTATCTTGTGGTTGTTGTGTTTGTTGTAGAGTCGCATAGAACTAATCATAACTTACGGATAAAGTCAATGGGAATTTGACAAGAATACGGTGGATACGCCGCTGGTACTTCCTATATATAAGTATTTTTGTCAAATGATCGGAGGCATTATCAGGCGGTTATGAGAGGTTCCATGCATAGGCTGTTTGTGTGATTAAGTTATTCATTTTCAGTACATGCAATACGCTCGGCTCCGTTTGATTGAGCCTTGAGCACACAGACAATTTCAATTTCAGTACATTCAATACGTTCGGCTCCGTTTGATTGAGCCTTGAGCGCACATCCATTTCATTTTCAGTACATGCAATACGATCGGCTCCGTTCGATTGAGCCTTGATCGCACAGATATATTTCATTTCAGTATTTTATTTTTGTTGTATTGGTTGTAGAGTTATAGGACTAATCATAATTCACTGATAAAACCAATGAAAATTTGACAAGAATATGGTGGATACGCCGCTGGTACTTCCTATATATAAGTATTCTTGTCAAAGGATCAGAGGCATTATCGGACGGTTATGAGAAGTTCTATGTAGGATTTATTAGTTTCTTGGTAACCAATCATAACTTGTGGATAAAACTAATGAAAATTTGGCAAGAATATGGTGGATACGTCGCTGGTACTTCCTGTATATAAGTATTCTTGCCAAAGGATCAGAGGCATTATCAGGCGGTTATGAGAAGTTCCATGTAGGATTTAGTATTGCCTTGGTTGGAATTTGTGTTACATTTATATCATCATAAAGAGATTGGATTGTGTTCCATTTCTACATAAACTAACCTCTCCATCATAACAAACGAGAGAGGAACTTCCACCATTCAAACATATATGCTATCAGAATGTGGATTCAAATATTTGCTGTTGTGTTTATTCATGTTCAAATATTGCTGATGTGTTTATTTATGTTCGAATATTAGCTGTTGTGTTTACTTATGTTCAAATATCAGCTGTTGTGTTTTTATTTATGTTCCATATAGGTTGTAGTGTTAGAAGTTTTGCCTTAGGATATAACCATACTTTCCCAAACGTATCTAAACTCTTATGCATGATATCATTTTTAGCAAATCATTTCTGCTTATCAATACTTATACAGTAGGCAACAAAAAGCGATTCCTGAATAGGGTACTTAACCCTTACAAGGAACGTTACCGCCTCGAACAAAAACTTAAACCCTTATTTTTCTAAGCATACAACTGTCAAACAAAACATCATCATTCTTATAGTCAAATATATCAATTTAAATTTCGGGACGAAATTTCTAAAAAGCAGGGGATACTGTAACATCCGTCAAAAAACGGATTTACCAAACCCGCTCCGTTTATCAACCGAACAGTCAGTCAAAAAATTTCGTTGCGAATTAAATGCCCAAAATATTTTTAAACGATACGTAATCGATTATTATACGGGAATATATATTTAGTTTTTGAAAAACTGTTGAAAATCGCAAAATAAAAATAAAAGTCCTCTGCCGGGTTTCGAACCCGGGTCTGTACCGATCCGGAAACAGACTTAACACATAACACTGAACCACTGCGCCACTTGTATTGTTTGGTAAATATTGAAATCATTTAATTCATAAAGAGACGTTACGAATTCAAAACCGGCGCCCAACAGTTCAGTCGTCGGAATCCCGGAAATCTCGCGAGTCTTAACGACAATTTACGTTATAACGTAAACCATTACTAAAGACATCGGTTATAACTGACGTCTGAGTCCGCGACCAAAATTATAACCGCCGGAGAAATTTAAATCAACGAATACAGTCGGAAATCAGACCAGGTTCATTGACGATTTGTTCTATAATTCACCCACAACCCACTGCAAACCTTTTCGCTCAAACCACACCTTTTCTCGGCGTAATTCCACTCGTCGGAATTTCTCTGCTCATCGCCGGAAAACCGGTTTCCCCATTGCCGAGCCTTACGGAGCCCCTGAGCTTATACCGGAGATACCCACACCCTTTGTAAGCTTCCTGGAGACTCGCTGCTACAAGAAACTCGTCGCCGGAGGTGATTTCTGTCGCCGGAGTTCTGCCGGAAAACAGAGGAAAACGAGTCGGTATACCTCACGCTTATTTTCTTTTCTTTTTACTTATATCTTATCAGTAATTAACCTAAAACGCTAAAGAAACCTGAATAAAAACTCGAACCAGTCAGACATTATATCTGGTTATCACTTGATGAAGAAGACGATGTATCCGGATCATATAAGTATAATATAAATAAGGATATTACTCGGGTTAGACACACAGTCCAGCGGTGGACTGTGTGCAAATTAAACATACAAACGTCTCGAGTTCGAATCCGGTTTCACACACGCTGCCTTAATAAAAATCATTTTTTTTGTTAAACTGAACCGGAGTCGCCACAGGTATATGTTAAGTATATTAATAATCGGAATAATAACCAAGTTAGACACACAGTCCAGCGGTGGACTGTGTGTATGTTTAAGTCACACGTCACGAGTTCGAGTCCGGTCTTCTGCATCGACCCGGACAATTATTAACCTTTTTAAATAAAGTCAGAAATGAAAACAAATAGTTTGTATTTAAGTATAATAAAAGTTGGATTATATAACATGTTAAACACACAGTCCAGCGGTGGACTGTGTGTTAGTTTAAACCACAGGTCCCGGGTTCGAGACCTGTGGAGTGCACGTCCGATTCGCTTAAACTGTTTTTATTTCGGTTTAAACTAATTAATATATATATAATTAAAATCAGATATATAACGGGTTAGACACGTAGCTCAGTTGGTAGAGCTGCGTGCACGCGTACGAGAGGTCTCGGGTTCGAGCCTCACTCAGCGCACTTGTATACATGAATCGAACCGGTCAACGGTCCGGTCAACGGTCAGAAAAAAAATCAAATTTTTTTATTATTTTTATTTAATTATTTTAATTAAAAATCAATTAAAAATACTTAAAAATAACATTTTTAAGGTTAGAAAATAGCCTTAAACTCACAAAAATTCACCCAACAATCCTACTAAAATAGATTAATAAAACCCGTTTACTTACAAAACCATAATGCGATTTATCTAGGTTAATCTCACTCGTGGATAAAACCACTTCGCGTGCATTCAACGTCATCAACCGAACGCACCCACTGTGAGTGAATCTTACAACTCCCCCTTTTAAATTACACGTTTTGGGGTGTGTGTCATGTGTTATGAAAATAATTAATTTATTTATTTAAACTTGTGCCATACCACATCATGACCTAAACTTAGATTGTTTATATTGTTATGATTTACTTATTTCCTTTTTGTCAAATTATATGAAACTCATTCATTAAGCCCATTAGTTCCTCGTGGGAGACGAGTTGAACAACGCGTGCCTCAAATCAAATTCATTATTGTTCATGTGTGTATCATTGAGTTTATATTGTTTGTAGTTGTGTCATTCATATTATCATGTTTATGCAATTCATTCATCAGGCCCCTCAGTTCCTCGTGAGAGACGAGTTGAGCATCGCGTGCCTCTAATTGTTCCATTATTGTTCATGTGTGTTTCATTTAATATCTTATGATTGTTGATTAAGTTACATCTATTTTTACTCATGTTTAGTTGTGCACATATTTCATAATCAATTTAAATAAATTTGTCCAAATGTTTTCCATAGGATTCACTCGCCAACATTATGTTGATCCAAAAACCCTTTTACACATGATACAGGTGAACAGGTTGAAGCAAGGAAAACATAGGATATGCCTTAGAAGAGAACAAAGAAGTTTAGATTGTTAGTTAGATCATGTTGTAACATTTATTGTAAATTTCCATTTAATTTGTATTAATGAATATGAAACGCTTAATAAATGTCATGAGCTTTGATGATAACCCAATCATGCCCCGATCACCTTTTCCGCTGCGGGTCGGGGTGTGACACCGTCGCCCACCAGCACCATCGCCTAATCCGAATCCATGTCCACGTCTTCCTCCCCCTCCTCATCCTAGTACGCCATATGCTCCCGGATGAATGTAATGTCGTTTTGCATGGTAACCATATTGCGCTCCATGCTCCCAATCTGGCTGTTTGAGCTTTGTCCCAATCTATAGGCATTTCTAGACAATTGGAGTGTTTCCTGCATAACATTGTATAAATTCTGGAGGTTAGGAAAATTAGCTCCTCCTTGAAAGGAGGAGCCCGGGGCATATCCGGGGGTATCGAGGACGATTAGGATTGTCTTCGATTGCAAGGACCTCATCCGGGTCATTTGGGTTCCACACACGCCATGTACATCCTTAAAATGCATGAGGCCATTGTTGCAATCGATGATAACACCCAAACTTCGGCATAAGGCTAGAACGGCCCTTGTCACACCCACTACTTTGTGGAACCCACTCTGAGTGCGCCTAATGAAGTTCTAAAATAGATTGGCAATCCATCCTTTAAAGAATATTAGTGTTCGGGTGTTGGCGGTGGCATTTGAGGCCATGTTCCTCAAAAACATGTAGGCGACATCAATGGGTTGGTGATTCAGGATGCAATATAGGCAAGTCAGTTCCCGAAGGTTCACCATCCCACCACTATCCTTCTTTTGGCACAGAGAGCCACTAAGGACCCGATGAATGTATCGGATTAAAGGGTCCCTTATTTTTGTGCTCTTTGTACTGTTTGGATCATAATGGTCATCCCCAATTTGTGCCATGCAGCTTGTCTCAGGTTATCTAGGAGTTCACGGACTCCTTCCGTGATGTCTAGCTCGGGTGTGTCTTATTCAGTTTATAGCCTAATATTCACGCGAAACTGAGCCACGGAAATGTTATACCATTCTCCACCACACCTAAACTGAATTGTATTTGACTCAAACAGATCCTGCTCATTCTTTTCGATAATAAGCGTGCTTAAGAATTCCATGTTATATTCGTGGACTGATCTGAGCCGGGTTTCTAGAAAGGTACGCCACGGACCAGTGATTAGAGCGTCGTGTCTCTCCCTTTGCCCCACAGTTTCAAGTGTAGTATAACACACTTGTCTTGTTGGTTCTTCGTGGCTTGCTTGTAGTACTTCAAAGCGGTTCTCATACTCAAGCTCAGAACTTTTGAACCACAAGAACTTATGAGGTGTCATTCCTACAAAAAGAACCAGTAAGAATTAGAGTGTTAGAGAAGAGGAGGTGTGAAGTTATCAAGTATAAATAAATAAGAGGTAAAGTTGTTAAAAAACAAAATTAGGGTTAATGTATCACTTATCAAAAGAGTAGAGATGAATGTGTAGCATCTATAAACTTGAGGTTTTAAAAAGAAAACTTAAATAGGTTAGAAATGACATGTACAAAAGTCGATGGGGCGGGGTTGTGGGTGCGAAACCCTACTAACATTGTATTTTAAGGATATAGTAATAATAGTAATAATCGGTGTGAAATAGAATAATGAACATACTGAAACATAGAATACAATGTGATGTCGGGACATGTGTCTTCAAGCATGGTTACGTGTCGACAACCTAAGAATCATTGTTTTTGTTAAAGGAACCTTTCAACAAATTTTATTTGAATATATATATATATATGTAGGCAACACATTATGTGATGCGTTAACCATATGAAAACGCGTGTTTCGACGTATCACTAACTCAATATAACCTATATAAATATTGTGGTTATAGTGTACGATGCTGACATTAATGTGTGGTGACCGCACGTGTCATTACGTGTTTTTGACTTTGTTAAACACGTTAAGTTTGTGACATTAAAGTTATTAGACATAGATAATAAAAAGAGTATGTCTTGATCGTAAATCAAAATTCAAGTTAAATACTAATCAAAATATAGTATCTTAAATCAACAACTATTTGATGATGATTATTATTAATGAATGAAATGTATAAATGAAAAAAATTAAACTTCTGAAAAGTGAAGGGTGATTGTTGTAATATCATTAAAAGCTTGGGGTTTTTTGTCAAAAGTAAATAACAAAATGCAAGCAAAGGGACCCGGGTCACACCAATGACCTTTGATTTAAACTTCCATGCCCAAAACAATCAAAACAGATCAGATTATGATTTATATTGGCCAAATTATTCTAACTATTATTGTTTTGGTAGTGCCTAGTACAACAATCTTTTTGCTCACGTGATATACGCATGGTTGGATCCACGAACATGCTTTTTAAGGATGTAGTAATATGGTTAAGTGCAAGTGGGCTGTGGACTTCAGCAGCGTGAATTGGGGTAGGATGCTATGAGATTAAATAATTAAAAGAACACATTGCAAGCCCATGACAAAAAAAAAAAGTCGTCACCTTATGTTGGAAGAGGCTTGGGACGCAAGATAGAAAGATAAAACACATTAATAGGGATTGATCTTGGTCCGCACAAAAAAGAATGAGGGAGGATCAGAAGTGGATTACCAGGAAGGAAAAAAATATCAAGCTAGTTGCTTAGCAAGCACACACGTCAACAAGTCTAGGGTATATTTGAAATCGAAGAAAAAGAAAAAGAAGCGGCCTAGCATCCTAGCAAGCTTGTCACAAAGTAAAGTAATAAACAAGCAAGCAAATTACTGAATAATTTAACTAGGCTAGCATGTTAGCTTAATTTTTATTTCTTTTACTATGAACTTGATTTTTTGTGTTTTTATTTCGTTTTTTATTATCAGTAGCTAGACTTTTATGGTTACCTAGGTTTCGGCGTGGATTTTGGATTTTTTTTCTTGGTTTTATGGATTTTATTAATAAGTTAACGTTAATGTAAAGAAACTTTTTATAATTGATTTGATGTGTATGCGTACTTTGATCTGATTTATGGTTAATCTTTGTTCTATATGCTTTTTGTTGAATGTCTTTCGGTTACAGATGTATATTTGGTAACTTACTGTGTGTTTGTGATTAGTTTATGGTTTGCTAGAGCTTAGTATCCATAGGAACATTGATTGAGGGTTTGTTGGATCTAAATATTCTACCTATCTTGATAGCTAAGAGGTGATAGATAGTTAGGTAATCTATGTTATTAGGTATTTAGGTGTAAAGGCTCTTAGATGAGGTTTCCTTAAATTCCCTAGTTACCTTGTTATCCCATATTTTTTCGGTTGATCGTAGGTTACCCCTTGCACTTTAGGGTGTACTGACATAGTGCGACTGAGAGGTAATCTATCTTTTAGGGTACATTAGTTCTGTTGGAGAAACTGAGAGGTAATCCAACCAACCGGTGAGTTTCACACACCCTTAAGGTTTCCTTTTAAGTCCACACCCAGAGAATGATCAGGGATCCACTAGGTTGCCTGAGGGTGTTGTATTCTAAGATCCAAGTTTCTTCATAGTTTCCATAGCTGATAGAAGTTCAAGATTCACAACTAGGATTCACGTAGTAATTTTCCTATCCTTGAATTCGTGCAAGTAATCAAACTGATCGTTAGTAGCTTAGTTCTTCTTTATTAGCTTCTTTTTGTTTAAATCAACAATCAAAAACTGTTTTTTAAAACCAATTCAAATCAAATCTCTTAATTAGTATAGTTTTAATTGGAGTCTAGGTAGGGGTTTCTATAGTTTAACTCGAGTGTCTAGATCAGTATTTAGTTAGTTTTTAATAGACCGTATTTAGCATATCAATAATTTATCCAAGTCGAGGGGTTTGTTTGTAATTAAGCTAAGGGGTTATCTTGTACATGTTAATTAATACTATTATTTATTTATTTATTTATTAAGTAAGTTATTAAATAATATAAATTAGATAGTTATTTAATCTAAATCAATATGAATCTTATTTATTTGAAATATTTGAATATGCCATTTCAAATTAGGAAATCTTGTAATAAGGGTTGAACATTTGGTATCGGGTACTTCACATGTTATCTTTGGTACGGTATCCGTATTTTTGGTAATTTACAGGTAAATACTTGTATTTACTGGTATCATATCGTTCATTTTGGGTTACTCATACCCATTTCCTATTTTTCAGAATCAGTACTTTTTGTACCGGTTCTGTACCATGCTCATCCCTGGAATTAATAAGGCCTTATCATGGCATATACAAGTCTGTCTCACTCCTTTTGAAGTTTTGCTCTTGAAAGTGCTGCTAAAATTGTCAATCTAGCTCCAATTAAGAAGGTGAACTAAACACAATAGAAGTGTAGCATAAACCCAGAGTGTACTACCTAAGAGTCTGGGATGTGATGCTTATGTCACTGATGAGTCTTTAACCACATTGGATTCTAGAGCCGAAAAGGTTGTTTTTATTAGTTTTAGCAAGATGGGTTATTATTTCTATAATCCTGTTGAAAATCAGGTTTTAATTAAATGGAGGGGACGTTCTTGAAAAAGAAACTTCTCTTGCGTTGGATTGGGAACAATCATGTGGATCTTGAAGAAATTCGAGAACCAGTAATAACTCAACAATAAGTTGGAACTACCGAACAACAAGATATTGTTAAGCCTAGTCTAGAAACAAGTCAGGACTCTGTTATAACACCTAGCATCCATAGAAGTAGTTGGAAACCAAAAGAGCCCGAAATATATGGTTTTCGCATACAAGGTGTTAATATCTGTTTAGTAGATTATGTTGAACCTACTAATTACAAGTCTGTATTATCAAATTCATAATCTGTGAAATGGCTTGAAGCCATGGACTCTGAGATGCAATCCATGTATGATAACCAAATCCGGGATTTTGTTGATCTTCCTCGCAATTCATGTTGTAGGTTGTAAATGGGTTTACTAGAAGAAAACTGACATTCATGAAAATATACATGCCTTCTGTAACATCCACAAAGATTGAGCTTAGATCTTGCAGCACACCATAATACCATGCACATTTGTATACAGTTTATTTAATTATTGTTTGCGATTGTTTATTGAGGTTTGACATATGACATACAACATATTTACTTACATTGATTAATGCACGCTTTCTTAACAAGCAATTTAAACATATTATTCTCCTAATAACAAGGAGATTCACTCACCAACATTTGTTGACCCAAAAACTACTTTTACACATGATATAGGTAAATGTTGATACACTTTTGTGTCTATCGCTTGTTCTTAGTTACACTTGTAATTGTACGGTCTTTGCTCAAGTGTTTGTATAACTTTGGTCATGTCGAATAGATTGAGATATCCATCTATCTTGATCTAGTACGACACCTTAGCTTGTATGTGTTAATCAGTTTCATGTGTGCATACTGATGAGTCTTGCGTACGTCATGTCTGAGACACGATCTCCAAAGTAAGGATTCTGTGCGAACAGATTGCTCCGTACGAGCCTAGTGCTTCGTACGAGCGACATGCTTTGTACGAGCAAATCTCTAAGTAACAAATGTGTTACTTGGTTCATACGAGCAAACTGCTTCGTACGAACCAGTTGCCTCGTACAAGTTTTGCTGGAGCTGTGCCTCATGTGTAATAGTGTGTTCCGTATGTCTAGTATCATGCCTCGTACGAACAACTAGCATGGACACTATATAAGCAGACATGCACCTCTCAGTCTAGGTTAGCCTTTGAGCCCTTTATCCAGAAGTTAAAAGAACGAGCTGACGAACTGATCTTTTGGTGGGATCTCTTTGTTACGATTTCTAGTGAGGACGAAGACACAAGAACACAGCAAGTTTGTTTGAGTCGTATGAGCATTGTGTGTATATGTTTGTACTTGTTCTCATTCATTAATCAAGATAGTGAATCTTTGGTCATCCAGTGTTCTTACTTTGCTTTGGTTGCATGCACACTTGGATTCCGCACTTGTGTGTATGTTATATGAAAAAGGAATAGGTTTAACTCCATCCGCAGGTGGACCTACAAGTGGTATCAGAGCTTTGGCTCTTTCCTTGTTCAAGACCGAGCTTAGTTGTGTCTGAGCTAGTTTGAAGATTTTTGAAGTGTTCTTGAATCTCCAGCAGATGGATAGATAGCTAATTTAAAACTTGGTTAAAATCTGTTGCATGCAGAAAATTTTTGTGGTAAAAATTTTTATAAAGAACACATTTGAAGAATAAATCTGCAAAAATTTTGAATCTGATTAGTTTGGTAGGGTTGACAATTTTCTCATTTGAACTTGGACTGTTGACTGATAAAACTGAGAAAATCTGTGTTTTAACTAAAAGTGGGTAAGACAACAGATATTTTTGAAAAGCAGGTCTGAACAAGAAAGGAAATTTTTCACCTACCTATCTCTGGAAAGATTCCTCTGAAAAACACTGACAAAACAGTCTGTGCGAATAAATTGGTTTCGTACGAAGGAATTGGCTCGCACAAAGACTCGTACGAAACAATTGACCCGTACAAAGGACACGTCCGTACGAAGCTTGTGTTGCTCGTACGAAAGAGATTTTTATCCGCACGAACATTGGTTCGTACGAATAACCTTCATTACTGTTTGGTTTTTCGTGTTTTTCAAACTTTGTGCTTTTCAGAATTTGTCATATTTTCAAATTTGTGAAATTTTTAAAAGGTAATCGTTATTTTGAAATTTAAAACCTTTAAATTCTTCATAAAACAAGAAAATATAATGAGTTCTAACCTGTGGGATTGAAGTTGTTCAAGCTCAAATCAGGATTCTTCACAAAGCTCCGCAACTTCATGGGTAAATTCGTTGATGCCTCAACATACAACAATAATCTCTGCAAATCAGTGGGCGTGTCTTGCAAATCAGAATAAAGCATCCAAACTCTGTTAATGAGCGAAAGTGAAACGGGGAGTAATAACCGACCGCCGAAGTTAAATCACATGAACGATTTCCTTCATGGAAAAGTCGTTTTCATACGTATGTTCTCGGTCAAAACATGGAACTATGGACGTGTTTTACTACACCCTACAAGGAATCACTTGAAGAAGCTGGATCAAATCCAACCTCATCTGGCCAATCTAGATGAAAGCGATAAGTAGCTTATGATCTAGAAAAGAAGGCATTTTCTATCCTCACACAAGCTCTTCATAAAGACATTTATCATCAGTTTATGTATTGTACTACAAGAAAAAATTTGTGGGACACTTTGGAAGCAAGAGGTGAAGGTAACGCTGCTACCAGGAAGATTCGGCATGATCTGCTCAAGAAAGAGTTTGAAGGTTTCATGTTCATGGAGAACGAAACCTTGAATGATATGACCACACGGTTTTATCATCTTCTCAGTGAGATGTACTCATACAAAGTGTTAGCAGCACCACAAGAAATTATGATGCGATTTGTTGATGCTTACCACCAAATGGGGTCAATTTATAATCTTTTAAAACATACAGCTGTTTTGGACTCAATAAGTATTTATGAATTTGTGCAGAAACTGGAGAACAAGAATGAAGAAGAGCTCTGGAAGGTACAACGAGTCATTGTTCCACAAAACCTTGAGATGTATTTTGGAGGTATAAATGCAGGTGCAATCTCAAGCCAACAACCCTGAAGCTGTAAACCGCGTTTGTGTCAAACGTGAACCCCTTCCTACCACAACCTGTTCAATCAAATCAGTCTGCAGGTTCGAGTAGTCAAGCCTATGGACAAAGCTTTGATCCGATAGACTTCCTTCCACAGCCAAGGGATTTAGGGCATCAAGCTCCACAACAAGCTCCTCAACAAGCTTTCTATGGAACCAACTATCAATCTGCGAATCCCAACACTGTCAAACTTGACACATCCAATCTCTCCAAAACAACGTAGAAGTTGCACAGGAACATATGGAACTTCTAAACACCATGGTCAGTTCTTATTGTGTTTAGTTGCAGGTCAAATAGGTAACATCAATTTGACAAACGAAGACTACCAACAAATTGACCGAGATGAAATGGAGCTAATGGACATCAAGTGGTCTTTTGCAAGCGCTGTGAGAAGAGCAAAGGACTACATGCGGAGAACAAGGGAGAACCAGTTTAGAGAGCAAGAAAGATACAAAATACGGGTTTGACAAAACTGTCGTAACTTGCTTTAACTGCGGAAAAAGAGGTCACTTCAAACGGGTAATGCACAAGACCCAGCAAGGAAGGAAATCACAACCCCTTTCGAAATCAATCTCAACCACCCAACATAACTCAGTATAACAATGAAAGAAGAATGGTAGCTGTTGGCAACTCTAACAACACCAATCAATCAAGACCTTCAAACACGCATAGAGCTTTGGTAGTTCAATCTGATGAAGGATGCATTGGTCAGTATAGTTGGTAACTGAGAACAACGGATGAACTGTATGTTATGCAAAGATCATCGATCAAATCAAGCATGTGCACAATGTTGAAAATTCAGTTAATGATGATGCTTCAGGCTATACTGGTAGTTTTGATGAAGAATGTTCAAGTTCAGGTGGTTATGGATCTTATTCAGATGAGAAGAAGGGAAGTGATGTGGGTTGAAAAGTTGTTGAGTGAAGCTGAGGTGTTAAATTGAAAAGGTGGGTATGACGAGGAATGCAGAAGCTGCGGTGAAAGAGACAGAGGCACTCTCTACAGATAATGCAGTTTTTCCTCATCACACTGCCTTTATGGCAAATGTTGCAGGTTCGACAAGTCAGGTAAATTCCGAACCTCCTATTGTTTGCAATGATTGTGTTGAGTTGAAATAAAATATGAAACTATCAACAGTCATAATCAAAATTTAGTTCTTGAACTATCAAAATGCAAAGAGGCGAATTTGGCGCTAACAAGAAATGAAAGAGAATTCAAATCTGTAATAGAAACCATTAAGAAAAGTGTTTTGAATTGACAAATACAATTTTGAATAAACAGACAGGAATTAATAACTATATTAATCTCCTAGAAGAAACTAAGAAAGAGTTAGCCATCGCCAAATGCGAATATGATTCGATCAAGCGTAAATTGGAAAGTTATTCTAACTCCCGCTATATGCTTGATCATATCATTGATGTTCAAAAACTAAAGGGAGATGTTCAATGCACAGGGTATAAGTCGTCTCCCCCTCCAATGAAACACAACTATACCAAAATGCCTGATGAAGAGGAGATGCCTGGTTTGAACCCTCTGTACCTTTGAATCCTGAGGAATTCGCAGCAGGGTTAGGATCAAACTAGACAATTCCTCTCAAGAACCAAGCAAGCCAGAAAATTCATCGTCTGATGTTTTCAAAATCCTTCTGAGGAAGAGGAAGATGATACATCAGATGATGAATCAAGAAATGATGAACAGGATCAGCCTCTTGATGAAAGGAAAAGAGTAGAACCTTCTGCTACTCCTAGTACTCAATTGTTGAGAATCAAGAGACCGTTCCTAAGAAATCTGTCAAGACAGAAGTGTTGACAGATGAAGCAGATAATGTGTTGTACACATTGGTTGGAGATGAGAAAATTTATTCAAACAAAGTTTTTCCAATTAAAAACGTAAATCAATCTCTATAGATCAGGTTTTTGAAAAGTCAACAACCAAACCTTTAGAGAAGAAAAAGCCAACCAAATCACAACCATTATCAGCTTCAACAGAAAAACTATGGAAGCGAGTTGAAAAGTCTACAGTTTCTCAACCGAAGGTTGAAACAAAAGGCTCTCGCTACAAGAAAAAGGCTAAAACTTTAAATTTGTGAGTTCTAAGGTACCGATAAAGTCGAAACTTTTCAGGGAAAATCTAATGTTTATTTTGTAAAGAAAGTTAAGATTTTGAAACGAAATAGTCAAAATAATTAAACCCAACACACGGATGGATGTAATGAAAATGAACCCAGTACCTCAAGACCCACAAGTTCAACATCAAGCCGAGAAACACGATCTCCTAGTTTTGTTGAAAGGAGAACATGTTTCAAATGTGGAGAATTTGGCCACATTATAAAAGATTGTAAACATCCAGCCAAATCAAGATTTGTAAAAAGAGCCCCTCATGAACCAACTAGCCAGCGTAAATTTGTTTCTCCAACACAAGATAAACGAATTGTTAAAGATCAAAAGGAGAAACAAAAACGTAAACAAGTAAAAATAGTTGAGAAAGCTTTAAAATCGGATTCTTCAGAAAAAGATCAAAGATGTTCAAAGTCAATAAAACCAGAAACTGTTAAAAATGTAAATAATAGTCAATCTAGTAATAAACAAGGATCTTGGAAATAGAAGACCGGGAATGGTTCAAGAGGAGAAACTAAGTTTGACAATCATCAAGAAATTAAGATTACATTTCTCGATGATAAGGGACGACCCAGCACCACTAAGGCTTGGGTCCCCATCTCAAACTAATCTTGTTTGTGAAATGTGTAATATGTTCCAGAGGAACTATAAACAGTCATTGGATTGTTGACAGTGAAGCATCAAGGCACATGACGAGCGACTTGCGGCTCCTATATGATGTGAAAAGTATTAGGGGTGGTTATGTTGCTTTTGCTGGAAACAAAGGTGGATACATCACTGGAGAAGGAATGGTCTCCAATGGTGTTGTGAGCTTCGACAAGATCAATTATGTGCGGAAAATTAATCACAATCTTCTTAGCTTTTCTAAATCTGCGTCAAGAAGTTCTCGGTACATTTTGATGATGCCGGATGTTATGTGCTGAAGCCTAGATTCAAGATCCGCAAGGAATGGATTCTCTTGTCGGTTCCTAGAATTAACGACTTGTATATTCTTGATATGAGCAAAGCTATTACAACATCTGCTCAAGTCACATGTTTTGTCTCTAAAGCCATCAAGAAGGAATCAATCTCTTGGCATAGACGTATGGGACACATTCACCTGAGGAAAATGAACTTTTTGGTGAAAAACAATCTAGTAAATGGTGTACCAGTCAAGAACTTCCATCTTCAAGACATTTGTGAATTATGGCAAAAGGGAAAGCAAGCAAGAAAATCCCATCCCGTGAAGAAGATCAACATTGTGAATATGCCACTGGAACGTCTTCATATGGACCTCTTTGGACCTATGAAACACAAGACTACCTTTGGTGATTCTTATTGTCTGGTAGTTACTGATGACTATTCCAGATTCTCATGGGTAAACATCTTGGCACACAAGAGTGAAGTTCCTAATATCCTCAAGAATCTCCTGACTCTGTTAGAGAACTTGTACAATCTGAAGGTAAGGAGAATCAGAAGCGACAATGGCATGAATTCAAGAATCAAGTTATGGATGAGTACTGTTCCTCAAAGGGTATTCTGCATGAGTACCGTTCTCGATACACTCCACAACAAAATGGCTCGCTAAGAGGAAAAATAGAACTCTTATTGAAACAGCAAGAACCATGTTAGTAGAATCAGAACTTCATGTTCAATATTGGGGAGAGGCTATTGCTACTGCATGCTACACTATGAATAGAGTTCTAACACTGAAGAGACATGGGAAGACATGCTTTGAGTTGTTACATAAAAGGAAACCGGATGTTTCTTTCTTAGAACCTTTTGGAGCTCCATGCACTATGATCGACCCACGTGGAAAGTTTGGTTCGAAGGCTATCGAAGGTTTTCTTTCTTGGATATACTACTCCAAATTTCAGGGTGTGGAATTTGTCTTCGAAGAAGATTGAAGAATGGGGTGAAGTCAAGGTTCAAAGATATATATAAGCAGTTAGAGCTCCGGTTGCTCCTTGGATATTCAACTACGATGGGCTATTTGACTCCTTTAATCTGCCAACTTTTGATGATGCAACAGCTGCTGCTCAGATGTTACTGGAAAGTGATACGCAGTGGACTCATCATTAGTTCGACCAATTATTGTTAACCCTCAAGTGTCGACTTCGGTTAACAATCTTGTTCAAAATGAGGAATTCGAAGACGCTGCGGATATAATGTTTCATCAGAAGACGAGGAGTTTCATGATGCTAATGAAGCTACCTCTGGTGCAGTTCTTGGAATTTCGGATGGTACGTCTAATATTCAACCTCAAGGGACGACTGAAGTTCATGCATCTACATCCTCATTACATCCAGCCCTCGATTTAACTGTTGATCAGAATATCAACAATTTGGGTATTAACTCTCGGGTTCCTGATGTTCCAGAGACTGGTATTCATAATACCCATCCTCAACAGAATATTATTGGAGATGTCCAGAGTGGTGTGCAGACTCGTAATCAGCTTCGAAACAACCAGAATGCTGGATTGTATTCGGAAATCAGGGAATCGGGGGAGCAAAATGATTGGTCTTTCGCTTGCTATGTGTGCCAAGTGGAACCGAAATCTTGGAAGGAGGCAATGAAAGAAGATTCTTGGGTTGAACCCATGCAGGAAGAACTTCAGCAGTTTCAGAAGTTAGGCGTCTGGAAATTGGTTGACCGGCCTAACAGCTACAAGAAGATTGGTACACGATGGGTGTAGAAGTGCAAGAAGGATGACCGAGGTGTTGTTGTGAGAAACAAAGCGCGATTGGTTGTTCAAGGTTTTAATCAGGTCGAAGGGATCGATTACAATGAAGTTTATGCACTGGTTGCACGACTTGAGACCATAAGAATCTTTTTGTCATTTGCGTCCTACAAGAAGTTCACCGTTTATCAGATGGATGTGAAAAGTGCATTTCTTTATGGTGTGGTAGAAGAGGAAGTATATGTTGAGCAATCGCCAGCTTTTGAAGATCCACTCCATCCTGACAAGGTTTGGCTTCTCAACAAGGCGTTATATGGTCTTCATCAAGCTCCGAGGGCTTGGTATGAAACGCTGTCTACCTATCTGTTGAAGATCGGTTTTCGACGAGGCCTGATCGACTGTACTCTCTTCATCAAGGAAAGGAACAAGGACTTGATACTCGTACAGGTTTATGTTGATGACATTATTTTTGGGTCTACTAGCACTCGAATGTGCAAATAAATTCGAACATGTTATGCAGGAGAAGTTCGAGATGAGCGTTATGGGAGAAATGACTTTCTTTTTAGGTTTGCAGGTTCAGCAATCAAAGGAAGGGATTTTTATCCATCAAACCAAGTACGTCGGAGATATTCTCAAGCGATTTCAGATGGACGACTTAAAGCCTTTGGGAATTCCATTAGCTAAAAATCATGGGATTACTCCAGACAGAATGGGTGAACATGTAGAACCATCTCTCTATCGTGCAATGATCGGATCTCTCATGTATCTTACTGCTTCAAGACCCGACATAGTGTACCCAACATGTCTTCTGGCGCGTTATCAGTCTAGTCTGAAGGTTTCTCATTTGATGGCTGTGAAAAGGATCTTTCGTTATTTAAAGGATCGCCCGGACACTGGTCTATGGTACCCTAAGGATGATAACTTTGATCTGACAACATTCAGCGATTCTGATCATGGCGGCTGCAAAATTGATGCAAAGTCAACAACGTGGCAATGTAAAAAGCAGACTTGTGTAGCTACATCAACATGTGAGGCTGAGTATATTTTAGCTTCTAGTTGCTTGTCACACCCCGACCCGCAGCGGAAAAGGTGATCGGGGCATGATTGGGTTATCATCAAAGCTCATGACATTTATTATAACGTTTCATATTTATTATTACAATTTAAAGGGAAAGATACATTCATAATTACATCATGTTCTACACATCATTCTAGACTTCATTATTTTCTTCTAAGGCATTTCCTATGTTTTCCTTGCTTCATCCTGTTCACCTGTATCATGTGTAAAAATGGTTTTTGGATCAACAAAAAGTTGGCGAGTGAATCCTATGAAAAACATTTGTACAAGTTTATTGAATTGATAAAATAAAGTGCGTAACCACATATGAGCAAATATGGATGTAAACTTATTCACAAAACACTTAATATTAAATAATGCACAACACACAATAATAGATTGTTTTGAGGCACGAGTTGCTCAACTCGTCTCCCACGAGGAACTGATGGGCCTAATGAATGATTTGCATACAATCTTGACAATATGAAATACATAACTACAAACAACATTTACATTCTAAGTTTAAGTCATAATATGGTATGGCACGAGTTTAAATAACGAATTAGTTTTAGTGACACATGATACACCCCAAAACGTGTAATTAAAAAGGGGAGTTGTAAGATTCACTCACATTGGGTGCGTTCGGTTGATGATGCTGAATGCGCACGAAGTTTGATTTAACCACGAGTAAAACTAACCTAGATAATAACATAATGGTTCGGTAAATAAGCGGATTTTATTAATCAATTTTAGTAGGATTATTGGATATATTTTTTGTGAGTTTAAAGCTATTTTCTAACTTTAAAAATGTTATTTTTAAGTATTTTTAATTGGTTTTTAAATAAAATAAATAAATAAAAATAATAAAAAAATGTTGACTTTTTGACCGTTGACCTGTTGACCGGTTTTATTGTGTAAATGTATGCGCCGGGCAGGACTCGAACCCGAGATCTCCCGTTCGCGTGCACGCAGCTCTACCAACTGAGCTACGTGTCTAACCCGAAATATTTCTGTTTTTAATTATATTTATATACTAATTGAATTAATCCGAAAATCATTTATTTTAAAAACGATTTTAATGCATCGGTTCGGTGTTCGCCACAGGTCTCGAACCCGGGACCTGTGGTTTAGTTTGGCACACAGTCCACCGCTGGACTGTGTGTCTAACTTGGTAAATAATCTGGTTTTTATTATACTTATATACAAACTAGCTAAATTTATTTCTGTCATTATATAAAAAGTTTGATAATTGCTAGAATCGGTGCGATAGCCTAGACTCGAACCCGCGACGTATGATTTACACGCGCACACAGTCCACCACTGGACTGTGTGTCTATCTTGGTTATTATTCAGGTTTTCATTAAACTTAAAATCTATTTGCGAGTGAATCCGGTTCAGTTTTAAAAAGGAACATTTTTATTAAGACGAGTGTGCGTGTGACAAGAATCGAACTCGGGACGTATGCGTGTTTATTTTGCACACAGTCCACCGCTGGACTGTGTGTCTAACCCGAGATATAACTTGATTTAAATTAAACATATATAATACCGAAACTTCATCTTCTTCGTAAGCTTAACCCAGAACCAATGTACGACTGGTTCGACGATTTAATCAAGTTCTTTAGTGGGTTGTGATTAGCTACATGTGAGATTAATAAAAACGAGAAAGATTAGGTGTAAGATATACCGAACAGAGATCCTCTGTTTCGCCGGCGAAATTCCGATGACAGCAGGTTATTCCGGCGACGTGTATCTCGCGGCAGAGGGTCTTCCGGAAGCTTGAGGTGAGTGTGGGTGGCTTCGGTATGAGCTCTAGGTGTTCTGTTTTTAGAATATGGCACAAAGGTTAAGGGGTTCGTTTTTCCGGCGAGTGAAATTTCGTCGGGAATGGGTGTGATTGTGGGCAAAAAGGCTAACAGAGGTTAGAGGGTGTATTTATAGGGAAAGACATCGATGAATTTAGTCCGATTACCGTCTGGATTCGTCGGTCAAATATTTTCCGGCGGTTATATACTGATGTCGCGGACTGGACATCGGTTATAACCGATGTTAAGGTTAATGCTTCGGTTAAATCAGAAGAAACCGTCCAATCTCGGCGAAATCGTCAGGATTTCCGACGATTGCGATTTGGGCGCGTCAGTTTTGAATTCGAGTTTGTGTATTTGAATTAATTGTTTCTAATAATGAACAAGAAACACAAGTGGCGGAGTGGTTTGATGGATGAGAGTTAAGTCGTTGCTGTATCTGGTTGACCCGGGTTCGAAACCCGGCTTCAGCCTTTTATTTTTATTTCATTATTTTTAATACTTTTTCAAACATAACATTTATATTCTAATATACTTACTAATTATGTATCGTTTAAAATTAATTTGGGCATTAAATACGCAACGAAATTTTAACTGATTGTTCGGTTAATAAACGGAGCGGGTTTGGTAAATCCGGTTTTTGACGGATGTTACATTGCTGCTCTCAAGTTCTATGGATTCAACAGCAGATGCGCGACTATGGTTTTGAATTTCTTACTACTCCTATTTTTGTTGATAATGAAGCAGCTTTACAGATCACTTGGAATCTTGTATAGCACTAAAAAACAAAACACATTGAGATTAAGTATCATTTCATACGAGATTGTTATGAAAAGAGACTCATCGATGTTGTTAAAATACACACTAATCACCAACGTGCCGACCTTTTTACCAAAGCCTTTGATAAATCACGTTTTAATTATTTACTCTTGGTCAACGGCATCAAGGTGAAACCCGAGTAACTCAACCATGGCTAACTATTTTTGTAAGTACTTTTTTTAAAAATCTTAAACTACAAAAAGATTTTCAGTTTTATATTTTAGGGGAGTAAATTTCAAGAAAATACAAAAATATGTCTTTTATTTACCTTCTATAGTTAAGGGGGAAAATTTTAGAAAAATACAAAAGCAATAGAAAAATAAAAAATTAGTTTCTTGGATAAGTTGAAGATGATGAAATACACCGGTAAATCTGTCAGAAATGGTTAAAAGCATAAAAGAAGATTGATAAGTAGCTTTACTTATGATGTATCGGTAGGCTCACAATCAGACTAAAATGTGCAGGTTTATATAAATCTAACAGACAGAACGCCAGGTGGGAACCATTCATTGGCATATGGTCTTGGTACCGAAATTTCGTTTGATAGAGTGCCGAGGTTCTGAGATATACGGTCTTTATGCTTGCTTATCATCTGGGTATCATGGTTGAATCTTTTGCCCAAAAATAATGGTGGCAAGTCTAGAACTTCCATGATACCATACATACGTGTACATACTGCATACGTCCATCAAATAAGTGATAAAAATAAAACATCCCCAAAATAAGTGATAAAATATCACAAACTTTATGCGGGAGCTAAGTTCGTCTCTCTGTCATTACGATGGTACTAACCTGTTCACGAACTTACTCCTGTGCCCTGCATGCATATGAAAATCAAGTTCCTCATCAATAAGTGATTAAATCACAAAGGGCTTGTTTTCATTCAAAATAAGTGAGTATCTCACATCATGTATATACGTCAAAACAAATGATAAAGCTGTATACTCACCGGTAAGATTTTCTCTCATGCATATCTTGATACGGGAATGTGTCGTGATGTGGTTGAACACCGGCTAGTAAGTATAAATTCATACCTTAATCATATCACCTAATCATGATTACATCTGATAAGTTTGAGCTAACGAGGACAACAATACCGATAATCATAGTTGAATACTTATCCGTTTAATTTGAAAGTTTAAATCAAATATCATTTTTGACAAAGATTAAAAGTTGGTATGATTCCTTTACCTTGAAACTCGAAAAAGATTATTCAATAGATATATAGTTTATCTATAAATATTTGATTTCAAAGTTTAGTTTACTTAGTTGCTTATAAACATTATTTTTGAAAGTTAGCCAAAGATGATACTCGAAAGTTTTCTACCAAGATACGCCAGAAAACCATTTGTTTGATATCACAACTTCATAAAGTAATATCTTGCAACAAGTAACTCATCAAAGAAAACCAAAATCTGAAATTCGTTTGAGTGTGTGTATCTCATACGAATGAACCTAGTCATTTGATTGACTTGGTCACTTGTTTTTCTCAGATCAGTTGCTGGAATTTATACGAGTGTGTGTATCTCGTTCAGGGAATACGATCATACGAAGAAATTATGATAAGTTTTTCATGTGTATTCCCTGATAAATTTGTGTTCTAATTATATTTGTCATTTAAGTACAGATTGATACAAAAAGAACATAAACAAAGACCAGCAACAAAGAACTCTGACAAGTCAGAAGAGGAAACAAGAAAGATTTGAAGTTTTTTAGAAGTTCGAAGACCTGATACTCTATCAGTGGATAGCAGATCTTCAGGGGGAGTTTGTTGATACTCCAAGCCATTCAATGTGAAGACCAAAGTATGAAGACCAAAGACCAAAGACCGAAGACCGAAGACCAAGCAACATCCAAGGGGGAGTTTGTTGATACACTTTTGTGTCTGTCGCTTGTTCTTAGTTACACTTGTAATTGTACGGTCTTTGCTCAAGTGTCTGTATCGTGTCAAATAGATCGAGATATCCTTCTATTTTGATCTAGTAGGACATCTTAGCTTGTCTGTTTTAATCAGTTGCATGTGTGCATACTGATGAGTCTTGTGTACGTCATGTCTGCGACACGATCTCCAGAGTACGAGCCTAGTGCTTCGTACGAGCGACATGCTTTGTACGAGCAAATCTCTAAGTAACAAATTTGTTACTTGGTTCGTACGAGCAAACTGCTTCGTACGAACCAGTTGCCTCGTACAAGTATTTCTGGAGCTGTGCCTCGTGTGTAATAGTGTGTTTTGTATGTCTAGTATCGTGCCTCGTACGAACGACTAGCATGGACACTATATAAGCAGACATGCACCTCTCAGTCCAGGTTAGCCTTTGAGCCCTTTATCCAGAAGTTAAAAGAACGAGCTGACGAACTGATCTTTTGATGGGATCTCTCTGTTAGCATTTCTAGTGAGGACGAAGACACAAGAACACAACAAGTTTGTTTAAGTCGTATGAGCATTGTGTGTATATGTTTGTACTTGTTCTCATTCATTAATCAAGATAGTGAATCTTTGGTTATCCAGTGTTCTTACTTTGCTTTGGTTGTATGCACACTTGGATTCCGCACTTGTGTGTATGTTATATGAACAAGGAATAGGTTTAACTCCATCCGCAGGTGGACCTACAGTAAACAAGCATGAAGAGAAGATTGGACATAGGATGGGCCTTAGTTAACAAGAAACGGATTAATGAAGTTTAAATGCTATGAACAATGTCTTATATGTAATTGTTTTATTTGGATTATTTTCCATGTGAAATTCAATATAGATTAATGACTATTTAAAACACTTAATAGCAAGTCCTAAGGTTTGGATCAACCAATGATGCCCCTATCACCTATTCTGCTACGGGTCAGGGTGTGATAGATTGATATTAGAGCCAATAACTTTAGTGATATAGGATAGGTTATTAGACCTTTAGAACCTATACTTTAGTCAACAAGGACCTATGTGCTTATGTGATTTGCTATTGCTCACATATTTAAATTCCTTTCGTTGCAAGCACTCTATTTGCTACTTGATTATGTGATACATGTAACGTGTTATAATTATGTCGTAAAGCTACATTAATATATATATATATATTATATAACTCCACCTGAAACGTACTATACGAAACTTATAAAACCTTAATTATATGTTCTCGACTTCCTTAAATTTTCGAAACATTTCCCTCCATTTTCCAAATCTTATTTTTATGTTATTCAAAATTTTGTGATGTTTTCGTTTTCAAATCTCATTAAAGTGAGTTCATGTGATGGGCATGTAGTAACTGGAAGGGTTCGAGTACAGGTGGTCGGGACGTCCTGTCTAGGATTGGCATTCATATAAATCCGAATTAACGGACCAGTTTGCCTACCTGGGGACTAACGATGAGAATACAAAGGACCTATTAGGTCAAAGCATGCCATACCAAACGTTGTGTGAACTAACCCCACTTTGAGTTGTCACCGTATCCACACCTAGATGCCCTCCGACTTTCATACCCTACATTCATGTTTTCACGATTTTCATTCGGGTTTTAGTGTGCGTTAACCGGCTAACACATGTGAACTATACGAAAGCCCGGTAATCATGGGGGCCCACATGATTACGATGATGAAGTATGGCGGCATGCAAGGTCCCATTACGAGGAAAGCCCAAGAACACTTTAAAAGTGTTGCATTATCATGAGTTATTGTTTTATAATGCACCCTAAATTTTTTTTCATTTCATCATGCATTTATATTTTTCCGCATGTCAGCTAGAAAATCCATTAAAAATCTCACAATATCGTTTGTGTAAATTCCTGTAGATGTTCTCTTGGCACCTTCGTAGGGGAAAAAGAACAAGAAACTCCGGTAAACACATGGCTGCCCAAATTTCCAAGGAAATGATTGCCGTAATTCCCAACATTGTAATCCAAGTTCAACAAGTCCTTGCTGCTAACAAGTTAACCAAGTCAAAGTCGAACCTGTTGCTGTCAATGCTCCCGCCAATTCATCCAAGTGCTCCTACAAGCACTTCAAGTCTTGTGACCCCCAAAATACGAGGGAACTGAAGGGGTCACCGCACTCCTTTGATGGTTCGAGGAAATGGAAAGCACCTTCCTAAATTGTGACTGCCTTGACGGCCGCAAGGTTTGATATGCTATTGGCCGTCTCATTGGGGTAGCTTTAACTTGGCAGAACGCTGAAAAGAGTAGAAGGGGGACTTAAGCTGCTGTGGTCCTAACTTGGGAACATGCCCAAGAAGTGAGATCAAAAAGTTGGAGGATGAATTCTATTTCTTAAAGGAAAATGATGGAGATCATATGACCTATAACAAGCGATTTCTTGAGCTGAAGTAGATGGTCCCATATATGTTCACTCCTCTTTATCGACCCATTGAACATTACATCAGGGGTCTTCCTTCTGGGATCCAGGTTTTCGTGATGAGCATTGTACCTGCAAGTTTGGAAGTTGCAATGGAATTGGCTACCGAAACTCACGGAAAACCACATCCAGGATGGAGACTTTGACAAAGAGAGAGAGAAGGGCTCAATTAAAAATCATGACGGTAAGGCTGAAAAAGGAACTCACCAAGTTCCTAGTTTTCAAAGAAATCAACAAAGATTTCACCCTGCATCTACATTAGGCAGATATGCTAGACCTAAAGTAGTTCACCAAGAATGAATAACTTTAATGGCCAAACAAATAATTTCAGAAGTCAAGGTCAATATCAAAATCGATACTAGAATGTTGGTAGTCGAAATTTTTATAACGATGCTTGAGAAATTATCATCATCAAAATTCATGGCACCAAAATCATAAGTTCCATAGGTCACAAAGTCCAAACATGGTTAGGAAACCTAATGACCACAGACCTAGTGGAAATCAAAAACTATTTCCATCAACATGTCTAAGATCCAAGACTCCTATTAGGAGTGATGGATACTGGATGGATGTTCCTATGATTGATGAATCTGGAAGACCCAAGACCATTAAGGCTTGGGTCCCCCAATCTAACTAGTTTGGTTGGATGGTGCAGTAGCTGCTAAGGAGGCTTATCAACTTGTGGTATGTTGATAGTGCTGCTCCAGGCACATGACAGGGGATGCGAGGCTCTTGACGGAGTTTGAAAATATAGATGGTGGTTATGTGAATTTTGCAGGTGCTAAAGTCGGGCACATTACACGAGGAAAAGTAACCAACGGAAGAGCACACTGGACAAAGTGAACTATGTTGAGCAGCTGAAGCACAATCTGATGAGCGTGTCTCAAGTCTGCGACAAGGGTCACTCGGTCCACTTTACAAAGTCTGAAGCTTTGGTGTTGAAACCTGGTTTGGTGATACCGGATGACTGGATAGATGAGAGCGCCAAGGAGAAATGACACTTATGTCATGGACATGGGTGCTAAGGATTCTTCGTCTGTAGTGGCGTGTTACTATCAAAAGCATCTGAGGCTGAGTCATTGTTGTGGCACAGACGCATGGCCCACATCCACTACCGAAAATGAACTATATTATTAAAAATGGTTTAGTGGAAGGGGTGCCAGTGCAGAGGTTTCACATGGAGGTTAAATTTCTTCCATGTCAAAAGGGAAAACAACATAAGAAACCTCACAAGTCTAAAACAGTAAATTCCATAGATGCCCCTTATGAATTACTTCATATGGATCTATTCAGTCATGTGAACATAAGGAGCATAGGTGGAAAGTACTATTGTTTAGTTGTCACAGATGATTACTCACGATATTCATGGGTTTTCTTTTTAGGTACAAAAGATGAGACAGCATAGATGCTGATAGATGCACGAATCAAGAGGATAAGGAATGATAATGGCACGGAGTTCAAGAATCAAGTTCTGGATCTCTATTGCCTTCGCAAGGGAATTGAACATCAATATTCTGCTCCTTATACACCTCAACAGAATGAAGTCGCTGGGAGGAAGAAAAAGACATTGATTGAAGCCGCAAGGACTATGCTTTCTGATTCAAAGCTTCTAGTTCTTTTTTGGGGAGAAGCTGTGAACACAGCTTGATATGTCCTGAACAAAGTTTTGACGGTTAAACGGTTTAACAAAACATGTCACGAAATATTGTTTAACCGAAAACCAAACTTAAAAGGCTTTGAACCATTTGGATTACCCTGCACCATAGTACTCGACGAAGAAACATCTTCAGCTGCTTTTTCAGATCCAAAAGCTTGACGCTCAATATCCGTAGCTATATCTTCAACGTTTTCCTCATGTCTGGTTCATCACGAAGACCAAAACTTTCAGTAGCAGGTGTCGCTTTCTTTGTCTGAGGTTTTGGTGCAAAAGTAGACGTTGAAGCAGCTTTACGCTTAACACGTTTCTCTCCATCTTTCACAAACCATGGACTTCGTTTTGCAATATATCCAGATAAAGCACTAAGCTCTTCATCTTCGTCACCACTTTCATCCTTCCTCCAATGACCTGGTGTTGGCGAAATGTAATCTTTATCAATAATAGCACTGAACATAGGTTTAGCAGTAGGAGCAGTCTTCAGATAAAGTTCATCTTCTTTAAAGTAGAAATATCCATGTGTTCAAGCTTAAATATCTCTTGTGCTTTCTTCAAGTCAGGATGTAAATAATCAAGCATCATCTGCACAAACCGTGGATATTGCAAGAACTTCTCTCTTTGAATATTCTGAATCATCTGTGTAAAAATAACTTATGGAAAGTTATATGGAAGATTCAGCACCAACGCAGTGATCATGCACATTTGGTAATCCACCAGATCGTCATATCCTCCTTTTCTGTGACTAAGACCGTGCGCAATGACGTGAGCAAAATATCTAAATGGTGCGCTCAGATTGGCTTTCTTGAAAGGTGCAGCATTCATAAAACCAGTATAGCCCATGCGATAAAAACAACCTTTCACCATACACTCTGAAAACCCAGTTGGATCATCCTTGTTATCGTTAAACTCTAACACTGTTCGTATCAAATCTTCTGTAATCTTGATCTGAATATCCTCGTCATTTATCTTTACTACTGACACTATAGCATTATCTTCTGTACTAAACTCTGCAACGTTCCAGAAGTATTCAACATGTGATCTGTATACGATATGTCTATCAGTCACGCTTTGGTGATCCGTATACGTGTAAGGAAGTCAACTATCTCTCTGTAAGCAGCGATTTCTGGAATCGATTCATCTGTTAAACAACAGATGTTATGAAATGGTGAGAACGAAGATTCTTGGCCGATTCAAAGAAGCAACCCACAACCATTAGAAAAATTTTAAACATTTAAGAATTTTCACATACATTCGTACGAACCATCTTTCTGTACGAATTAAACACGTAGAAAAATTTCACAAGTTTGAAACAACTTTCATTCGTACGAGTCATATTTTGTACGAATTACTTTTGAAAGTTAGAAAATTTTTTGTTCAAAACTTACTTCGTACGTGTATGCCCTTCGTACAAACCATACACAATTTAGAATATTTTTTAAATTTAACATTTAAGCATTCCTTCGTACGAACCAGCCCTTCGTACGAACCACAAAATATGACATTCAAAAACTCGCTTCGTACGAACAGTCGCTTGTACGAACCATGAATCATTTCAGAAAAACCAAGTTTAATCCGAACAAAAAACTTGTAAATTTTAACAAATTGATAGTCGATTTTCGGGTTATTAGGGCCGATATTAAGATTTCTGCAGTCAATTTTAAGTTTTACCGGTCCAATCTCCCTAGATCTAAGTTTTATGTCCGACCTGTTCGATTTAAGCATTATAACGACTTGGTTTCTACGTCATTACCTTTCCCATTGCAAGAGGTGTTCAAGCCAACCTCCCCAATGTGACTTCGAATAAAAAAGGCAAGAACTGAAAATTTCAGCAAAGGTTCGCACAAAACTCTCTCTACTTCGCACAACAGTTCTCAGAGAAGCATAAAGTTATTTCGTGCGAAGTGGAAGGGTTTATATAATAGTCTGACATCGTTCGTACGAACCGTTGGTTTGTGCGAATCGGTAAACCCCCTTCGTACGAAGAAACGAGCTTCGTACGAAGCACTGCTGAATCTTTTTAAACTTTTTGATTTTTTATGGTTTTTATTTTATTTTGTCTGTTTTAAATCCTCTCAGTTAACTAAGTCCAAGTTAATGACCCTGGTTATCTGATTTGCCTACCAAGTCCAAGTTAATGACCTTGGTTGACCATGTCTGGCCGAAACAGATTTATTTTAAAATATAAAGTTTCAAATTAATGAACTTTAATGACGTTCAGGTAAAATTTCTTTCAAGATTAGCTCCCAACCTGTAATTCTCAACACTTCTCAGCAAGATGTCGCCATGACTTAACCTTTGGTATCTTCATCATTGGTAGACTTAAAAATAAAACTATAATGCTAAGAAACTGAAAATAATTTTGGGTTTTTGAGAAAATTTTCAAAAGAAATAACATTTTTTTGTGAGTTTTGTGTTTTAGAGGATCATTTTAAGCATATATACAAGTCATCAGTACCGTTGATCTTGATAAACTCTTTAAGTTTTTAAACAAGTTTACCTAGATTGCCAATATACTTGTCCATTTAAACCTCTTCTCGTTTCTCAACTGTTTCAAGATATGTTAAGGTAATATTAGGAACATGAAATAACTGTGTTTCCCATCTCAGAATATACTCCCGCATCGAGATTCACAGAATTTCATTTTACGGTGTGAATATATTCAATTGATATCTGTATATGGGTGAGTGCGAAACCTTGAGAACTCAGTATTTCCGTACAGATAGAGAGATGAAGGCTGCCTTTAGGTGGTGTTCCGTAAAGGAATCTCTTTCAGATGTTGTAATTGCTTATGACATATTCATTTTTATGCAGCTTTGGGGAAATAATGCGAAAGTATTATAGGAGTTCTAGGCCATTGCTTCCGCAAAATCAGAAGAACTCGGATAATACCCCAGATATCGATCTGATCTAACTCAACTAACAGAGGTGGAATTCATTGTTAGTGAGGTGACAAACACACAAGTCAAAAATATGATGTTTAACTGCTTCAATTGTATTAAAAGACGTGCAAAGTACAACTTCTGGATACAGTTCAACAGGACTTCGTCTAGTTATCAAGCCTTTTTTTACTGACACCACTCCTCTACTTATATGTCGACATGACTCGCACTGGAGTGTGTACTGGACAGATATCTGGTTCGTACGAACAGGCTGCTTCGTACGAGTGACTGAGAATCACTCGTACGAGCCATACTATCTTGCTTCGTACGAACCATGTATATACATACAAAATACACATAAACATTTATATATTGACATAAAAAGCCCTATACATTTACATGATGTATCCAAGATGTAGGCAATAGACATATATGCACCAACAATTTTCATCTCGGCAAACCTCATCTGATAATTTAGGGTTATCGCCTCACTCTTTCATAGGCTGGCCCCTTCCTTATAACATGAGATGGAGTCATTGCTAACTTTTAGTCTTTGCTTTCTTTGGACTCGAGGCTCAAGCATTGGTTGTCCTGTTTGTTTATGTTTGGTAAATTTTAGGACGAGTCACATAGGACTAATCATAACTTGATAACAAAGCCAATGAAAATTTGACAAAGACATGGTGGATACGTCGCTGGTACTTGCTATATATAAGGGTTCTTGTCAAGTGATGAAAAGCATTGTTAAACTATCATGGGAAGTTCTCTGTAAGTAGTGTCAATCTCAATTTGGATAATAATGTGGTTGATGATTTTGTTGTGATTTCACATGTAACTTTACAATTACGACGCTTTGATTTTTCTCAAAATCCCATATCATGGTACAATATACAGTTAGCCATCATGAGTATGATTACAACTCAGTAGTAAATCCTCAATCATGTTACAAGTCATCTACATGTCATAACGTTTTCTATCACCACACCTCGGGCATCAAAAAACGATTGTTGTAGCAGGGTATTCAACCCTTACTAGGAACGTTACCGTCTCAATTAAAATCCAAACTTCACACCCATCTGGTTATGTATACCCTTAGCATCATCGAGATTTTTATTAGCTGGCATACTCGAGATCCAATCTATAAGCAACCCTATTAACTAACCCTCATGAACGGTTTCCCTCCTAATTATGGGACAAAATTCCTAAAAGTATGGGAGACTTTAACATCCGCCAAATGGGTACCCGTTTTGAAAAGTCTCGAACCCGACTCATTTGTAAAACTGATCAAATACAAGAGAATTTTATTCCAATTGGTATTATTGACGAGTATAAACTTAATTAAACTAATACTTGTTGGGTTAAAAATATTAATAATAATTGTACTTAATATTCATTAAATAAAGACAAACAAAAAATAAATAAATAAATAAAAGAAGAAACAAGTACATGTGAATGGGATAAGAAACCATTTGTGATTTTTTTCTTTTTTTCTCCTAAACTCAAATCGTAACACACGCCAACTCCTTCCCTTTTTATTTTTGTTACTCTACTTGTTTAACAGTCAAACCACCCAGCCCCATTGTGAAATTTTGAGAGTTTACAGTACACTTAAAGGTCTTGATCAATTTGTAATAATGCAGAATCAGTTTCACATTTTTAATCAAAGAGTATTATTTTATAATCAATTTTTTAAATATAATTAAAAACATTATAACTTTACTATTTAAAATCATACCATAATATCTTTCTAATCAACCATTAAAACTCTTTTAAAAACCAATCTTAACCCATTTCTCTTGTCATTCCAACATTTTTTATCTTCTCCCTAAAAACCTAGCCTCTCTCAAAGAAACCTTAGCCACCATCATTGAAGTGTTGCAAGTTTTTCCAAACCATCAAGAAGGAGGAGTAAGAATCTAACTCATCCCATCTGTTTACCCACTCTTCATAGGAGGTACTTTTAATGTCACCCATTTCTTTATTCCTTATTGTTTATGTTCATACTTTAGTTTACTTGCAATTTACATTTTTATAATACTTGGGGTTTAGGATAGTCTGAGTTTTGATAGTAGTTATAATTGAGTTTTAAGATAGTATTGTTTTTTTTATGTTGATGATAATCATGAGAATGTTTGTCTAAAAATTACAAGATCCATTTTCTCAATATCACAAGTTTCATAAGTCTTATTTTCTAAATCATGAAATTATTCTTTTCGAAATTTTAAGTATCATAATCATAAATTAATAAAACTTACACCAAGTTTGTTTCATTTTTGTTAATTACTATTTAAGGTGCCACGTGAGTTTTAGTTTAAATGATCAATCTTATTTCATTACATTTTATGACACCATGCAAATTGAATAAAAAAGGAGAAAACTTATAACTGTTTTCTCTAAAACAAATTATTATTAACCGTCTAGATGGTAAGTTTATAAAATGGCTATAGATGAAATGATGCTAAATGAAAAATAGGCCATTTAGGGAAGATACAAAATATAAATTTATGATTTGTTAAAATGAACATAATAAATATGACAAGGCATATTTTCTTCTGATATTAAAAAGTCCCACTATTAAACTTATGCATGTATTCGTGTTACCTAAAATTTAGTTATTTAAATATGTCATAAACGTAAACTTAATAACTAAGGACATTTTATATATATATATATATATATATATATATATATATATATATATATCACTTAATTACAATTAGTATCACTAATTGTTTGGTAAATATATTTAGGACAAAAACCCCAGTATTAGGTTACATTATTTTTATATGTTTCTAAGTGTTGTTTTATTATTGGTATTATATTACTTAGGATAATTTCATCATTTGGCTTTTTTCCTTTCAATACTTGTACGGTTTTAGCTAACGGATTAACGGAACGTAAACTGTGAGTGAATTTTACAACTCCCCTTTTTATTACATGTTTTTGGGGTGTATCATGTGTCGTATTCCATTATTACATTTTAAGAAATTCAAATCGTGCAAATTACCATCTTGTGAAGTATGTGTGTTATGTGTTAATTGTTTTTAGTCACTTGGTGTATTACATATATTTCAGACATTGTTAGTCACTTGCACATTTGTACATGAATGATTTGATTATTGTTTGAGATTGTTTATTTAGGTTTGAGATATAGATACAACATATTTAATTACATTGGTTAATGCACGCTTTCTCAACAAGCAAATTAAACATATTATTCTCCTAATAACAAGGAGATTCACTTACCAACCTTTGTTGACCCAAAGACTACTTTTACACAGGATACAAGTGAACAAGCTGAAGAGAAGATTGGACATAGGATAGGTCTTAGTTAAAAAGAAACGGATTAATGAATTTAAATTCTATGAACAATGTCTCATATGTAATTGTTTTATTTGGATTATTTCCCATGTCAAACATTCAATATAGATTAATGACTATTTAAAACATTTAATAGCAAGTCATAAGGTTTGGATCAACCAATCACGCTCTGGTCACCTATTCCGCTGCGGGTCGGTGTGTGCATCTTCAAAGTTAGGAATGTTGTAAAAAGGTTTACTTAGAAGTAACTTATTATGAGAAGACTCTCTCGCCAGTCGCTGTGCTTAAGTCAAACAGAATTTACTTGTCATTATCGTGTATCATCATTACGAGATATAAAAATGGATGTCAAAACCACCTTTTTAAATGGGCATCTTACTGAAGATATACTTATGGCTCAGCTGAGCTTTTGCTGATCCAAAGAATCCTCAAAAGCTATGTAAGCTTAATGAATCCATTAATTGATTGAAGCAAGCATCTCGAAGTTGGAATCTTTGTTTTGATCAAAAAATTAAACAATTTGGTTTTATAAAGAATGAAGTTGAGTCGTGTGTTTACAAGAAGGCAAGTGAGAGCACAATGTTTATCCTAATATTGTAGGTAGATAACATACTTCTCATTGGAAATAATGTTCCAATATTAAAGACGTTAAATCTTGCCTTTTTTTTTTTACAATGAAGGACCTTGGCGAAGGTACATATATTTTGGGGATAAATATCTAGAGAGATAGATCCAAGCAGCATATAGGTTTTAGTCAAAGTACATATATTGATAAGGTCATTCAACACTTCTCAATGCAAGATTCCAAGTGAGGATTCTTATAAATGGCATATGAACCATATTGAACAAGTCTCAATGTCCTGAAACATATGATGAGAAGTGGAAGGTGTACCATATGCCTCTGTCATTGGTTCAATCAGGTATGCCATGCTATGTACTAAGCCTAATGTGTAGCTTGCTTTAAGCATGGCGGCATCATAATCTAGTAAAGTCAATGGACTGCGATCAGAACATTCTCAAGCATTTAAGAAGAATTATGGATATGTTCTTGATATATGGAGGATTTGAAGAGGAGCTAAAGTAACATGTTTTATTGATACTAGCTTTAAATTAATTGAGATGATCATCACTCATAGACGGGATTTGTATTTACCTAAATGGTGGAGCTATCTATAAGTTATGAATAATCTGGATCTAACAACTATATCAAACAATCACCAAGGATGGGCGGACTCTAAACTTGATGATATTAAAGAAAACCGGGGAATAAGAACGAGATGAATGAGATAACACGCGAATCGCTTTCAAACTTGCATACGATTCTATTACTATCACTAGCAAAACCATCTGATACAAGTTCTTTACCTGGATCTCTCTCTCTTTAGGAATTCTCTATGATGGAGGCACTCTCTCAAGTCTTAAAGCTAACCCTAGAAATACTACAACACTAGCTTATATACCTAGGGTAAGGCCATGCCCCCATGGGCTCCCCTTGGGCTTGCCTGGCCCACATGGCCTAAGGCATGCCCAAATCACCTATACAAGGTCAAAAACCTAATAGAAACTAACCCAGTTAATCCCAGTTGGCAACCATAGTCCATTGCTATATTTGATGCGTTAGTCTCACACTTCTAAGACCTAACAATCTCCCCCTAGACTGATGCATCAAATTGTCTTCATAGCATGATTCCAGGAACGTCTTCAACGGAGTCTGTGTTTGTTGCTATGTTGCATATGTTGTGGAAGTTCTTGACTTTTAAACTCTCAGCACTAGGTCTCTTTCTTCTTCTCTTATGATTAGCTTCCCATATCAGGATCTCGATCAGCTTTTCTTGAAACATCTTTGTTAAAAGATTACGAGAGAAGGATTCTCATCAGCTCTTTTCTTCTTCAATCTTTCTCTTTCAAGCAAGCAGGTTCACAAGTACTTCTTCAAATGTACTTCATTGTCAACGATGACTCATATCCGGTTCTTCTGACTCGGGTACATCTGGTTGTTGTGATGTTTCATGCTTTGTCAGCAACTAACATCATCTTAATATTCAGCAATTCCTGTTTCTTGATATAAATCAAGTTTTACAAAATTCTTAGAAATTTATAAGCAAACATTTTTATGCAACAGGGAGAGTACCATATGAACACTTGGTACAACCAAGTACTTGTACTCAGATAAAAATTCAAATTTCTTTCATCTTTTGATGATCAGTCAAATCTTCAAGAGCAGTTCATATTTTTTTAATAAAACAAATAAAACACTTTATTTTTGGATTTTAAGAAAACAAGACACACATTTTTGGATTTTTGAATTTTTCAAATAAACGAGAGCATAAGCAAAAACGAAAAACCTAACTCAACAATATACAATTACAATTGCAATGGAATCAAATCGTTTTAGGCGGACCAAGAAACACTTTTCGGTGCGAAATTATTCAAACTTGTCTAAGTGATTTCCAATATGTTTGTCTTCTTAAACTTTAACACTCAATTTCCATTTTTTAACTTCGTGATATGCTTAAGGTAATAATTTATAGAATATCCATGTGTCCCATTCCATGAGATACCCCCGCAATCAAGGTATGCACAATGATTCATCGTAACAGGTGAGTATACTGTGTTCATCCTTTTTGATTTTAAAACGTCTGACTTATTGGTGAACAGGTAAGTACATTCGTACAATGAAGACTTTTCGTTAGTGTCAATCAAAAACTGAAATAAACTACGTAGATAGAATAAGTCGGGTATCGAACCAGTGGAGTATTGTGGAAATGTTATGGATTAAGCACTGATTAACTAATTGCAGAAAATATAAATTCAATTGGTTTGGTTGTTTGATTAGCTAAAAATTACTAAAAACTGAGTTTGTAAACAGTTGGAAAGAAAGTGATTCCTCCAAGTTTCAGATTCGAAGTGGATTCAAGTTACTAGTTTTAATTGAGAAAACCACATAGACATGATTCAGATAGTTAATTAACTAATTGTGATAAACGAGGACTAAGTACTTTGATTGATTAACAACGAAAGGTTATCACACGATTATCAATTGAATATTACCAAACCCAATTCCTATCTAATATATCCCAATTACTAGAACTCTCGGGAATTGAAAGAATCAAAACTAGGTTTTAGGTAAAATCAATAGTTTACAATCAAGATAATAAATCCCTACGCACAAAAACATCGAATGCTTAAATTGATAGTCTCAATTACAAAGAAAAACTCAAAACAATCATCCACTTACAAGAATCCTCCACTCGGAGGAAGCCACGAATGAATTAGCCGCTCATGTTGGTCACTTGATCATTAAACACTTGAGAAAGGTTAAATTCATAACTTTGATCTTTGATTCGGTAGAGATTATGATGGTTTGAGGTGAAAAGCTCCAAACTTGATGCTCCTAGATGCCAATTTTTGTCCAAGGAGGTGTTCTTTTCGAATTAGGGTTTAGGAAACCTTTTGTACCTCAAAAACAAGCCAAATTCGCGTTTTTCCGGATGTCATACCGTAAGCTATGGTCACGGACCGTAAGCTACGGTAGGGAGTTTTTGGTCTCAACCGTAGCTTATGGTCGTGGACCGTAGCTTATGGTTGGCAGATCCTTCCAAAACTGTTTTCTTCATAACTTCTTCGTTTTAGCTCCATTTTACGCACCATTTTCGCCCACGTGTTCGTAATTCAACTCCCTATCATTCCATCTCTTAAGATCTTTAATTCTACTCCATTTATTATCCTCAAAACACATCCAATCTTCATTTTTAACCTACAAAACACCATTTTCTAGTAGTTATTCAATTTCACACATTTAAACACATAAAAACTCATAAGGTTAATAACTTAAACATGCTAAACACCATTCCAATCCCATTCCATCACATCCCCACACTTATCTGTTTTCGTCCCGATAAAATTACTTGCAATGGAATCACAATCAAATCACCGGCTTAAAATTTATTCAGTTATCTTTATTAACAAGTCTACTCACGCATTAAATAAGATTGTAGGTATATCGTCCACTTAAAGCCCACCATTAGTTTCCAATCCCTTAATCGTTATTCATTAAGTTCAATTGCATTCGTCATCTATGGGTCTCACACCTAAAAAACCATACCGCCACTTACTCTCGTTTCAAGCTTATGAAATCATGTCTTATATAACAAACGTTTATGTATTTCCGATTAGAATATGATGGATAATGAATGATGGTTTTGAGCTTCGACATGCTTTTGAATACGATCCACTTAGCGGACATACCCCACCCGAGTCACCATCCCAGTGGTTAATGCCATAAATTTCACATATTTTTTTACTTATCTAACTCCACCTAGAGGGTATGTATCACATGAGTCACCATACCCGTGGCAATACCATAGGCTTTGTCAATACAAAACTAGCTCAATATAATGGAGAAATGGAATTTTTTTGGCGCCACCTTGTTTCGGATTTATTTTCATAAAAAGAAACAGATGTGCTGTTTAATCGGAATACTTATAAGCTTTTTATTTATAACGGAACCCCTTATACTCTCTACAGTTTCAGCTTTGCTATAGCTCCTAAGGCGAGAACCCACAAGATTCCTAATATTTAAGTATTTTATCACAATCCTAAGGAACCTTTCAACCGGCTCGGCCTACCCACATATCCTAAATTAGATGCGTTTTTGACCATTTTATTATCTCATATGTATAACAATTGAAAACCGACAATCTAATTATACCTATCATTTTCCATTTTATTGCAAAAATCTTACGAAACATTTTCAATTTTTTTTCAAATTTTTTTCCATTCTAACCCAATTCAAGCATTTGAGACGATCATTTACCAACCTTATCTCGAGTTACCGCATCCCCACACTTGGGATACATTATCCCAATGTATAGCGCAACTTAAAATTTGTACTCGAGATATACCAGCTACAAACCATGAACGGCTAAAACCTACTCGACTCAACTATAACACCATTCCCCAACACAAAAGTTTCACACCACCAAATACACAAAAACAACTAAAACACAGGATAGATAAACACTTGCGCCTGATCATGTGTCTGTAATGATGTGGCTGTTGCGCTCTAACCGGAATAGACACATCCCATGGATTCTTTTATATCTCACCCGGGTGTTGCCAAACATCCCCACACTTGAATCATTGCATCCGTGGGGATTGAAGCGTATAAACCTACCACAACACAAACACACACCAAACGAAACCAACCAAAGTACACTACTCTACATCCTCGGGCTGCCTCCCGAGAGTGCTATGTCACACCCCGGTCGTAGCGGAAGCAAAGTGTGTGACTATTAGGTAATCATTGCATCCAATTTAGTAAACAGAATTAAATAACAACAATGTCATACCATTAATAAGTTTCATTACACATTTACATCTTTCAAAAGTGGAATCACATTGTTATCGGTTTCAGATTTCCATTAGAAACATAGTTTAAAACACATTGTTCCAAAATAAGTCATTGTTTTCATCACAATTTCATAATGAGGCTTGACCCCTATATACCCATACAAAGTTGGGATATAAAAGGCAAACCCTCCGACAGGTGGTACATCATTGTCTTGGCAATTCCCCTACCCGGATCCCACACCAGGTCATGTCTTGCGTCCTGAAATACATGTAATTTTAAAAAGTCAACATAAAGTTGGCGACTTCATGCAGTTTAATGTTTTCGTATAAAAATGTCATCCTTGAAATCCTGTATTGAATCCGAGTATGTTATTAGCATCAATGAGTTATTTAAGGATCTATCAGTGTGTCGCGAGAACCTTGACATACTTGTGCCATAAGTAAAGTAACCAAACCGAGACTACTTTGACATCATTGGGATCACAAAAGCACTCTGAAGGGTATACCAACCAGGAGTGGAGCGGGTCTCAAACTCAATATATCTACTTCTTTTGCACCTTGGTCACTAAGTGATTATAGTTACTATTGTCATCATCCTACTTACGCACAGTGATCTGTTATCTACTAACCCATAGCTAACATACTGTTTTGAGTATTTCCACTTGATAGTTTAAAACTAAATTTGAAATAATTGAAAGGAGGGACATAAACTCACAGTTTTTGCGTTTCGTTAAGTCGTACTATTTATCGATCGGTGTCCGCAACGTATGTAACCTACATGCGTATTGGGTTCATTAGACACCTAGATCTCAATGGACCTTGTACTCGTTGTTCATCTTGAATTTCTTGTTATGTATCTTGTTGTTATGATAGAACAACTTATAATGTTATATAGTGTTGGTAGTTTGTTCGTTTGATTAATATTGTTATATATTTCTTACAATTTAGCGTTGTACCGGAAAGTTATGTATTATTGTAATGGTTGATCTCAAATGTGTGTTTCCATTTGTATATGGAATCAGGTATGACATTAACAGGCAGTTATTTTTGTTCGGATTAGTTCCAGCGGTTTTCCGACCCAATTAGTGTCACCGCAATTAGTTGGCCCAACACTTTCTACCAACCTTTTAGGGCATTTGTTTTGGTTTGTTTCGCGTCGTAACGGAAAAACAGTATATGTTAGGATCAGGTTTACTTGTCTAACGACGTACGACTCAATTACGCAATTAAATTACAATAATATGCATGAGATTATAATATAAAATTAGTGATTAAATTATACGGGATTACAGTTATTTGCCATTTGTCACGTACTCCCCTGTTAAAAAGAATTTCGTCCCGAAATTCAGCTTGAGGCATCCACTGAAAGGGTCTTCTCGAATAGGTGGGGGTATTTGGAATTGATTTGATCTTCACGCTCCCACGTATATCGGACCATGATGCGAATTCCTGCGAACCTTCACCAGTTTGATTTGGCTTCTCCTTGTCTTTTGGGCCTTCCAGTCCATGACTTCAACTGGTTTTTTGGTGAATTGTAACTTGTCATCAACATGAATCTCATCCGCTGGAATGATAACTGTGTCATTTGTCGGACCTTTCTTCAGATTGGACACATGAAATGTGTCATGTACGTTATTGTGTTCATTTGGCAGTTTTAACTTGTAAGCACTACAATTTGCAGAATTCAAGTCCATATATCTGGTTGACTTCACCTTACGAATCTATCCATGCCTTCCAAGGTGGACCTTTAACATACTTTGCCTCCCACCTCGAAGGATAATGGTTTGCGTCTTCGATCTACGTAGCTCTTTTGTCTGTCTTGGGTCATTTGATACGCTCACGGATCTTAAATATCTTGTGTCTCTGTCTATCGGACCAAAATTTCTTCACGACTCCCCCACATAATGGCGATCGGCACTTTCGTCCATATAGTGCTTTGAATGGCGCGGCCTTGATACTGGTGTGATAACTGTTATTGTAGGAAAACTCTACCAACATTATATGAGTATCCCAGTTTTCCGCCTAAATCCATCACATAGGCCTGAAGCATGTCTTCTAATGTTTGAATGGTTCGCTCGCTTTGACCATCTGTCTGCGGGTGAAAGGTTGTGCTTAAATCCAAGCGAAAACCAAATGAATTTTGAAATGATTGCTAGATCCATGACACAAAGCGACCATCTCTATCAAAGATTATCGAGATTGGCACACCATGGTGACACTGATTTCCTTTAGGTACAGTTCAGCTAGTTTCTCCGTACTGTCTTTCTCGCGGATGGGTAAAAAGTGAGCTGATTTGGTTAACCGATCAACGATAACCCAGATCATGTCATGACCTCGAGAGGTCTGGGGTAATTTTGTAATGAAATCCATTGATATTGTTCCCACTTCCAAACCGGGATCTCAGGTTGTTGTAATAACCCAGATGGTTTTTGGTATTCGGCCTTGACCTTTGCACAAGTTAGGCATTTCCCAACATAGGTCGAAGTATCTCCCTTGAGATTAGGCCACCAATAATACTCTCTCAGATCCCGGTACATTTTGTCCGATCCTGGGTGTATCGAGTACTTGGACTTGTGTGCTTCATCCAGCACCAAGTCTCGCAACTCACCGTAAAAGGGAATCCAGATCCTTCCCATGAAATATAAAGTTCCATCCTTGTTTGGTTCCAATTAATTTTCCATTCCCCATAATGATTCTGCTGGAATGTTTTCTGGTTTCAATGCTTCTAGTTGTGCTTCGTGCACTCGAGTTGTGAAGTTCGCCTGGATCGTCATTTCTAAAGCTTGCACCCGTAATGTTTTGATTTGTTCTTTTATGCTCAAAGCATCTGTTACAACATTTGCTTTGCCCGGGTGATACTTGATCTCACTGTCATAATCATTCAACAGTTCCACGCAACGTCGTTGGCGCATATTCAGTTCCTTTTGGTTGAATATATGTTGAAGACTCTTATAATCAGTGAATATGGTACACTTAGTGTCATATAAATAATGACGCCAGATCTTCAAGGCAAATACCACTGCACCTAATTCCAGGTCATGCGTGGTATAGTTTCCTTTCATGAACTTTTAACTGTCGTGACGCGTGCGCGATGACTTTTTCATGTTGCATTAAAATGCAACCCAAGCCTTGATGCGATGCATCACAGTACACCACAAAGTCATCGGTACCGTCGGGAGTGATAGTATCGGTGCTTTACATAGTTTCTCTTTCAATACATGGAACGCCGATTCTTGCTTTTCTCCCCAATCAAACTTTCTATCTTTCTGTGTAAGCGAGGTTAGCGGTTGAGCAACCTTGGAGAAGTTTTCAATAAATCTCCTGTAATATCCTGCTAAGCCTAGGAATTGTCGTATTTCCGTGGGGGTTCTTGGCGTGGTCCAGTTCTTTTTGGCCTCGATTTTCGAGGGGTCAACATGTATTCCGTTCTTGTTCACCACATGGCCGATAAATTGTACTCTCGAATCCAAAATTCGCATTTTGAGAACTTAGCAAATAATTGCTCCTTCTTCAGCAATTTAAAAATAGTTCTCAGGTGTTGTCCGTATTCTTCCTAGGTTCGTGAGTATATCAGAATATCATCTATGAAGACGATCACGAACTTCTCAAGGTATGGCTTACATACCCGGTTCATCAAATCCATGAATACTGCAGGGGCGTTCGTTAGGCCAAAAGGCATAACAAATAACTCGTAATGACCATACGAGTCCTAAACGCTGTTTTAGGAATGTTTTTCTCTTGGATTCTCAACTGATGATTTCCGGATCTTAAATCAATTTTCGAGTAAAAACTCGACCCTTACAACTAATCGAACAGATCATCGATCCGTGGTAATGGGTACCGGTTCTTGATAGTTAGCTTGTTTAGTTCCGGTAGTCGATGCACATGCGAAAGGTTCCATTCTTCTTTTTCACGAATAGCACCGGAGCTCCCCAAGGCGAGAAACTCGGTCTTATGAAACCTTTGTCAAGCAACTCTAGCAGCTGCGTAGATAATTCCTGCATCCCCGAGGGCGCTAGTCGATAGGGAGCTTTTGCCACCGGCGCAGCTCCTGGCACTAAGTCAATACGAAATTCGACTTGTCGCTGTGGGGGGAGTCCCGACAAGTCTTCCGGAAGGACCTCGGGAAATTCCTCACCACTGGTATGTCCTCAATCTTGTGCTCCTCGGCCTTCTTATCCACCACGTGGGCAAGAAAGGTGATGCATCCTTTCCTCAAACATTTTTGAGCCTTCATGCAGTTTATGATTCGAAGAGGTGTGTCATGCTTCTCCCCATGAATCATCAAATGTTCTCTGTCGGATAAGGGGATGCTAATGATTTTCTCATGACATATAACTTCGACTCGATTATTGGATAGCTAATCCATCCCAATAACGACATCAAAACTATCCAGTTGCATTGGTAATAGATCTATATCAAACGTTCGTTCACCCAATTCTTATGTACATATCTTTATTATTTCTTTTGACTCTACTAATGTCCCGTTAGCTAGCTCAATCGAGTAGGGAACATCTAATTTACTCGACGTTACCCCAAGTATATCTCTAAACTCTTTATAAATAAAATTGAAATCTGCCCCGGTATCAAAAATAATAGATGCAAAGTGATCATTGATAGGGAACGTACCGGTGACCACGTTCGGTCCTGGCGAGCATCCTTAGCTCCAATCACGAATGCTCTTCCCCGTGCTTGGTTTTCTTTAGGGCAATCTTTCTTGAAGTGCCCTTTGTCTCCGCATCCAAAACAACCTTGATCTCTTGTATTCGTTCCCTAGCACACATCGGTGCGATGTCCAAATTTACCACATTTTCCACACTTCCGGGCCTCGACATGCCCCATAGTGGTGGAAAGGACATTTTGGGGCATCTCGGTGCGTCCCTAGCATAAGATTTCTTAACTGCAGTGCTTGTTCTAGTGGTAACATATGCCTTGTTTTTTGACTTCTTTTGCGGCTTGTTCTTTTTATTGTTATTATTACCTCGAGAGCCTTTCTTGAAATGAGAGAATTTCCTTTTATTGGAGTCCGTAGTCTCCTCAATAGTTTCTTTCTTGCTCACACCACACTTGGGTAACCTTCCCTGACGTATAGCCTCCTCAATAAAGGCTGACAACTAGATCGATCACTTCACCAATCTCAGTGGGTTTTGAAAAGGTAACCAGACTCAGAATATCGGGGGCAAGTCCCCAGATGTAGCTCTCAATTCGCTTAAACTCAGGCTCCACTAAGTATGGCACCACTCGGGATAAGTCATGGAATCGCTGTGTGTACCAGCAATATCAGAACCAATCATCTTAAGATTCCATAATTCTATCTCCAGCTTTTGAATTTCAGATCTCGAGCAATACTTCTTTCTCATCATTTCTTTAAGTTCCTCCCAGGTCAGGGCATATGCTGCATCATCACCCTTGGTTTGGACCTAAAGGTTCTACCAAGATAGAGCTCCATCCACAAAGAGTCCAGTAACGCAGGTGAGTCTTTGCTCAGCCGGGCACTTACTCATTCAGATGACTGAGTCTGTCTTCTCTGTCCATCGATACAAAGGCTACAGCGCCTCCGGTACCATCGAAGTTCAGAGGTTTGAAGTCAAGAAACTGCTTATAAGTGCAACCATTTGGAGGATTGCCTCCGGTCGATCCTCCAGTACCTCCGCTATGCTCGGAGCGGTTAGCCTCGTGCGTAATGGCTTGAGATATGCGTTCGTTCAGTTCTTCTTGTGTAGTTGGTAGGGGGTTACCGTTTGAACTTCTATGGCACGGCGGCATCGTCTTCTGACATAATATGTCGCTCACAATTAGCCGAATTATACTAATAAATTTACATTTATTATCAAACATATATGTAATAGCGCATTGGTCCATGATAAACAAATAAGAGAGTATATGCAAACGCCATACGCACACCCATCGTCATCATACACATAGTCGCCACATCATAAGATATAAATCATAGTATCACCATGACACAATGCATAAACCATAATATCACCACATCATGATATATCAACCATAACATACAAGAAATACATTGTAAATAAAGAAAATACACTTTTATACAATGACAACTTGTTACAATTTGTCGCGAAGAGCCAAAAAGGACTTAGGGGTACGCAACCATAGTCAATACAAGTTTTTACATTACAAAAGTACAATTTTCTTCTACATTGCTTCTTCACGTCAATAAGTTGTCTTCCAAAAGCTGGGATCTTCAAGGCTGAGTCTTCATGAGTCAAATCATCGAAAGTACGTCAGATCCCCAAAAAATAATCATAAACATGCTACTACGGTGGAGGGGGTGGTGGAAATGGTGGTCGGGGAAACAAACCATGACGGTAGGCCATCTCCTCCTCTAGGTCAGAAATGCGCCTAGTAGATGAGTCTGAAACTGCTCTAGCTCCTGCACTCGTGCCTCAGATGGGCATGACGAGTGGTGAAATGGGCAGTAAAAAGGTGGGGTCGGTGGTGGTGATATTGGTAGTGGTGGTGGTGATGGTGGTGGGTATGATGTTGGGAGTGGTATAGGTGATGACGGTGGTGGGGTCTGGCTCTAGCAGTGGCGTGTGTAGTACGCTGAGTCTCTAACTCCCAGATCCTTCGGACGATCAAGGAGAGTTGTAGGTCATGTGAAGTCACTCTCTCCTCCACAGGAACCGGAGGGAAGTGTGAGGGATGATAAGGGTTAGAAGGGCTTATGCCCGTTGGGGGTGTCGGTGTAACATACCTGCTGTAGGTGGTGTGGGACATGGGGCATACATGGGGGGTGATCTATCACGGAAGGAAGGTCCTTCCATGTGGGACGGTCCAGCTGCAGATGGGTTGAAAACAGGGTGGTAAGTGGACCTCCTAGAGAAATATAGTGGTGGCTGCTCTGGGACACGTGGAGTACCGCTCAGTCAATAGTATCGTGCAGGTCCAGAGTAGTGGGTGGGTCCAGGAGTCGAGACACTGGCTAGGAATGAGCTAGCATGACCCGGTGAGGCTGTAGGGGGTGAATACATAGATACAGGTGTATCTAGAGCGGCAGATGAGGCATCGTCTGCCTCATTCTTACTGTGAGCAGCATCTGTGGATGACGAGATGTCAACAACTGGTATATCAGGGGTGGAATCTCGAGTATAGCTATATCATCAAAGACCTTGCCATCACCAAGGTCGTCCTCCATGTGCTCAACATTGAACACTGGTATATCGTCATCTAGATCAATAACTGGAGGAACTATAACGAGAGGCACAGCCAAATGTGCAATAGCATGCTCGCCCTGTGGATGGCCATACACGATAACATCATGCGGGGGTTGTGGGGCGGCCCGTACATCGTCTGCCGATGGTGCATCCTCCTCCATGGGATCAAACAGGGCAAGCGGCTGAAGGTCCTCAAAGTCTCCATGTTCGGCTCCATCCCCTAGGGTAGGGCCTCAGCAGCGGGGTCATATCCATCGTCGAATACATACTCCTCAGGGTCCTCTTCGTAACTCGATGAGGACGACATAGTCCTTGCAAATAATCCGTACAATGCATATATATACATGTTAGTAATTTATGATATATTTTATATTAATCACCATTTCTCATGCAAGACTTGTTCTCTTTTGTTTTCCATGTAATCTTACTGTTCTGTGTCTATCCATTATAGACTAATCATGTATTGACCCTGCTCATTACTTATAGTTGAGCTCGTGTGATAGATCCTTGTGTTATCGTGACACAATGAAAACCTTTATGTTATCTTGATATAATTTCAAACAAATCTATTATGTTTTAAATTTGTTTTCATGTGTGAGCCCCTGGTGATTTTAGACCAAACTTTAAATAAAGGTTTTCACCGGTTCACTACAATCGGAACTCTGATACCAACATGTCACACCCCGATCGTAGCAGAAGCGCAAGTGTGTGACTATTAGGTAATCATTGCATTCAATTTAGTAAACAGAATTAAATAATAACAATTTCATGCCATTACTAAGTTTCATTACACATTTACGTCTTTCAAAAGTGGAATCACATTGTTATCGGTTTCAGAATTCCATTACAAACATAGTTTAAAACACATTGTTCGAAAATAAGACATTGTTTTCATCACAATTTCATAATGAGGCTTTGACCCCTATATACCCATACGAAGTTGGGATATAAAAGGCAAACCCTCCAAAAGGTGGTACATTGTTGTCTTGGCAATTTCCATACCCGGATCCCATCACCAGCTCATGTCTTGCATCCTGAAATACATGTAATTTTAAAAAGTCAACATAAAGTTGGCGACTTTATGTAGTTTAATGTTTTCCATCAAAATGTCATCCTTGAAATCCTGTATTGAAATCCGAGTATGGTATTAGCATCAGTGAGTTTTCTAAGGATCTATTAGTGTGTCACGAGCACCCTGACATACTTGCCATAAGTAAGTAACCAAACCGAGACTACTTTGACATCATTCGGATCACAAAAGCACTCCGAAGAGTATACCAACCAGGAGTGGAGCATGTCTCAAACTCAATAGATCTACTTCTTTTGCACCTTGGTCACTAAGTGATTAATGGTTACTATTGTCATCATCCTACTTACGCACATTGATCTGTTATCTACTAACCCATAGTTAACATACTGTTTTGACATGACATGTATTTCCCCTCGATAGTTTAAAACAAAACTTGAAATAATTGAAAGGAGGGGCATGAACTCACAGTTTTTGCGTTCCGTTAAGTTGTACTATTTATCGATCGGTGTCTGCAACGTATGTAACCTACATGCATATTGGGTTCATTAGACACCTAGGTCTCAGTGGACCTTGTACTCTTTGTTCATCTTGAATTTCTTGTTATGTATCTTGTTGTTATGATAGAACAACTTATAATGTTATATAGTGTTGGTAGTTTGTTCGTTCGATTAATATTGTTATATATATTTCTTAATATATATATAATATTTTTTCAAATCGTGTGTGAACTGGGCCTTACCCTTCACATGTCATTGGCCTAGCCCATTTTTTTTTCATTGGGCCTAGCCCATGTCATCTATGTGTTTGGGCCTAGCCCATGTTTTCTTTCATTGGGCCTAGCCCATGAAATTTATGTCCTTGGGCCTAGCCCATGTTTTTATGTCATTGGGCCTAACCCATGTAATTTATGTCTTTGGGCCTAGCCCATGTTTTTATGTCTTGGGCCTATCCCATGTATTTTATGTCTTTGGGCTTTTATTTAGTTTTGGGCTTTATTGTTTGGCCATATAAATATTATGTGATTTGGGCCTAGCATATAGTTTTTTATAATTTGGGCCTAGCCCAAATTTATTTATAAAAGTCGATTTCCTTATAAGTATAATACTTATAATATTATTAGCTTTTTATATTTTTAACTTTCCGGATTTTGATTTCGATAACATATACATATATATATATATATATGTTGAACGTCTAAATATATATTTAGACTCCTCGTCGGCGTCGTTTATTACATGTTCGTTTTCGTCAGAATAGCCCATTGTCGTAACGACCTTCGTGCCGGCGATTCACCCGTTGGTCGTCGATGCGACGGTGTAATCTTGAATGTTCGCCTAATGTTCGCATCGTTTCGATTGTCCGATTATTGTTTCGACGCTTTTCAAAATATATTGTTATGTCACCAACACTTAGTGTATTGATCAAGTGTTTGTATTTTATATATGATTGGGTATTTTATTGTGAATACCCTAAGTTTCTAATACATACATATACAATACACATATGTATACATACAATTCTTATTGGTAACAAATGTTATATATATACTTGTATTATTTTTCCCAAGTAGAAATATATATTGTAAAAGTATTTATTTTTACTTATGAATATACATTTATCACTTTGTTAAACACTTGGGGCATTTAGGGATAACCTTGTCATTAGAGCCTACTTAATGACGCTTTAAGTTACTAATCGCGTTTAGTCCCACTAATCACCCCACTAATCATGTTTTAATCGCGTTAGATTTTTAGAAAATTTCGCCATAGTTTCCCCTAAACTATAGCGTTTTCCACATTTCAAAAACGTATTTAAAACCGTTTAAGCTCATAATCGTCATCAACAATCCATCTAATATTTATTTTATATTATAAATATATCATCATCCATGGCTTTTTATTGTTAAAATTCCTAGTAAATCAAGTGGGTTTTAATATTTATTAACCATTTCAAAACACTACTTTTATCATGTTATTTAACCAAGTCCATGCATTTAACCCATTGATTTCTACACATTTTTAAGGTGATTACAACTTAAATACATATGTTTACTTCTTATAAAATCATTCATATGTATAAAAATTATTTTAAGTTGTAGTATTTTTCATGGATGATGTAGTTGATGATCTTGTTTAGATTTAAACCTTATCATGTTTAAATCTTCATTTTTATACTAAATCACACTAGTCATCCAACTTTTATATCATACTTTTGTCATAAACAACTTCAACATGCTATCTAACAATCATATAAACATATAATCAACACAAAATAAACAATATTTAGTGTTATTATTATGTTGTGTGTTAGGGTTTTTGGTTTATCTTTTCTTGATATTCAAGTGATCAACTTGTACACTAATAATCTAAGCATAAAAATAAGCTAGATTATAGATGAGTTTAGCTTACAAAGGGTACACAAGTTTCTTGATGATTATGGAAGAAAATGAAGCTCTTTAAGAAGCCCTAATGATCTTCATCCTTGCTAGCTTCTTTAGTAGACTTGATTAGGCTTTAAGATGTATAAAATGGTGTTTCAAGGTGGCAAAGTGGTGGTGTAGGGTGGTGGTGTTTGAGCTGTGAGCTAGGGGGAAGAACAAGGAAAATGGTTGCAACTTGGTGAAGAAAAAATGATGAATATTTGTTGTAAATGATGATATATATCTAATCTTTCACTCAAGATCATCACCCATCAAGACCATACTTAAGATCTTCAATTTTTCAACAAAACCAAGTGGCATGGAGCCCACTTGTTGCCGTGGATTGGAGGGGGGTAAAGTGTAACTTTTAATTTGTACACATGTTTAAAATGTAGATATTTTTGTCATTTACTTAAGTATAGTGATTAGGGTTAATGATCTAGAATCTTAAGTATAAGAATTGAGTTTAGGGTGTATTTACATGGTATTTAATCCACATGATCCTCCAATATAATTTTCGGATGACGGATACGTCGCTAGATAGCTCATCGTCGTAATAATCGCTAATGAACAAACTATTTATTTAGTATCGGAAGCTTTTGTTTTCGACCGCCACAATTAATATGGTGTCTACTTAGTGCATTTCCGATCCAAAAATATGGATTACTAGTTTGCTAGACGAATATACGATGAGTTATGATGGCAGACATGTCTTTCGTTCGACCGTTCGATCGATATCGGCACTTTTATGTTTCGCCGTCGAACTTTTCCGAAAGTTGTGTTTCCGTGACCTCATGTTAGTTGAATGGATTCCGAGTTCCAATGAGGCTTATCTAGTGCCTAGATGCCCGGATGAGGCTATCGGGCTCTAAAATATTCATCGTTTCGACAATCGGCCGCTTTCCGGTCGAATTGTGCATTGCCTGACGAATGACCGGAAACGATGTCTTTTGTGCATTCTTGCTATTCTCACATTATTTTAGGATGTTTAACATTGTTTTATTCTTATCATTACGTACGGAATCTCCGAATTAGTCTTTGGGACAAATCAAAATTTGTCGCCTTTTTGGTCGAAACGGACAATTTTGCAATTTAGGTGTTGTACTGGAAAGTTATGTATTATTGTAATGGTTGATCTCAAATGTGTGTTTCATTTGATATGGACTCAGGTATGGCATTAATAGGCCATTATTTCTTGTTCGGATTGTTTCAGCGGTTTTCCAACATAGTTAGTGTCACCGCAATTAGTGCGCCCAACACTTTCTACCAACACTTTTAGGGCATTTGTTTTGGTTTGTTTCACGTCGTAACGGAAACCAGTATATGTTATGATCAGGTTTACTTGTCCTGACGATGTACGACTCAATTACGCAATTAAATTACGATAAATTTATTTTATAGGATTAACTTGTACGGGATTACCGGTTATTTGCCATTTGTCACATGCTAAGTTTTAGGTCTTCAGCCAGACTATACCTACGTACTCAAGGTGGTCCAGATGAACCCTTGGACTTCCTGTTTGCCACGCTGCAATTCCCCCAACCATCGGGTGGTTTTCCGTTCACCTGCTCTTCTGCACACACTTCCTTCCTTGCATGATTTCCATTGGTCCTCTTCGTGTACCTGTCAAAATCAACACCACTCGAACCAAACCCATCAGTAGCACCTGCATGACCCAAATCATCAAGAAGATCGTAAGCAATAGACCTTAAAAACACATTGAAGTATAACTTTCGATTCTTGTAGCTCAGGGTGACCATCCCGTTCCTGCAATCGATTTGGCATTTGCTGTATGCAAGAATGGCGACCCATTAATACTTGCGGCTGCTCGTAGGTCTGTGACGGTGCGTAATCGATCACCATAAAATCGACCGAGTAGTAAAATTCGCGAGTTTGATCATTACATCCTTCACAACCCCCCGGGGTTGTTTCCAAGTCGCGTCCGCAACATCGCCATGCTATCACATGCTTGAAGAGAACAAAGTCATACTGGTCATACAAGCTGCCTGGGAGGACACTCATCCCGGCTCCATAATCCAGCAATGCTCAATGGATCTTAAACTTCCCCACTCTTATCAAACGGGTTACTCCTGAATCTCCTCTAATACCTTCTTCATTTGCTTCATTCACACCTGTCATCACATTAGCAACAGAAATAGTTAAACATTTATCATTTTTAGGAACAAAACTTACCCCACTGATCGGTATGTTCTTTGTGTTCTTCGGGTTAGTTTGCGTATCACTAGGAAGCTTCCCATTTTGTTGCTTCAATTGCTGCAACCTCCTAGCCAGCTACCCCATCCTGCGTGGCCAGGATTGGATGGCTTTGTCCCGCATCTCATCCTTTTGTCTCGAGCGATCATCCAACTGATTTTTCCTTTGCATTTCCTGCTGCATGGCCCTCAGCATCTCCATTATCTCATTACCACCCTGACCACTACCTTTAGAGAACCCATATGGTCCTCCTTGATTGTTGTTTTGGTACTGGGATTGGCCGAAATTCCTTTTCTCCAATTTGATTATTACCTTGAAATTCGATTACTTTGATTGTTAGCATTTCCGTAGCTGAAGTTTGGATGATTTCGGAGCCTCGGGTGGTAAGTATTGGAATTCATGTTGAAATTCCTACCACCGCCTCCTCCACCTTGCACAAAGTGGACATCATCAGCTCCACCAATGACACTCGGGCATGATCAACTATGTGCCCTAAATCCCCACAATGTCCAACACATCAGAAACTGTTCCCCGACCTGAGGTAGGTTCTCTATCTCTCTCGCTACCACGTGTCTACCTCTTCGTGAAGATTGGGCTTTCCTTTTTGATGTACTTGCCATTTTCTCTAAATAGTCCCAGTCCACATTCTTATAATTTGTGCCAAAGGTGCCATTCGATATCGAACTAAGATCCCGTGCATCCTCTGGTGTTGAATCCTCGTGAAAGGCATTGAGTAACTCCCACATTTGTGTGCCATGATGTGGGCAGTTCTTCAACAACATCTTGAACTGATTGAACGACTCGTGAAATAGCTCACCGGATTGTTGCTGAAAGTTCCTGATATCTTTTCGAGCATCATTGGTCCTTTGAGACGTATAAAACTCATCCAGGAATGATTGTTGCATCTCTGGCCAAGTAAAGATAGAAGCTGAAGGCAATGAATGGAACCATTGTTGTTCCTTGTCTTCAAGTGTGAATTGGAAGAGAACCAATTTCACATCATCGGGTGTAAAGCCTTGACTCCCGATAGTGTTGCAACGTGCATCATAGGCGGTTATATGCATATACGACTCTTCTGTGGCGAGCCCGTGTACTTAGGCAAACTAGAGATGGACTGTGCTCTAACCTCAAATGATCGACCATGTAATTGAGGTATGACAACCGGAGATGGGTTGTTAGCAATTACGGGTTTGAAATGAATTTCGACCCCTCGTACTGGTCCTCGATTGTATCTTCTAGGGAATGCCCTCGGGTTGGTTGACGGTGGAACCAAGTTTCTGGGAGTGGCCGTTGCGGAACAGGTATCTATTGCACTGATATTTGCTGAACCGATGGTGGTATTGGGATGTTTATCAGTCGTGCATTGCCATATTGCTGATTAGCTGGGCCGGTGGATAAAAGTAGTGTTGGTACCCGGCTGCTCCCTGAGTTTCTCTTTCAGCAAACCTAAACCCTGTATTATGCCCGTCAACATTGCCCTGTGTTCATCACATGCCTATTACCTTGGTGACCCCCATAATTCTCATACTCATCATATCCATCCTCAAATTCACCTGAGTTATCCCTTGATAAACATTGAATCTTTGAAAGAGAACTGATATGGTTGAGACGATGATAGTAAGAGGGTTGGTTTGGTATGGGCGATATGGTTGATGAGCTCAAGGATTGATTTTGGTTCGGTGGAATAGGGTTCTCATCTTGAATTATTCTCAATACGGCGAGGAGTGTTGAGTGGTAGTTGGTTGGGTGAAGGGTTGAGTGAAGGGTGGTTGTTGAGAAGATGAGGATTGATATGGCAATGGTGGTGGAAGGTTATCCAGATTAGGAAACGGTGGCAGTGGAATTGGTGGAATTTGGGTAGCGATGGTTTGGGTGGATTGTGGTGGATGGTTGAGATGGTATGGTGGTGTTAGAAGACGGTTGTGTAGGAGTTGGTGAAAATTGAGTTTGTGAAGCTGTTTGCTTATCTAGGTTTTCTGAGGTATCCATTGGTTCGGATGTAGTTGTTGGAGATTGCAAAATTTTGTTCTCTCTGTTAATAACACGGGTTTTCCAAACTGTCCTCTCAATTTCTAGATCGAATACTAGCGGTGAAGACTTCGCGGACTTCCGAGTATGATGCATGCACGTCCCAAATCACCTGCACAAGCACAAACAATAAAAAACTTCGTCTAATTCTGAACAAAACAAAGTAAACAGTTTTTTTGAGTTTTTTTGCTATTTTTTAACATACTTAAAACAAAACACTTTGCGCACGACTACCCGCAACGGTGGCATTTTGATGACTGTCGTTAGTGTCAATCAAAAACCGAAATAAACTACGTAGATAGAAGAAGTCGGGTATCGAACCAGAAGAGTATTCTGGAAAGTGATATGGATTAAGCACTATTAACTAATTACAGAAAATATAAATTCAATTGGTTTGGTTGTTTGATTAGCTAAAAATTACTAAAAACGAAGTTTGTAAACAGTTGGAAAGAAAGTGATTCCTCCAAGTTTCAAATTCGAAGTGGATTAAGTTACTAGTTTTAATTGAGAAAACCACATAGACATGATTCAGATAGTTAATTAACTGATTGTGATGAACGAGGAATAAGTACTTTGATTGATTAACAATGAAATGTTATCACACGATTATCAATTGACTATTACCAAACCCAATTCCTATCTAATATATCCCAACTACTAGAACTTTTGGGAATTGAAAGAATCAAAACTAGGTTTTAAGTAAAATCAATCATTTACAATCAAGATAATAAATCCCTACGCACAAAAACATCGAATGCTTAAATTGCTAGTCTCAATTACAATGAAAAACTCAAAACAATCATCCACTTACAAGAATCCTCCACTCGGAGGAAGCCACGAATGAATTAGCCGCTCATGTTGGTCACTTGATCATCAAACACTTGAGAAACGGTTGAATTCATAACTTTGATCTTTGATTCGGTAGAGATTTTGATGGTTTGAGGTGAAAAGCTCCTAACTTGATGCTCCTAGATGCCAATTTTTGTCCAATGGGGTATTCTTTTCGAATTAGGGTTTAGGAAACCTTTTGTAGCTAAAAAACAAGCCAAATTCGCGTTTTTCGAATGTCCTAACGTAAGCTATGGTCGCGGACTGTAAGCTACGTAGGGAGTTCCTGGTCTCAACCGTAGCTTATGGTCGCGGACTATAGCTTATGGTTGGTAGATCCTTCCAAAACTGTTTTCTTCATAACTTCTTCGTTTTAGCTCCGTTTTATGCATCGTTTTCGCCTACGGGTTCGTAATTCAACCCTCTATCTTTCCATCTCTAAAGATCTTTAATTCTACTCCATTTTTTTCCTCAAAACACATCCAATCTTCGTGTTTAACCTACAAAACACCATTTTCTAGTAGTTATTCTATTTCACACCTTTAAACACGTAAAAACTCATAACGTTAATAACTTAAACATGCTAAATACCCTTCCAATCCCACTCCATCATACAATAGAGTGACCAATAAAGTGTCCGATGAGGGTTAGGCAAATACCTTTTGGGTATGAATTTAACTTTGAAAGCATACAAATTCTCTCGTAATGAGATTTTCTTCCTTTTAAGGTTTTGTCCCATTTTGGCTCTTTTAGGATATCCTGACTGTGCATAGGTCTGCATATAATCTAGATGCAACAGAATGACAACCCTAGTATCACCAAATGACTCAACAGTATAAAGACCCTAAACTTCAGACATTGGCTATCTATCAACGCAAGATTTAAGACCATGAAATCATACGCCGATGGTATGTTACCCACGTGATACATAGTTAGTTATGTTTGTATCATTTAGTATCTTTTTATCTATTTGAGCATCAAGCCTATCAACAAATCACATTAGATCCTAGCTTTTTAGCTACAACACGTTACATGTGTCAGTCAAGCCCTTTAGCATGAACATTATTTCATTTCCCATATGATGCAATAAAATCTTTTTGTATTTTTCTGTTTTTCAATTTTTTTTTGTATTTTTCTCATTTTCTTCCTCATACAATGCATATGTACATATATGTCCCTTTCCCCCCTAAATTTGTGCATCACTTTAAGCATAAATTTACCTAATAACGAAAAAGTATGTACAAAGATATAAACAAAAGAAAAAGGAAAATATTTTTGTTGTTTTGCTTAACCGTTCCGTTATTAGATTGAAGAATAATCAATATTAAAATTAAAGCACAAAATTTAAATTGTATCTTTTCGTGATCTTATCTTTCCTCACTTATCTCCTCCAAAGGAAACATATATCTGTAAAAAAAATTGAAGTTTTTCCAACAGTGAAATGTTATCCGTTATGTCTCTGGAACAAGCGCTATCAACATTCCAGATATTGTTAACAACTCCTCCTTTGTTGTCCTTGAAAAATAAGGAAGATTAGTAAGACATTGGTACTGAGGCCATTGTGGTCCTAGGAATTCCTAAGCATCAAAATATGACACTTCCTTTAAACATAAGTCCTCTTTCGTTTCAAGGATTGGTGATGTTGCTTCTTTTTGTTTTGCTTTCTAAATTTGTTGAGGCGTTCTAATTCCTTAGATGCCTTTGGCAAAGTAGTTTGCTTTTCAACCTTTCTTTTTCAAAACTTTGTAGATTTCAAAGCTTGTTTTCTTTTTAGCTTTAGCAGTATTCCAATCCCCATCAGATGGTATAACCTTGGGCGTCACATTCTTCATTGCCGTTAGGTGATGACACCTTCATCGGCTTAGAATGGCAGTTATCCTTTGGTGTAACCTTCGGATTTTGAGCATAATACAGTACGTAGGGACTATATGTGCAGTTGCGAGCAATGTGACTAGGAGTTCCGCAATTGAAGCATGTTTGTCTCTTCACGTATAAAGCATTATGATCAGCTTGATTTGATCTTGCAGGCCTTGAAGCATGAACTGGTCCTTTTCTGTTCTTGATATCCTTGCACATTCTTGTAGACGAGCATGAATTTGGTGTCTATACTTGTCGTTTTTAGAGGCCTTATGTTGTGAAGATTTCTTTTGATTTTTCTTCTTGTATTGCTTAGAGTGCAAGTCTTGTTCAGAAATCTCACCAGTCTTTCCAAAAGCTTTATTAGCACAGTCAAATGAATATTTCTCATATTTGACATTACTGACTAGCTTAACAAAACATTTTTCACATCACAAGCCTTTTGAGGACTATTGCTGCCCGTTGATGATTTTGGAGAGCGTGACTGTCTTTGATGTTTGGACTTCTACTTTCTACATCTCCATTTGCTTCTTCCGGCTCTTGTTGTTTGCTCTGAACATTTGCAGCACTAACGGAAAGTTCAGATTGTTTAGTTTGCGAACGAGCCTTGTTCACATCAGCTTTCTCTTCATTAGCTTTGATACAATCGAAGGGTCCTGGTTTATCAGATGAAAGACAAAACACTTCAATTGAATCATTAGAAGAGTCACAGCACAATCTACAATTGACACCTTTTCTGAACATGAAGTAGAAGAATTAGTGTTATTCAATTGAATGTGTTTTGGATAGATTATGAAGGGAAAACAATTGACTTTGGAAATGTATTTCGGATGAGATAACAAATATGTTGATGATGACTAATGATATATGATGATGAGTATTGATGATGATGATAATGATATCTTATGATAAATGTATTTCGGATGATATGGTTTTATATTTCGAATAAAAGAATTTTTAGAAACAAGTCAAAATTTTATCTTTTTTTAATAAAAAAATAAAACAACTTTTAACATGTCTAACACTTTTCAATCAGATCAAAAAGAAAAATATGATTTTTCTAAAAGCAAACCAAAGAACACGATGAAGAACATGAAAAACACAAACCCAAAATTTTCGTAAACTTGAATGTTCGATCTCAAACCGAGCCTAGAAACAGGTTAATAGGTCTGATACCAATTGTAAGTCCCGAATAATCCAGATCTAACAACGATATTAAACAATCACCAAGGAATCCGAACTTGATGATGCTAAAAAAACCAGAAAATAAGAACGAGATGATCAAGATGAACGAGAATAACACACAATTTTACTTTTAAACTTGCATACGAACTATTACTATCACTAGCAAAATCGTCTGATGCAAGTTCTTCACCTCTCACCCTCTCTCTATGAATTCTCTGTGGAGGCTCTTTCTCTAAAGCTTACCCTAGAAATGCTATAACATTAGCTTATATACCTAGGGATTTCCCACTCCCCATATGGGCTTGTCTAGCCACATGGCCTAATGCATACCAAATGACTTATACAAGGTCCAAACCTAATACAAACTAACCCAAATCAATCCCAGTTCGCAACTATAGCCCATTGCGTATATTTGATGTGTCAGTCTCACATTTCTAGGACCTAACACTATCACTTGGAGAAGTGGTAAACAAAGCGTTGTTCACCGTCTCCTAGTCCACCATCGAGTCTGAATGCATTGAAGCGTCGGATGCCATAAAAGAGATGAGGAGCATGCTAACAATATAGGACTATAGCATGGTTAGTGATTGGAATTTATTTATGTTAGTATTTGGATGTTTTCAAACTGTAACACTTACACTAGTTTTGTTTTGATTTAATGGTTAAATGCTTTACAAATAAATGTTACTATGTTTTGCTTTTAGTATGATTTATTCGTGAATAATGAGTATATTAAATGTTCGTAGTCGATTAGGTTCATGAGAATAGATCTGAAAGTTAAGATTGCTGTGAATGTTGGTTGGTTCATGTTATGAAGACTTAAAGTTGTTAAGGACCAAAATTCACAAATATCGTTAGTAAATGGTATCTGAAGTAACTTGCTTCAAAAATATCTTCATGAATCATCGTCATAAAAAGTTTTGAAACTGGTATGGTCTTTTTATCCTCCGAACTAGATGCATGTCAACTCACGTTTACTAAAGGTCGTTATTTGACATTGTCTAACATTGTTCTGATAATAGGAAGTAATAAGAGTTTTAGTTAGGAATGGATCTAAAGTTCAGTAGGAGTTGTATGTAGTAAATACGGGATTATGTTCTTTTGCTTATGTGACAGTCTAATATATCGGCACCCTCATTGATTCAAACTAGTGTAAATGCATAGTCGTACTTTAACTAGATAGTTTATAAGACTACTTTGAATCTCAATCGAGAAAAACAATTATTTAACACTATATGAGATTGATTCTTGATCCAGGTCTCATATTTAATGAAAATCTATAACAAATAGGATTAATGACAGGTTACCATGGATATTAATACTTAGTTAAGTAACGGGTTGCTTGAACTAAGATGAATAGTTGACGGCTATAAAGCATCATACCTTACTAAGGGCAGTGAGATGCAGCTAGCTTCCACTACATTCTATGTTGAGAAGTTTATGACACTAGTCATAACTGCGAACTTCGCGATTTTTCAAAAATGATAATGTTTTTTATTATTTGACAAAAAAATTTACCTTATACTGATCATAAAGAAATTGTATGCATGAACATACTATGGAAATATGAAGTTCACGATGAAAATACAACGAGCCAACGTACTATAGATATAAAATAACCGAAAGGATAAGTAAATGAAGGAAATACGTTTTATGGTTTGAAATATAAATTGAAATCCTATTACTATAATCCTTCTGCTTGTTGGAGCTTCGTAACCAATAATCTCGAATTCGTTTCTGACCAATTGAAAACCAATCATCACCTAATGAAATGTGTTCAACTTGAATCATATCATGCCATCCAACAACATTGTACCTATTGTAAACAAATTATATGCAAAAAAATATATTACTAATATATTGAAAAATGTTGTAAAATAAGTAAAATGAAAGTAATCATGGATTGACAAACCTTGTTTGACCATTAATGTTCTCTCTACGAAGATTCTTAACCAAGTATTTCTGTCAACAAATTTGACCTTTATTTCGTAAAACTCATCTAAACCACCTAAGTCAGTAATTAATTTGGGAAGGATCTATATTTGATAACAACATAACAATTTGTAAATATTATTACATAGACAAATTAGTAAAAGATAAAAAATTAAAGAGAAAATAGTATGGTAATACCAATTGATGAGTTATTGTCATTAAAAAAAAGACAGTTAGGATCGTCACTTACATGTAGATAATTTCCACATTGCTAATATGTTTGCATTTTTGCTAAATCAAAGGAGAATTGTTTAACAAAAGTTGACGACCATGTTTATTAAAATATCATAATATTAAAATTTGTCACACATTGATTTGAAATAGAGAATATTACCATGATCTTCTATAAATTTAAACCAACCATCAGCAAAACAGTAATTTGAACCGATCATTCTCATACAGACTTCCCATTGATGAAACTCGGATACAATAACTAAATTATTTCGTAAATGATATTGATAATGTTTGGCAATAAATGTAATCGGTAGAACCTTTAGACAAAATTGTTCTAAATAAGATGTAGTATTATTTATTTACGTTGAACCCACCAAAAAGGCAATCTAATTAATATTATTAATTCCAAATCACTAACTTCCATATTATCATCCAAATAAATTTTGAATTTAAAATCAAACTATTATTCTGAATAAGGAAATAATAATTAACAATAATAATTTTATAACAAACAAATGGATAGTACAAAACCATTATCATGATCCGAAATTCAAATGTCAAACATCAAGGATCAAACCATTAACTCCAAAACATATATGATATTCAACCAATCTTCAAACAAAACAATAGAAATGTAGAGCAAAAATTTGACAACATATTGAAATAAAAAAAAAACAACCAAACACTTCTAAATTTCCAAAATATTATCTAGCCTAACAACAAATTACAAACACAACAATCATAATCCAATAATAAATCACAATATCAAATCCCTAAGCTTAAAAACAATCATGTATATTTTGATTACATAAAAATAGCATATCAGTTTAAATCTTTCTCTCCCAATCAAACAATCATGTATATTCTGATTTTTGATAAATCATAAATATATAACAAATTAGAGATAAACTTTACTGAATCAGAAAAATTAAGGAATAGTAAAGATTAAAATTAAGATTACAACAAAAAACATAGAGAACATATTAAGATGTATTGAAAGAAGAAAGATCTGTAAAATAATAAGAAAGAATCAATGGATAGAAAACTTACAGCCCCTAAAAAAAGAAAAAATGGATACATAATCTTGGCCATAAGAACACAAATTCTCTACTGAGTAACGAAAAAATCAGGAAGATGATAGAGATAAGATACCTTGATGGAATTTTTAGCATATTCAAAACCCACAACAGATTACATCAAAATGCCATATCATATAACGAAAAGAATGATGAGATGAAGATTTTTATGACAAATAAATCGAAGAATTTAACATGAAATCAAAATATTATTCAACGAACATATACCTTGGATCTTGGATTGTTTGATTGAAAAGAAGGATGAAAACCTTAATCTCCGTTTGTGAGAATGTGAGGAATACGAAGGAAATAGCCGGGTTATATGTTTATATATGAAACGAACTCTGACCAGTTTTAGGACATGGATAGTCCATAGCGGATACATCAAAGGGAATTGTTGTGAGTTTTTGCGGGAAATTAGTGAATTGAGGCTCTAGATGGGGGACATGTATCCACTGATTATGAACTTTATTAGATAGGATAGATTGTCTAAGCGAAAGATTGTTGGATTAGCATGTCCATTTATCGATAAATCAATACTACTAATAAAGTACGATCTAAAGAGTTACACTTTGGGCGAAGAAAAAAAAGTATTTAATGAACTAAATATTCTAACACGAAAGTGGCGAGATTTGGGAATAAAGTATTTTTTGAATATATCCAAGTCGAGGGGTTTGTTTGTAATTAAGGAAACTATGGGGTTATTAATTAAATTTTAATTAGTACTATCATATATTTTTTATTAACTTAGTAAATAAATAATATAGGTGATTAAATAGTTATTAAGTAATTACTGATTTTAAATCAGAAGAAATATTTTCATGGAATATTGGAATATGCCAATTTGATTTAGAAAAAAAAAAGTGAACTTGGTTTTTGATTTAAAACCTAATCTTCCTTCTCCCTATCTCTACCCACACCAACACCGTCCGTCATGTGGTCACCTCTATCGTCGCCATGCACCGTTTCCTTGCTCCACTTTGTGTATTGGTTTCGTAGCTTCGTTTTACGAGATGATTTCGAATGATTCATATCATTGGAACTAGCGATTAGTTCGTTAAACCGAAGTGTTACAAATGGTTAGCCATATTTTTGCGAAAAGGTATATTTCCTAAACACCCTATTATTGGATTTGTTTTGTTTGGTTTTACTTCTAGAATATTGGAATCCAAAGTTTGATTTGAATTAATTCGTACATACCCTTCCGCTAATTATATTCTAATTAAAGTGTAATAAAAACAAATGTACTAAATCCGCAACTCCAATTGGCCCTCGATGTTTCTATAACTGGTCTTTTAGTCTCTTCACTTCAAAATCAACTTATTCAAACTTTCATTTATTAACCTTTAGACTTCATTCAAATTTCTCTCTGGTTATCTAGCTCCATGCCATTCTTCCTATCACCCCTTGCTACTTTTATTTATTAAATAAAATTAATATAATCAACGCACAGTTTAATTATTAGTTAACCAAACTAATAATTATATTCGATATATTACCCTAATCACCCATCGAGTGTTGGCTTACAACTCAGAAGGTTGTTTGACGCTTGTCTAACTACCATGGACACCCAAGTTTGATTTTGTTATTTTGTTGACATTTTGAAATGATTACCCATGGTTATACGGTAATGTATGATTGATTAAAAGGTACTATGTGTTGTGGTAAAACATACTAATATTATAGTATAGACTAGTTATGTATTTATACTTGATTTACTTAAACGACAATTAATGTGTTGTAAGACGGGGGTTAATCCTCTTATTTTATATTAAAAAAGTATCACAAAATCGAGCCGATATAATTCATTGAGACAATGAGTTTCATCTAAGTTGGTTTGTAACTTGACCCATATTTTGAGATGAAATGATCTAATTATTCTCTAGCTTAAGATTTATAAGAGTTTGAGGTCTAAGGAACTAGTTTATTTGTTTAAAAGTTTACATCCATTACAAGCACATGGAATTGGTTGAAATCTAGAAGTGACCTCATGTAGGTTGAACAGTATAAGTGTATGCCCCTTTGAAATTTTAATGAAAAGATACTTTTATTCTGATGAATTAATCACTAGATTTTTATAAATGTTTGGATACTTTTAATGTGAGCTCATTGGTGATGTGCTAATCTTGTTAAGATTACATTTTAGTTAAATGAGTACGTAAGGAGAATTAACTTGTATGGTCTCAAAATAATTAAAAGACTTTTTTTCGGCTATTTATTCATGTATAGTAAGATATAGCCTATAATTATTGACTTTATTCAACGACTTCTTCTAATGTCTTTTAAAAATAAAATTTATAAGACCATTTCTTTTAAATAAATCATTATAAATTGGAAAGTTATTAAATAGGCTTTACAACGTGCTATATTATAATTTATCCTTTTGCGTGTTAACTGAGTTAATCTCATTTTTCATGGTCGATGGATTTCCAATACATAACCACGGTCACTTTAGTGAGTTAATCGCATTTTTCATGGTCAATGGATTTCCAATACATAACCACGATCACTTTAGTGGAGTTAAATAACATGTCGGCTTCAATTATTTGCAATATGACTTTAAACATACTGCTCAAAGCCTACCATCTACCCTCATCTACGAATCTGAAGAGATTTTCAAGGTTTTTTGTTTTTTTTTTGAACTCTCATTTTATTCTATGGTGCGACCCACATATCCATTTTAGTTTGAAAAGAATTTTTTTTCTTTTTCCATTCAAAAATTGATTTTCATATAATTATAGTTCAATCTGTTTACTCCATTCAATTTTTGTTAACTTTTTTTCTAGAATAAATTAATATTTTAGCCCCTATAGTTAAACAATTTAACTCCTTCAGTCTAAAAAGAAATCTTTTGATATATTAGACTCTGAGATTGCATTTTGTGATGGTTTTGTGGCCCCTAACATAACCATGTTACTTTTTTCTAGTTAAGTGTAAGTGTCCTATGGTCTTTTTACACCTTAGGAGTTGTTTATATAAGTTTAAAGTTCTTTTAATATTTTTATTTTTGTAATAACTCAACTTTCTTTATTTAATTATTTCATGATTATTATTACACAAAATACGTTTTAAATATACAAATTCAACAAAATACGTTTTAAATATACAAATAAATACATATTTTATTTAACAACTTTTTTATTTAAATGTCGTTTTTTAAAACATTTGTTTTTTAACCTTTTTTAAAACCATCTATCGTTTTCATAATCGCTCTTTTTAAACTTTTTCTAAAACAATACGTTTTTAAAGCCGTTCATTTTTAAAACCTTTAATTTTAAAAGTGTTACTTTTAGAGTCTTTTTTATAAAACGCTCCTTTCATTTTTAAAGTGTTATTCGAGTCATTTATCTTTTTATTTTTTTAAAAAAATCTATCATTTTCTAGACTATCATTTGTTTGAAATTCGTAAATGTTTAAACCTTTTGTTTAATAAAATCATTCGTTTTTTAAAACCTTATATTTTTAACATAATTTAATACCTTTTGCTTTTTATGAACACCGTTTTTAAATCTTTAATAAAAAACGTTCGTTTGTTTAAAATTGTTCATTTTTAAATTCCATTTGATTGTTAATGGCTATAAGTAAATTTTAGAATGAAAAGGTTTGAAAAAAGAACGATTTTTAGAATACATAGTTTATAAAACGAACCGTTTAAAAGAAGTTCAATAAACACATGATTTTAAAAAGAAGGAAATAATGAATTTTTTTAAAAACGAACGACTTTAAGAACATTAAAAAATGAATTGTTCAAAAAAGTTTAATTAACAAAAGATTCTAAAAAGAACAGTAAAAATAACTTGTTAAAAAAAAAACGACTTTAAAGAACGATTTTAAAAAAGACAAACAATTTAAAATTAAATGATCTTAAAAAAGATGAAAGGTTTAAAAAACAAATGATTTAAAAAGCAACCATAAAGACCCCTCCTAGTTCTTCCTGACATCATGCCCACTCCACATGACGTGTTTCATTCTCTCTGTCAAAAGATGTGAAAATCCGTAAATCAGGGCGAATCTACGAAGGAGGAAGCTACCTCACTTGTCGAAGAAATGCAAAATTGTGTAAATTTTTTATTCTTTCTGTTTATAGTATCAGATACAGTAGGTCGAAAAAAATTTAGGATACCTCAGAATTTTTTTCTAAATCTGCAACTATGCATACCAGATCTGCAAATCCATAACCAGTTGCAAAGATGCAGAAGAAACAAACCAAAATCACTTGATAATCATCCCTGCCATCAAATTGAAAATAGCTATGTTTTTTTTATTTTATGTATATGAACATCAAAATCACTGTGGTTTGTTTTAAGATCATTGTTAAATAGAAAGGAGGGGTGGTGTTGGGTGGGACATGATGATACAAAGAAGGAGCAGAGGTATCCCATCGTAGTTGTGGGTTTGGAGATCGAAGATGGCGAGGGAATGAAGTCTAAAGTGGATGGGTGGAGAGAGATTGTTTAGCGTTCACATTCATTCCATCTTTATTTACCTATAATTTCACTATAAACATCTATATTTTCTCTTTCCTTTTAGTTAAATAATATTTTTATACTTTTGTCATTATTTTCTCTATCATGTGATGCATTTTATGACCGTCATGTGCGAATAGGCTAGAAAGGTTGTATTGAATATTGTATAGATTAATACGAAACACACGACCCAAGTGCGAAGGAGAACTGACTCGTATGAGTGAGTGACAGTGTGACTCGTACGAGTGGCAGTGTGCCTCGTACATGATAAACATCTCACTCGTACAAGTGAGCTTATGTGTGATAAACATTCTCTCAGGAACTCTGCCAGCCAGACAAGATGTATGCTATTTCAGTATGAATGAATGAAAAAGCTTTCGCTGATTCTGTTCCTACTCCCACTCTATAAAGTTTTACCGAATCGGTACTTTCACATGCCAAATCTTCGTCTAGAACCGCACCGCCCTTGAGACCAACAACTGTATTAGACTACAGTACCAATTCATTCAATCTAACATTGATGAATCACCTACGCTCATGAATTTTGGACGTATGAGGGTTTTAGAGTAAAAACATCAAATATCAGACAATCCACGACATAATGTAAAATTGAAAACCATATGATTGTTAGAAACCTGATTTTCGACCACTACGTGCAAAAATCATGTTGAAATTCGAAGAATGAAGATTTGGATCCAAAAGACGTATTCAGGCTCGTACGAAGCAAAACACTCGTACGAAGTTTGTGGCATTGCATAAAAAAACACTCGTAGAAGCGAAACTCGTACGAAGTGAGGCATTTTTTGATCGTATTGAGAGACGAGTGCCCAGAAAAATTTGATGATTACAAATTTTTTCGAGATTTTAACGTCTAATTTGGGATGTTCAGGGACACCGTCTAGAGCTTCAAAGTATAGATTTAATGATACGGTCACAAAAGATGAAGATTTGGTGTAGTCACTAATACCTCCGCAAAACATTGATCATCTATATAGTGACTATTAATGGGCCTTAAAGTTAAATCAACATTTGATCAAAACAACTGCAATTTTGGGAAACTTCCACACTTTTCCTCCGACGCTCTAAACCACTGTATACAGACATTTTTCTCCGACGGACTTTCTGAGGGGCGTCGCCGACGGCCAAGGGAGGCATCGCCGACGGCCTCTCTAATGCTTGATTTCCTGTTTTCCCATTTTGTGATCCTAGTTGACCCATTTTCCGTCCCGATGCTCCAAAACGCTCCCGAATAGCTCCTTAAACTTTGTAAACCTGTAAAACACAAATCCAATCAAAAGTAGGCTATTCGAAACTAAAAGTCACGTAAAACGTTAACTTAAACTTAGTATAAACATCGGTTTTTGACCATGTATCACACCCACACTTGTCTTTTGCTTACCCTAAAGCAAATCTGTCTTTCACTTTCACATGGGTCGAATAAGGAATACATTTCCCATTCTCGAGACATGAGTTTGGTCTAATGTCATACTCGGTTCAATTTTTTTTTTACCATTTTAAAATTATTTAATGTTAATATGATTAACACATACAAAAATGGTTATCCAAGATTAACCCGCCTTGAAACCACAATTCATACATATCCCTCACAATGTTCTCTCCACTCGGTTTATAATTTGGCTAATAAGTAATACATTAGCACTTTTGATGTAAACACACAAACCGATTAGAGCATATACCCGCATAAGCTTGCAACTCAATCATTCTCCACCACCGAACACAAATATTGAACATAAGTCAAAAGGTCTTGAACAGGTTGAATTAGGGCTAGGCTAAGGGTATGGAATGGGATGCTTTGAAAGTGGCTAAGGTGATGAAAACTCGACTTTTTATTACCAATCACTATACTCGCATAATTGACTACGAAACGATAACTACAAGGCAAAAGTTTTCCACCTTTATTCAACAACTATCTATACATGCATTTTTCTTTTCTTTTCTCTTCTATTTTTATACCCTAAAATCAAGTTTTCATCACACGAGTTAAAATATAAGGTTCAAAGGTCAAGGGCTAAATGGGTTGGTCAAATGAAAGGTTTAGCTCAAAATTGGCGACTATAGGATTGATTTTTGGGTAAGGATATATAAATGGTGTAAAGTAAAAATGTTTACCTAATGCGTCAATCATTCTTGTGCTCATATTCGGTCTATGGTCTCAAACGTATCAAAAGTTGCAAGTTCTACAATAATGACTAATGGTCCACTCAACCAAAGAAATATATGCATATATGATATGTAAAAGTGGCTAAAAATCTCACGTATAGAAGGTATGGTATGCGATATGTATAAAGTGCAAATTTCTTAGGCGGATTATTCCCAAATAACCACCCGTTAAATACCCGTCATGTATTTATTTAAACTTGACCATGACAAAACACCACATGGGTTGTGTCATCCCTTATTAACTTAGTTACTTGTGCTTTTTAGACCGCTTTAAACAAATAGATTTTGAAAATTTTTTGAAATTTTCCCCATCCCCACACTTGAGGTCAACATTGTCCTCAATGTATAGTGTATAAATGAATGGGTCAAAATTGAAAAACTTTTTCTCCCCATTCCCACACTTGAGGTTAACATTGTCCTCAATGTGTAAGAATGGGACTTTTAAAACGCACAAGGAATGTGACATGACTAACCTCCCAAAATTTCACCCCGGAGAATAAAATACAAACTACAATCCAATTATTATACATAAAAGAACGAATCAAATCTAAAGGAAACGTATGCACCTGGTTTTCGCTCATTCCCGTGTGCTCTTCAACTTCAACAAAAATGGTTGCATCGCGAACCAATGCACCTACAAATTTCAATCTTCGTGTAGAAGCAAGCTTCTCACAACTACAAAAATTTGTTAGTTACTTAGTTCCATCATTTTTATTAAAATAATTACCAAGGCATATAGTTTATTTAACTAGATCTTGTGGAAAAAATATTTTACAAAACAACCTAAACTCACTTTTGTAGGAATCACGGTTGCATTTAGCATATGCAACAAGCCCTTTTAAACCTTCCGATAGCTCGGGAGGACGAGTAGGTCTCGTGAGGGTTATCTAGGGAACACACCCACAAAGTTCATTTAACTACTAAAAAGGAAGGACATATAAACTAAAATTTACACAAAAAATTACAACAACAAAGAAAACGTACCGTGGATCATCGTTGGTATCGTTCGTTAGGATCCACCAGTGGGTATGGCTGGTAGGGATACCCGGTGAGGGCCGACATCATATCATGGAAATCGTCGAGTGGCCCCCTTTCGCCTTCAGACGGTGCTTGGAACTGTGGTCGGATGAAACTGGAGCCAACTGCTTCGGGCCCAGTGCGGAGATGGATCAGAAGACCTAGTGGGAAGAGGAGGTTCTCATAAGATGTCCAAGGCGCGTGCTCTTGGTATGGACGACCTGCCTCCCAATCTCGGTGGTGGCGTTCCTGATCATGCAAATGTTTGGCGTTATTAACCGCCATCTGTTGCGCCACTGCCATAGCATGCCATCGGTGGTCTTCCAACGCGTTCTGTTCAGCAACACAACCTATCTTGCTCCTCCTCCCAAGCTTGTCTTCAAGACAATTCTTGTGCTTGGTACAAGTCTTGCCTTTCCATAAAAGCTTAGCAGCCCATTGCTCTTGCTGCCTCTCCCAATACTCTTGCTCTTTGGCCCAGTGAGCAGCATCTTCATCCCAATGGGATTGTTGTTGAGCCTCCCAGTTTTGCTCCGCACTGTTCTCTTCGTTGTTCATGCTCCCGGTTTTCCCCAATACACGCGGAGAATTATCATAAACGTCTGGTTGTCCCCAGGTTGTAGTTGGGGTACCCGGGTCTGTGCCGGTTTGGGATAAAAGTAGCCACCCTGGCCGAAATTTCTCGGTGTGGCCGGGTGTATCTCTGACGGGGTCCCCTTGGACCATTGGGGCTATCTTCCTCCTCTTCATCAACCATCTCCTTTCTCTCACAGCCTCTTGAGCTGCACTTGGGTCGGCGAACTGGAACCGATGTCCTTGATCATCAGTGACGGTGTATTGATGACCGTACGCTTGAACTTGGATTTTTGAATGTTGCTTCATTGATGCAAGTAAATTTGATCCACCGGCTTCAAAACCCACAACGACTCGGTCGGTAACTTATTCTGTTGCACTATCATGGCGATAATGAGTCGTACGTATGGTATCATCTTCCGAGTGTACGACTCGCGAGTGTCCCAAGTGTTGATCATAACAAGATGACCCCAAGATAACTTGGGTACTCCAAAAAGCAAGGAATGGAGCACCCGACAATCTGAGGCCTTCACCTTCCCCCGGTCCCGAATCTAACCAAGACGTTCTCAAGAGAGAAGGGTTGAAGGATCTTTCCTTCAACAGACAATTGACTAAGCAGAGCAGCCCCACCATCACCATAAGGCAAAACCGACTCAACCATTCCATCGGGATCAGAAGTATTAACCTTATCATCCAAAAATTGGTCCACATTACAGTAATAATACTCATCAACCCCCAATGAGTCAAACCGGGTAATGCAGTTCATGGTCTCGAATGACATGACCATTTGCCCTCTTCCCGTGTCACCCACCAGCTGCCATGTATTCGGTGGGCCATCCTTATTAACAAACTGGAGTGAGGCCAACCACTCGCAAAAAGCAGCCAAATATACCTGTGGTGTGATATCCTCACACCAATCCAACATTCTCTTCCAGCCGATTCTCTCAAACATCTAAACAATCCGATTGTTCTAAATTCTTCCATATTTAATGTGCGCTCCGGCACAACCCTTTCTGGAATAGAAGTTGACACCCCATGGAACATTTTCCACTTCCAAAGTTTAACCTCCAACCGCTTGTCGTTAAACCTTGAAAGTGGTCTTCGTTTTTGTTGTCCCATGGCTCGCCTACATTGCTATCCCGTATTCTCTCCCACGCCTAGTCCTGCCTGAACAATCTATCATCATTATCTTCCAACCCACTTAATGTTCCCACTTCCTTGCTCTATGCCCCGAGGATGACCCGACTCCTGAGGAGGAGCCTTGACCCGAAGTCTTGCTTCGCTTTCGGCTTGCCATATCTACAAGACATAAAACAACGAAAAAATTAAACGTGGCAAATTTCAACAATTAAACCTGGCAAATTTCAACAATTAAACCCTCACTTCAAATTCAAACCAAATTGACTTCTTGAACATATCATACAATGTTGAATCACAACTTAAATGGTTAGACAAATTAGCCGGTTAGGGTAGTTTGTTGTGCTGTTTTTCGGTGCTTAACTCTTTCAAACATTCGACATGAGCATGATCCTTTATTATGGCATCAAGCAATGGTAAACTGATTTTTGCTTGTTTAAAATTTTCCCACCTCTCGTCATTTGGTGGGGTTTGTTTTTTCACTGTTGATGTCTTAATTGGTTTTAACAGAGCCAACGGATATGGGATGCTTTCAAACTCCACACCCATATCATTGGACCTAGCATGCAAATCAATTAAATAACTTTCACAAAAAGATTTTTAAAATTTTTCTTTTTCTATTTTTGATTGTGAATTTGTTCTTGCCCATGTTCGCATTCATCATTAAAATCCTCCACTACACCATCAACAATTTGTGGTAGTGGAATGCCCTCAACATTATAAACCTCATCACATGGAAGAATACTTACCACACTAATGTTCACATTTCTCACATTGTTTGTGCTTGAATTTTGATGCCTCAGGTTTACAATAGTGTCACTTGGAAGTCTTCCACTACTTCCTTTGAGTTGGGACATTTCTTAGGCAAATTGACCAACTTGCTTCTCCAATGCTTTGTGCGACTTGTCTCGCACCTCAAACTCCTTCTTCATCTCTATCTTGATCTCTTGATTCGAGTCTCTAATCGCACTCATGATCGCGTCAAGCTAGGAGTTCAATGGGTCATCACTACTCGATTGTGAATTCAAATTACCACCACCATGTCCACCTTGGTTATAACCCCTTTGATAGTTGTTGTTATCACGGTTGTTGTATCCTTGGTTACTTCCTTGGTTGTAGTTGGACCGTTGGTAACCCCCTTGGTTACCACTTTGGCGGTTTTGAAATGACGATCAACCTTGGTTACCCAACTGAAAATTCGGGTTCATTTGATTTGAGACATCACCATACCTAAAGTTAGGATGGTTCCTTAAACCCGGGTGATAAGTGTTCGAGTTCATATCAAATTGCTTCCGCTCCCTAAACACTTGATTCACCTCCTCGGTGGCTTGTGCCATATTAATTTGGCACTCCTCGGTCCGATGACCAATGTCCCCACAATCTTCACAAACGACAAATTTCACCGCCCCCACATCTTTCTTCTTCATGCGTGCCAACTCCCGTTTTAATGTTTCAATCTGATCGTTAGAACTAGCATCACGGTCGGGCCAAGACCTTGATATCTGATGCTTTTTGGCTCGGTCCGCCATAGCAACCGCCTTGGAGTTTTTACTCATTCTCTCCAAGAAATCCCAATCGTCTTCCTCGTGATTGTTTAACAATGTGCCGTTACTTGCCGATTGCAAGTACTTGTGATGTTCGGCATCTAACCCCCTTACAAAACACTTCAATAGCTCCCACCTCGTAATTTGATGGTGAGGGTATTTCTGAACCAACTCCTTGAATCGAGCAAGTGCAACATGTAACAATTCACCTAACAATTGTTGAAACGACCAAATCTCATCTGGCGCATCATCAGTCTTCGCGATCGAATAGTATTCGTCAAGGAACACTTGTTGCATTTCTGCCCAAGTACGAATGCTATTTGCCGGAAGAGTGAGGAACCACTGCTTGGCCTTGTCGTTTAACGAAAACTGAAATAGCCTTAACTTCACTTCCTCTATCTCGAAATTGTGGCCCCCGATCGTGCCACATATAGCGGAGAATTCCGCCAAGTGAGTGTATGGTTCATTATTAGACCTACCCTTGAAATGAGGTAGGATGTTGATGTAATTCGGTGACCACCAGTCTAAATCGCCCCTTAACACCTCGAGGGCCTTGTTGTTGTGGACAACACGGACCATTAACTTCTTGATTCATCGGCCGATAATTTCCTATTCTATCACCACCTCTATCACCCCCTTGGTTACCGCCTCCCACGAATTGTGGAATCCGGTTATGGTTGACATTATGATTATTGTTATAATTACCGTCATCCCGGTTCCGTTGATTATGGTTTCGTGGTTGACGGTTGTTTCCGTAGCCGTTGCCTCTACCATAATCATAACCATATCTTTCATTGTTCCCCATAAAATTGGCATTTTGATAGCCACCCTCTTCATAATCAAAACCCGAGCTTGGTAAAAATTCCCTTCATTTTCGTTCCCCCAAGCGCCATCGTCGAACCGCTCATTATAATTCTCACCGTCATCTGAGTATTCCGAATGAATACTCACATGTTCTGGTGATTGATAACCGGGAACACTATAAGGTGCATCATCGGGAATGTTGTTTCTCAATTCGTCGAGATCGAAAAACTGAGCTTCATTCGTGGGAATGCCACGATTTTGGTTAACTCCATGGTTGGCGTTAACATTTCGGTTGTTGCGGTTGGGTGGTAATGGGTTTTGTCGGTTTTGGTTTTGAGGTGGAGGTGTGGGTGTAGGTTGGCGATTGTTTTGGTTTCGGCTGTAGTCGTGATGTTGGTGTTGGTTGTTGGGTTGGTTAGAATTTTGGGGATCCATTGGAATGGGTCCAAAGGATGGTGTAGGTGGTGAGTTGGTGTTAAGTGGATTAGAAGCAAGGGTTGCCTCTAACCGATTGGCTAAATTCCTCCTAACGACCCGCTCAATTTCCGGTTCGAACACTAATGGCGAGGTCCTCCCGGAATTTCATGTATGCATGCACTACCTGTATTATGCACAAGTAACACACTCGCGTAACACAAAAGCAAAGACGATAAAAAGAAACAAGAACTTTAAACAGTTAATCACAAAATCAAACAATTCCAAACACAAAGCGCACGAACTCCCCGGAAACGGCGCCAAAATTTGATCGGGTTCTCGCCCTGGTCAAAGATAATATTTATAACCCTAATTACTCTTAACAATGCGTTAGTGGTAGTAAGGGGTTGAACCACGCAGAGTTTGTGGTTTGCGATTGGATGTGATTGATTTTAAGTAAAATTGTCACTTTTATGAAGCTTGCTATAAGGTTGATTAATTTGGTTTGTTTGGAAGAAATGTCGGATTGATCTGAAAAAATTGGTTTGACTACTTAATTACTAACTTAAACAAATGCACCAAAACTAAATTACTTGATTAACACAATGGTTTGAAAACAAGGTTCACACCCGGTACGGTAATGCAAATCCTAGGGTTCCTACACGTTTTAGTTTCAATTCAATTGTAACAATGATCAACGAGTTTAGTGTTGCATGATTTAGGTGCCAAAAGCTATCGACATTATAGATAACGGACTACAATGCACTTCATTACCAAGAACATGTAAATCTAACCTTACAAGGCATAATCGCACATAAACATTTCGCAAAGTCAAATCTCATAGCTCATTCGAAAATTCACGAATACAATACCAATGCAAGACAACTATCATAGGTTTTCAAACTAAATTACAATTTGTCACAAATCAAAACTCAAAACAAGGTTACCATAGAACTTACAAAAACCTACACCGGGGTGAAACCCAAAGAGATTAGCCGCACGGAACACGATCGGTGGATGATTGGAGCTTGATCACGAACTTCTTGAAGCTTCGAAAGTGATGATGATGATGGTTAGGGTTTGGGATGGAAGATGGAATTGGATGGATGACGAAGAAGGTGATTGCGGTAGGCTAGGGTTATGATCGAAGGTGATGATTCGGATGATGGAATGGATTGGAAGTGATGTGTGTTGATGATTGGGGTGTTCTTGGCTCCAAGAAGTGTTTCAAAACACTCCAAACTCGCAACTCTTCACAAATGGGTCAAACACAACATAAAAACCCGTTCAAAAGTTAATTTCAGCGTCAAGAACATGGGAGGGGCGTCGCCGACGGCCCCTTGAAATCAGACTTTTCCTCTTACGCTCTAAACCACTGTATATGGACATTTTTCTCCGACGGACTTTCTGAGGGGCGTCGCCGACGGCCAAGGGGGGTGTCGGCGATGACCTCTCTAATGCTTTATTTCCTGTTTTCCCATTTTGTGATCCCGGTTGACCCGTTTTCCGTCCCGATGCTCCAAAACGATCCTGAATAGCTCCTTAAACTTCGTAAACCTGTAAAACACAAATCTAATCAAAAGTAGGCTATTCGAAACTAAAAGTCACGTAAAACGTTAACTTAAACTTAGTATAAACATTGGTTTTCGACCACGTATCAGACGCTTAACGACCAAAGAAACGCTTCGGTGGCTTGCGATGCTCCTTAGAAGTAATAGTGTCTGATCTGTGGGAGGAGGTCGGTTCACTGTATTGCCAAACTGAAAACTTCGTAGTGATGCAACACGTACTCGCTCCGCAATCCTTTCTTCCTTCTTGTCTTTCCTCTTTTTCGCTATCTCCTCCAGTTTCCTTCAAGAAGTGTTCATGTCGATCTAGAATGTATATCATTGGAAAAGCAGACATTAACTATCTTCTTAAACTGAAGTGCTTATTCTTTGTCTCTCTCTTCAAAGCTAATTTTGTTGTAGAACAAACATTCTATATCTTTCTTCGAACAGTTTACTAGCCACATTGAGTCTAGTACTCGAATGCCACGTCACAGCCCATATATTCGTTTATGAGCTATGACGGCTTCGGTAAGCCCCTCCGTTATCTTCCACGAATCATCATCAGGGTGCACACAAATAACCGCTTCTCCGGTGTTTAAATCGTCGTGCCACCACTTGAAGATTTTGTGGAAATCCTGCTCCATCTGAATCATAGGCATATTCGTCATAAACTTTGGCCTCTTCACGATGAGCGTAACATCCTCTTCTTTAGTAATCGGATCAGACATCGTAATACGCTTCGGAAAGCGAGGTTTCATGTGAATAAATCCATGCATAGCTTTAAGCTTAATCAACTTCCATAGCCGTTAGTCATGATATTCCATCTTCAGATTTTTCATCTTTGTTTGCATGAGCTCTTTGATATCCCAATACGGCAATGATTTGATGTCGCTTAAATATCAGAAATACTGGATTCCAAACTCCTTTTTGATAGCGTAAACATTAAGTTCCTCGATCCAACCCAGCTAATAATATCCCCATGGGAAATATCTGCATCACGCGTGAAAAACGCTAAGGGACGTTTAACCTTTTGCTCCGCTGGAAAAACTTTGAACCCCTCCTTCCTCATTTCTGCAATTTCAGCTATGTTCAACTGTTAAGGAATGGTACCGTGTTTAGCAGCTTCTTCAACTTTAAGTTTCAGAACTTCAGCATTTTCAGCTGCAAACATCTCAGTAAAAGTTGGAGAGTCATTTGTACCCTGACTTGCAAGATTAGTAACATCGTCATCAGAATCATCCTCCATGACAACTCTATCATAATCATCCGCATCAACAACGTGCTCGAAGACATAATCTACTGGCTCGAAAGCACGAATATCGTTCAGCTCGTCTTCAAAATCAAAAGCGAAATTGTCTTCATGCACACCTAACATCTTAGCAATTTCTTCCTTAGAATAACTATGTACATACTCTCCCTCTTCAACATCATGCTCAAGATATAAAATCTTTGGTTTCATCACTACATGAACGGTGAATACATCAAATACCGAGAGGATTCATGCATGCTGAGCATCAGAAGGAGCTTTAGATCGACCCTAATCTCTATCTTCAGTGACCTAATTCGCTGAGTCGTCTATGAAAGCAGAGTAATCAATATCTTCATTAATAACTGATTATGTTACACGAACACCTAAACCACCTACATCAACATCATTATTGTCACTATCATGATTATACTTATAAGAAAATAAATCATCTAAATCTTCAACTTCACACCGAAAGAGCTTACATCTAGTCTGGCTAGCAGAGTTCCTTGAGAGAATTCGCCAGCGTTTCCCCTCAGGGACCTTCCAAAACTTACAAATCAATGAACACACAACACCTATTTATAGACATGACAGCTCGTGTGAAGCAAGCCAGTTGTCACTTGTAAGAAGGCTCATTCGTACGAGTGAGATGTTGTCACTTGTACGAGTAACAAAAGTCACTCGTACGAGGCACATGTCACTCGTACGAGCCAGTACTTTTTCGCACTTGGGTCGTGTGTTCGTATCTAATCTATAAAATATTCAATACACACTCTTTCTTGCCTATAAGCACAGTGACGACCATAAAGTGCATCAACAATGTTGTGGGTCCCGTGGGCTGCTGCGGTTCTAGACGGAGGTTTTGGGGATAGAGCCGATTCGGCACAACGAATATAGACATTATGCTCAAACAGAATTAGCGGAAGCTTTTCATTCATTAATACTGAAAGAGCTTACATCTGGTCTGGCTGGCGGAGTTCCTGGAGAGAATCCACCAGCATTTCCCCTCATGGAACTTCCAAAACTTTACATATCAATGAAAATACAACACCTATTTATAGACATGACAGCTCGTGCGAAACAAGCCTGTTGTCACTCGTACGAAGGGTCATTCGTACGAGTGGAATGTTGTCACTCGTACGAGTAACAAAAGTCACTCGTACGAAGCACAAAGTCACTCGTACGAGGCACATGTCACTCGTATAAGCCAGTACTTGTTCGCATTTGGGCCGTGTGTTCGTATCTAATATTTGCAATATTCAATACACACTCTTTCTAGCCTATTCGCACAGTGATGGCCATAAAGTGCATGAACAATGTTGTAGGTCCCGTGTGCGGTGGCGGTTCTAGACGGAGGTTGTGGGAATAGAGCCGATTCGGCACAACTAATATAGACATTATGGACAAACAGAATCCACGGAAGCTTTTCATTCATTCATACCAAAAGAGCTTACATCTGGTCTGGCTGGCGGAGTTCCTAGAGAGAATCCGCCAGCGTTTCCCCTCAGGGAACTTCCAAATCTTTACATATCAATGAACACACAACACCTATTTATAGACATGACAGCTCGTGCGAAGTAAGCCTGTTGTCACTCGTACGAAGGGTCATTCATAAGAGTGGGATATTGTCACTCGTACGAGTAACAAAAGTCACTAGTACGAAGCAAAAGGTCATTCGTACGAGTGGGATGTTGCCACTCGTACGAGGCACATGTCACTCATCGAGCCAGTACTTTTCCACACTTGGGTCGTGTGTTCGTATCTAATCACTCTTTCTAGCCTATTCGAACAATGACGGCCATAAAGTGCAAGAACAATGTTGTGGGTCCCGTGGACGGCGGCGGTTCTAGACGGAGGTTTTGGGGATAGAGCCGATTCGACACAACGAATATAGACATTATGCACAAACTGAATCAGCGGAAGCTTTTCATTAATTCATACCGAAACAGCTTACAACTGGTCTGGCTGGCGGAGTTCCTGGAGAGAATCCGCCAGTGTTTCCCCTCAGGGAACTTCCAAAACTTTACATATTAATGAACACACAACACCTATTTATAGACATGACGGCTCGTGTGAAGCAAGCCTGTTGTCACTCGTACGAAGGGTCATTCGTACGAGTGGGATGTTGTCACTCGTACGAGTAACAAAAGTCACTCGTAAGAAGCACAAAGTCATTCGTATGAGGTACATGTCACTCGTACGAGCCAGTACTTGTTCGCACTTGGATCTTGTGTTCGTATATAATTTCTAAAATATTCAATACACACTCTTTCTAGCGTATTCGTACAGTGATGGCCATAAAGTGCATGAACAACGTTGTAGGTCCCGTAGGCGGCGGCGGTTCTAGACGGAGGTTTTGGGGATAGAACCGATTTGGCACAATGAATATAGACATTATGCACAAACAGAATAAGCGGAAGCTTTTCATTAATTCATACTGAAAGAGCTTACATCTGGTCTGGGTGGCGGAGTTCCTGAGAGAATCGCCAGCGTTTCCCTCAAGGAACTTCCAAGACTTTACATATCAATGAACACACAACACCTATTTATAGACATGATAGGTCGTGCGAAGCAAGCCTGTTGTCACTCGTACGAAGGGTCATTTGTACGAGTGGGATGTTCACTCGTACGAGTAACAAAAGTCACTCGTACGAAGCACAAAGTCACTCGTACGAGGCACATGTCACTCGTACAAGCCAGTACTTGTTCGCAATTGGGTCGTGTGTTCGTATCTAATATTTGCAATATTCAATACACACTCTTTCTGGCCTATTCGCACAGTGATGGCCATAAAGTGCATGAACAATGTTGTAGGTCCCGTGTGCGGTGGTGGTTCTAGACGGAGGTTTTGGGGATAGAGCCTATTCGGCACAACGAATATAGACATTATGCACAAATAGAATTAGCGGAAGCTTTTCATTAATTCATACCGAAATAGCTTACATCTGGTCTGGCTGATGGAGTTCCTGGAGAGAATCCGCCAGGGATTCCCCTCACGGAACTTCCAAAACTTTACATATTAATGAACACACAACACCTATTTATAGACATGACAGGTCGTGCGAAGCAAGCCTGTTGTCACTCGTACGAAGGGTCATTCGTACGAGTGGGATGTTGTCACTCGTACGAGTAACAAAAGTCACTCGTACGAAGCACAAGGTCATTCGTACGAGTGGGATGTTGTCACTCGTACGAGGCACATGTCACTTGTAAGAGCCAGTACTTGTTCGCACTTGTGTCGTGTGTTTGTATCTATACGAGTGACAAAGTGTCACTCGTACAAGTCATCTACTCACTCGTACGAGTCAGCTAAAACAAATATAAAACACAAATAATCATTTACAAAACTGACATTCTAAGCCCTATACATAAACACGACATATCCTAGACGTAGGAAATAGACATAATGCACTAACTTGGAGTTTGCGGAGAGTTCGGATTTGGTATTAAGTATAAAACGTATATGTATGCGAAAATATATCTTGTCTAAATACTCGTTTGGACACTAAGTTGTCATGTGTTTTCATGGGTCCTAACTTGCCATTAGAATCACAAATTAGGAGTCTAGAAACGAAGATAATCTAACCTAAGTCCTTGACATTTAACCATAACCCGGTTAGTATCCAGAATATGGTTAAAATGTATATATCTAGTATAAGTTATAATTTAGTCCATCATGTATTGTCATATTAGTCAAGCATGCATGCTGAGCATCAGAAGGAGCTTTAGATTGACCCTAATCTCTATCTTCGATGACCTGATTCGCTGAGTCGTCTTAGAAAGCAGAGTAATCAATATCTTCATTAATAACTGATTATGTTACACGAACACCTAAACCACCTACATCAACATCATTATTGTCACTATCATGATTATACTTATCAGAAAATAAATCATCTAAATCTTCTAAATCTTCAACTTCATACCGAAAGAGCTTACATCTGGTCTTGCTACCAGAGTTCCTTGAGAGAATCCGCCAGCGTTTCCCCTTAGGGAACTTCCAAAACTTACAAATCAATGAACACACAACACCTATTTATAGACATGACAGGTCATGTGAAGCTAGCCGGTTGTCACTCGTAAGAAGGGTCATTCGTACGAGTGAGATGTTGTCACTTGTACGAGTAACAAAAGTCACTCGAACGAGGCACATGTCACTCGTACGAGCCAGTACTTTTTCGCACTTATCTAATCTATAAAATATTCAATACACACTGTTTCTTGCCTATACGCACAGTGACGACCATAAAGTGCATCAACAATGTTGTGGGTCCCGTGGGCGGTGGCAGTTCTAGACGGAGGTTTTGGGGATAGAGTCGATTCGGCACAACGAATAAAGACATTATTCTCAAACAGAATCAGCGGAAGCTTTTCATTCATTCATACTGAAAGAGCTTACATCTGGACTGGCTAGCGGAGTTCCTGGAGAGAATCCACCAGTGTTTCCCCTCAGGGAACTTCTAAAACTTTACATATCAATGAAAACACAACACCTATTTATAGACATGACAGCTCGTGTGAAACAAGCCTGTTGTCACTCGTATGAAGGGTCATTCGTACGAGTGGGATGTTGTCACTCGTACGAGTAACAAAAGTCACTCGTACGAAGAACAAAGTCACTCGTACGAGGCACATGTCACTCGTACAAGCCAGTACTTGTTCGCACTTGGGTCGTGTGTTCGTATCTAATATTTGCAATATTCAATACACACTCTTTCTGGCCTATTCGCACAGTGATGGCCGTAAAAGTGCATGAACAATGTTGTAGGTCCCGTGTGCGGTGGCGGTTCTAGACGGAGGTTTTGGGGATAGAGCCGATTCGGCACAACTAATATAGACATTATGGACAAATAGAATCAGCGAAAGTTTTTCATTCATTCATATTGAAAGAGCTTACATCTGGTCTGGCTGGCGGAGTTCCTGGAGAGAATCCGCCAGCGTTTCCCCTCAGGGAACTTCCAAAATTTTACATATCAATGAATTCACAACACCTATTTATAGACATGACAGCTCGTGTGAAGTAAGCCTGTTGTCACTCGTACGAAGGGTCATTCTTACGAGTGGGATATTGTCACTCGTACGAGTAACAAAAGTCACTGGTATGAAGCACAAGGTCATTCGTACGAGTGGGATGTTGTCACTCGTACGAGGCACATGTCACTCTTCGAGCCAGTACTTTTTCGCACTTGGGTCGTGTGTTCGTATCTAATCTGTAAAATATTCAATACACACTCTTTCTAGCCTATTCGCACAGTGACGGCCATAAAGTGTATGAACAATGTTGTGGGTCCCGTGGGCGGTGACGGTTCTAGACAGAGGCTTTGGGGATAGAGCCGATTCGACACAACGAATATAGACATTATGCACAAACAGAATCAGCGGAAGCTTTTCATTCATTCATACAGAAAGAGCTTACATCTGGTCTGGCTGGCGGAGTTCCTGGAGAAAATCCGCCAGTGTTTCCCCTCAGGGAACTTCCAAAACTTTACATATTAATGAACACACAACACCTATTTATATATATGACAGCTCGTGCGAAGCAAGCCTGTTGTCACTCGTACGAAGGGTCATTCGTACGAGTGGGATGTTGTCACTCGTACGAGTAACAAAAGTCACTCGTACGAAGCACAAAGTCACTCGTACGAGGCACATGTCACTCGTACGAGCCAGTATTTGTTCGCACTTGGATCGTGTGTTCGTATATAATTTCTAAAATATTCAATACACACTCTTTCTAGCCTATTCGCACAATGATGGCCATAAAGTGCATGAAAAACGTTGTAGGTCCCGTAGGCGGCGGCGGTTCTAGACGGAGGTTTTGGGGATAGAGCCGATTCGGCACAACGAATATAGACATTATGCACAAACAGAATCAGCGGAAGATTTTCATTGATTCATACCGAAAGAGCTTACATCTGGTCTGGGTGGCGGAGTTCCTGAGAGAATCCGCCAGCGTTTCCCCTCAGGGAACTTCCAAGACTTTACATATCAATGAACACAAAACACCTATTTATAGACATGACAGGTCGTGCGAAGCAAGCCTGTTGTCACTCGTACGAAGGGTTATTCATACGAGTTGGATATTGTCACTCATACGAGTAACAAAAGTCACTCGTACGAAGCACAAGGTCATTCGTACGAGTGGGATGTTGTCACTCGTACGAGGCATATGTCACTTGTAAGAGCCAGTACTTGTTCGCACTTGTGTCTGTGTTTGTATCTATACGAGTGACAAAGTGTCACTCGTACAAGTCATCTACTCACTCGTACGAGTCAGCTAAAACAAATATAAAATACAAATAATCATTTACAAACTGACGTTCTAAGCCCTATACATAAAGACGACATATCCTAGACGTAGGAAATAGACATAATGCACTAACATGGAGTTTGTGGAGAGTTCGGATTTGGTATTAAGTATAAAACGTATATGTATGCGAAAATATATCTTGTCTAAATACTCGTTTGGACACTAAGTTGTCATGTGTTTTCATGGGTCCTAACTTGCCCATTAGAATCACAAATTAGGAGTCTAGAAACGAAGATAATCTAACCTAAGTCCTTGACATTTAACCATAACCAGGTTAGTATCAAGAATACGGTTAAAAAGTATATATCTAGTATAAGTTATAATTTAGTCCATCATGTATTGTCATATTAGTCAAGCATGGAGGCGAGGCAGGGTTAGCTTACTGTGATTCTTTGAAGCTACTTAGGTATTCTCGCCACTAAAATAAGTGAGGTAGGTGGAATCATGGTGGGAAAGCCAAGGCATTCATTGTTCACACCTTCACACAGTCTTTCAACTATAAAGGTTGAAAGCTTGGATGGTTCCAACACCTTGAAGTCACTTCGGATTTTTTAGGGTAGAATTTTATAAGGGTTTTGAGCCTTTTTCTTGTCGAAATTAACCACTACACAAACCCACAACTATGAGCTTAATTGGGAGCAAGGTGGGTAGAAGATTCCCATAAGTTTTAAGCATTATATATAAGATACAAAAAGATAAATTAGAGTAGAATTTTATGCTACTTTGGACCTCAAATATGGAGAGGTTCCACCTTAGTTTTCCATGCCATGTGGAAACCTTCCTAGAGGTTGCCCAAGTAGTTTGAAAGAACATTAGAAGAAGAAAGTTGAAGAAAAGTGAGTGAAAACTCACTTAGACACTTGAAAGTATTCTTCCGTGCTTGGATTTTTTATGAGGATTAGAGAGTTTGGGAGCAGATTAGAGTGTGGATAGTGTTTACGAGGTGATGGAGGCTTGTAGGGTTTGGGAGTTAATGAAGGTGGAAGGTGATTGGAGGAGAAAGGAGGTGGAGAAGGGTAAAATATGTGTCACACCCTCAAAATCCACTTGCAGGGTTTACCGCGACGCGCGTGACAAACCAGGATCCAAGACACTAGTAACATAGAATGACTCTATATGTCAAAATACGTTTAAAGAAGTTTAACCATGCAGTTAAAGAAATGCGGAAGCGTAAGAAAACATAAGTAAAGTGTGCGTCAAAACAAACACCCAAACCAAAGAATTTAAAAGTAAAGATGCAAACATTTAAACAAAATAGTTTTCATGCTCGTGATGTGTTCCTACTCTGGAATATACCTTAACAACCTGAGAAAACATGTGAAATCTAGTGTCAACATTTAATGAAGAGTGAGTTCACAGTTTTAGGTCACAATTTTTAAAGGTAAGTTGTTTCTACTGGTTGAGCCCTGAACCAGTATGTTATAAAGTTTCCTTAATCCCACCCAAATCATATTATCGTAAGTTTCATGATTCAATTCCTAAATCACGATGTTATATTGTTTAGCGGTATATGTCGACATAGTGTTCGATCCGAAGCTGACATTGTTGCCCCTGTTGTACCAGGTTTATCACCAACCATGGCTAAGTGTTAGGAAAATTCTACACCGTGACCTTCGACGGTCGGTCTAGCTGGTGTGACCAGCTGAGTGGGGCTTGTCGGCCCTTTAGTACTACTAAAAATTCCCTTGCTGTAATCCAATACTAATGGCATCGTAAGTTTTAAGGGAACTGACATGTGATATAATGCTTCCTTGTGACCATAACCGTATAACATAACCCTCCCAATACGGTTCGTTAATACATAACAATAAAAGCGTTACATTACCGTAATGGTAGATGTGTTCTCTCCCTGTGTATTTAACACCATTTAAAAATGTAGGGGCCGTGAACTCTCCTTTGTATTGCATGGTAAGATTAGATGAAGTATATGAAATCTAGAGCAATCAACCACGCCCTGTAATAGTTAGCACGGTTTAATTAGGTTTTGCTTATGATTAACAAGAAAGTCCTACACTTGTCTAGTAACTAGCACACGAACAAGTAATCACATGGCACTTCTATTATATGGTTCCAGAATCATGTTCACCACCTTCCTACGATATAATATATTCTATTTATACAATTAACAAGAAATCATGGATATTAAAAATAGCAAGCTCGGTTCTTACACATTCATGTTTCCTGACTATCAAAAATCACTAAAACTAGGCCGTTTTTTTAGACTCGTGTAACCTATTTACAGGGCTGCAAAAATTATGATTTTTTATGTGACGCACCCCTCGGAAGTGTTGGTCTTGTGTAAAAATTTCAAGGCCTATCTCTTTACCAATAATTCCATAAAAATCATTTATTAAGCAGCTATCAGAGTCCTCACTTTCGGACTGCAGTTTACAGAAAAAATTATTTAAAAATCCTCATTTATCAGTGATTTATTTAATTCCAATTGGAGATTTTTGTGACCTCCTGAAACTACCTATAGTAGAAACTTGAGATCATAACTCAATTCCTACATTGAGTTATGACATTCGTAATGGGCTGCAAATTCTATCAGAAAATGTAGCCTAAGCCTTCAGTACATAAAAATTCATAAACATCCAATCTTCATCGACAAAATGCAGTTCCAGTGGGGTTCAAAAGGGATTTCCCGGAAGTACATCATGAAATTAAGAAACAACACTTTTTTTTAACTTTTGACACGGTTACAGCCAATTAAAGTCGGCTGTGACGTTCTCGACAGATTTTGTTCATCACCCAACCACACAAACAATTATCTAATGCATCCAACGACCTAAAATCTTCAATCACATCAGATTATCATCCTAAATTAAATCATATAACAATTATTTCATCACAACCATCAAGCATCTCAAATCCTACTTGAGATATATCTATGTATACATGCAGAAAACTATTTATAAGCATCATACTTGATTTTTATGAACCCTAGCTCCAAAATTATCATCATGATTATCAAAGCACATAAAAACACATCCATGCATACATGAATTACCAACCCAAACAACACCAAAACATAACTAGCCTTGTGGAGATGGATGAGAGTGCTAAGGTGAAGGAGTGAGAGAGTAGCGAAAGAGGGAAGGAGTGAATGGTATGCATGTTACCGTCGACCAAGGGGGAGGGAGAAGGTGAGGTGATTAGGGTTTTGTGTGTTTTTTTTGAAAATCCCATGCATATATATATATATTATATATATAATTATATATATATATATATATATATAAAATTAATCAAGCCTTGGGCTCTAAGAGTGGCGGAACTTTGGGCCGCAAGGTGGGGGCGGATTGGGCTTGGTTCGGTTTCGATTGTTTTTTTTATATTAAATCCCGTCATGTCGATAAATATTGTTAAGTAAGGTAATGTCGTAAATATAAAAAGTAAAACGTGTAGTTGTAAATATAAAAACAAGGCGCTAACCTCTAATGTTTGGGTTGTTACATTATCCCCATGTTGAAAGAAATTTTCTTCCCGAAAATTGAGTGAGTAGGAGTTTGATAGTGTTGGAATGAAAGATTTCCAAATTGTCACATTCTCCCCCAGTCTTAGGAATTTCGCCCCGAAATTCAGTTTGCGTAACTTGGATCTTATGATTCGGTTGCAAAGAGGTGAGAGTACTTGTCTCTCATTTGACCTCTCTTTCCTGGCCCTTTAGTACTACTAAAAATTCCCTCGTTGTAATCCAATACTAACGGCATCGTAAGTTTTAAGGGGACTTGCATGTGATATAATGCTTCCTTGTGACCATAACCGTATAACATAACCCCTCCCAATACGGTTGTTAATACATAACAATAAAAGCGTTACATTACCGTAATGGTACATGTGTTCTCTCCCTGGGTATTTAACACCGTTTAAAAATGTAGGGGCCGTGAACTCTCCTTTGTATTGCATGGTAAGATTAGACGAAGTATATGAAATATAGAGCAATCAACCACACCCTGTAATAGTTAGCATGGTTTTATTACGTTTTGCTTATGATTAACAAGAAAGTCCTACACTTGTCTAGTAACTGCACACGAACAAGTAATCACATGGCACTTCTATTATATGGTTCCATAATCATGTTCACCATCTTCCTACAATATGATATATTCTATTTATACAATTATCAAGAAATCGTGGATATTAAAAATAGCAAGCTCGGTTCTTACACATTCATGTTTCCTGCCTATCAAAAATCACTAAAACTAGGCCGTTTTTGAGACTCGTTTAACCTATTTACAGGGCTGCAAAAATTATGATTGTTTATGTGACGCACCCCTCGGAAGTGTTGGTCTTGTGTAAAAATTTCAAGGCCTATCTCTTTACCAATAATTCCACAAAAATCATTTATTAATCAGCTATCAGATTCGTCACTTTCGGACAGCAGTTTACAGAAAAATTTATTTAAAAATCCTCATTTATCACTGATTGATTTAATTCCAATTGGAGATTTTTGTGACCTCCTGAAACTACCTACAGTCAAAACTTGAGATCATAACTCAATTCCTACATTGAGTTATGACATTCGTAATGGGCTGCAAATTCTATCAGAAAACGCAGCCTAAGCCTTCAGTACATAAAAATTCATAAACATCCAATTTTCGTTGAAAAAATGCAGTTCCAGTGGGGTTCAAAAGGTATTTCCCGAAAGTACATCATGGACTTAAGAAAGAACACTTTTTTTTTAACTTTTGAATCGGTTACAGCCGATTAAAGTCGGTTGTGACGTTCTCGACAGATTCTGTTTCATCACCCAACCCCACAAACAATTATCTAATGCATCCAACGACCTAAAATCTTTAATCATATCAGATTATCATCCTAAATTAAATCATATAACAATTATTTCATCACAACCATCAATCATGTCAAATCCTACTTGAGATATATCTATGTATACATGCAGAAAACTATTTATAAGCATCATACTTGATTTTTATGAACCCCAGCACCAAAATTATCATCATGATTATCAAAGCACATAAAAACACATCCATGCATACATGAATTACAACCCAAACAACACCAAAAACATAACTAGCCTTATGGAGATGGATGAGAGTGCTAAGGTGAAGGAGTGAGAGAGTAGCGAAAAGAGAGGAAGGAGTGAATGGTATGCATGTTGCCGTCGACCAAGGGGAGGGAGAAGGTGAGGTGATTAGGGTTTTGTGTGTTTTTTTTGAAAATCCTATATATATATATATATATATATATATATATATATATATATATAATTAAATCAAGTCTTGGGCTCCAATAGTGGCGGAACTTTGGGCCGCAAGGTGTTTGGGCCGCAAGGTGTTTGGGCCGCAAGGTGGGGGCGGTTTGGGCTTGGTTTGGTTTCAACTGATTTTTTTATATTAAATCCCGTCGTGTCGATAAATATTGTTAAGTAAGGTAATGTCGTAAATATAAAAAGTAAACGTGTCGTTGTAAATATAAAAAAAGGCGCTAACATCTAATGTTCGGGTTGTTACATTATCACATGTTGAAATAATTTTCTTCCCGAAAATTGAGTGAGCAGGAGTTTGACAGTGTTGGAATGAAAGATTTCCGAATTGTCACATTCTCCCCCAGTCTTAGGAATTTCGCCCCGAAATTCAGTTCGCGTAGCTTGGATCATATGATTCGGTTGCAAAGAGGTGAGAGTACTTGTTTCTCATTTCATCCTCTCTTTCCCGGCCCTTTAGTACTACTAAAAATTCCCTCATTGTAATCCAATACTAACGGCATCGTAAGTTTTAAGGGGATTGGCATGTGATATAATGCTTCCTTGTAACCATAACTGTATAACATAACCCCTCCCAATACGGTTGTTAATATATAACAATAAAAGCGTTACATTACCGTAATGGTACATGTGTTCTCTCCCTGTGTATTTAACACCATTTAAAAATGTAGGGACCGTGAACTCTCCTTTGTATTGCATGGTAAGATTAGACGAAGTATATGAAATCTAGAGCAATCAACAAATCCCTATAATAGTTAGCACGGTTTTATTAGGTTTTGCTTACGATTAACAAGAAAGTCCTACACTTGTCTAGTAACTAGCATACGAACAAGTAATCACATGGCACTTCTATTATATGGTTCTATAATCATGCTCACCACCTTCCTACAATATGATATATTCTATTTATACAATTAACAAGAAATCGTGGATATTAAAAATAGCAAGCTCGGTTCTTACACATTCATGTTTCCTGCCTATCAAAAATCACTAAAACTAGGCCGTTTTTTGAGACTCGTTTAACCTATTTACAGGGTTGCAAAAATTATGATTTTTTATATGACGCACCCCTCGGAAGTGTTGGTCTTGTGTAAAAATTTCAAGGCCTGTCTCTTTACCAATAATTCCATAAAAATAATTTATTAAGCAGCTATCAGATTCGTCACTTTCTGACTGCAGTTTATAGAAAAAATTATTTAAAAATCCTCATTTATCACTAATTGATTTAATTCCAACTGGAGATTTATCTGACCTCCTGAAACTACCTATAGTAGAAACTTGAGATCATAAGTCAATTCCTACATTGAGTTATGACATTCGTAATGGGCTGCAAATTCTATCAGAAAACGCAGCCTGAGCCTTCAGTACATAAAAATTCATAAACATCCAATTTTTTCGTCAAAAAAATGCAATTCCAGTGGGGTTCAAAAGGTATTTCCCGGAAGTACATCATGGACTTAAGAAACAACACTTTTTTTAACTTTTGACCCGGTTACAGCCGATTAAAGTCGGTTGTGACGTTCTCGACAGATTCTGTTTCATCACCCAACCCACAAACAATTATCTAATGCATCCAACGACCTAAAATCTTTAATAACATCAGATTATCATCCTAAATTAAATCATATAACAATTATTCCATCACAACCATCAAGCATCTCAAATCCTACTCGAGATATATCTATGTATACATGCATAGAACTATTTATAAGTATCATACTTGATTTTTATGAACCCTAGCACCAAATTATTATCAGGATTATCAAAGAACATAAAAACACATCCATGCATACAGGAATTACCAACCGAACAACACCAAAACATAACTAGCCTTATGGAGATGGATGAGAGTGCTAAGGTGAAGGAGTGAGAGAGTAGCGAAAGAGGGAAGGAGCGGCAGTCAGGGGGGTGGGTTTTCATGTTGCCGTCGACTAAGGGGGAGGGAGAAGGAGAGGTGATTAGGGTTTTGTGTGTTTTTTTGAAAATCCCCATGCATTATATATATATATATATATATATATATTATATATATATAATTAAATCAAGCCTTGGTCTCCAAGAGTGGCGGAACTTTGGGCCGCAAGGTGTTTGGGCCGCAAGGTGGGGGCGGCTTGGGCTTGGTTCGATTTCGATTGATTTTTTTATATTAAATCCCGTCGTGGTGATTAATATTGTTAAGTAAGGTAATGTCGTAAATATAAAAAGTAAAACGTGTCGTTGTAAATATAAAAACAAGGCGCTAACCTCTAATGTTCCGGTTGTTACATTATCACATGTTGAAATAATTTTCTTCCCGAAAATTGAGTGAGCAGGAGTTTGACAGTGTTGGAATGAAAGATTTCCGAATTGTCACATTCTCCCCCAGTCAAAGGAATTTCGCCCCGAAATTCATTTCGCGTAGCTTGGATCTTGTGATTTAGTTGCAAAGAGGTGAGAGTACTTGTCTCTCATTTGATCCTCTTTTACCCAAGTGTACTCGGGTCCACGCTTACAGTTCCAACGAACCTTGACTATCGGTATTTTGCTATGCCTCCGCGATTTGACCTCTCGGTCCATGATTTTGATTGGTTCTTCAATGAAGCGTAGTTGTTCGTTCACATTGATCTCATCCAATGGAACGGTTAGTGTTTCATCTGATAGACACTTCTTCAGATTTGAGACATGAAAAACGTGATGAACTCCATTGAGTTCATCAGGAAGGTTCAACTCATAAGCCACAGAACCAGTTTTCTTCGCATATTCAAACGGGCAAACGTATTTCGGGTTTAGCTTACCTTGCTTCGTACTTCCAAGGTGATACTTACAGTAGGACCCGATCGCCTACTTGAAATTCTAACGGTTTGTGACGATGATCGGCATAACTCTTTTGGCGGTTTAGATCTGCTGCCATGCGATTCCGGATTTGTACGAACTTTTCAGTTGCTTCTAGAACCAACTCTGGCCCCATGATTTGACTGTCACCAACTTCCCCCAACAAACGAGCGATCGACACTTCCTTCCATACAGTGCCTCGAATGGTGCCGCTTGGATACTCTTGTGATAGCAGTTGTTATAGGAAAACTCTACCAAGTGTAGATGTTTCTCCCAGCCTTTGCCAAAGTCGATTACACATGCTCTGAGCATATCTTCAAGGGTCTGAATGGTAGTTAACTTTGACCATCAGTTTGAGGATGGTATGTTGTGCTCAAATGGACGTGTGATCCCAAGGATTTTTGCGTTGACTGCCACAGATGAGAAGTAAAACGTGGATCACGGTCAGATATAATGGATGTTGCACTCCATGCCTGGCCACTGTTTCCATCAAGTACAGCGCCGCAAGTGTATCAAACTGATCAGTTTCCTTGATTGCTAAAAAGTGAGCCGATTTGGTTACCAGTCAATGATCACCCATATAGTATCCTTTCCACTAGGTGTCCTGGGTAGGCCTGTGATAAAGTCCATAGCGACTTGTTCCCATTTCCAAATGGGAATCTCCGGCTGTTGCAATAGCCCTAGGGTTTGTTGTATTCTACCTTGACCTTGGCACATATTAGGCATGTGCTTAGTAGGTGGCTATTTCAGCCTTCATGTTAGGCCACTAGTATGTCGTTTTGAGATCTTGGTACATCTTATCCAATCCTTGATGAATAGAGTACCTTGATTTGTGGGCTTCGTCCATGATGAATTCCCTCAAGTTCCCGTAGAGGGGTACCCCTATCCGATTTAGAAAGTAACGACTTCCATCTGATTTGGTTTCCCAATCACGCTCAATCTTGTGTAATTTCTCAGCTTTCAGATTTTCAGGTTTGACCGCCTCCAATGAGCGTTGCGAATTTGTTCGAGTAGGTTTGAGTGTATTCGTGAGTTGTAAGGACCGAACCCGTCGAGGCTTCTCGTGTTCCTTTCTACTGAGAGCGTCGACTACCACATTAGCCTTTCCCAGATGGTATTGGATGCACATTCATAGTCATTTAAAAGTTCGAGCCAGCGACGCTGTCGCATGTTCAAATCTTTTTGATCAAAAATGTGTTGAAGGCTCTTGTGGTCGGTGTAAATGGTACACCTTGGTTCCATAATGATAGGGCCTCCAAAATTTTAAAGCGAATACAACAGGTCCTAACTCTAAGTCATGAGTTGTGTAGTTTTTCTCGTGTACCTTCAATTGCAAGGATGCGTACCAATGACCTATCGCGTTGCATGAGTACACATCCAAGTCCCAGAATGGAAGTGTCGCAGTACACCACAAAGTTTTCAGTTCCCTCAGGTAGGGACAAAATAGGCGCACTACAAAGCTTTTGTTTCAGCACCTAGAATGCTTCTTCCTGTTTGTCACCCTAGATATATTGGTTCCTTTCTGGGTTAGGGATGTAAGAGGTTGAGCGATTTTTGAGAACCCCTCAATAAAACGACGATAATAGCCTGCCAAACCTAGAAACTGTCTTATTTCCGTTGGAGTCTTCAGTGCTTCCCAACTTTTGATAACCTTAATCTGTCGGATCAACGTGAATACCCTTTTCGTTCACTATATGCCCAAGGAATTGGACTTCTCAAACAAGAAATCGCACTTAGAAAACTTGGCATACAGTTTTTCCAGTCGCAGCGGTTCCAACACCAACCGTAGATGCTCTGCATGTTCCTCCTTAGTTTTAGAATTACACCAGTTTTGTCATCAATGAAGATAATGAAGAATTTGTCGAGATAAGGCTTATAGACACGATTCATGAGGTCCATGAATTACCGTAGGTGTGTTAGTTAGCCTGAATGGCATGACTGGAAATTCATAATGGTTGTACCGAGTATGAAATGTGGTTTTGGAGATGTCTTCCTCTCATACAGCAGCTGATGGTATCCCGACCTCAGATCAATCTTAGAGTAGTAACTTAACCCTTGAAGTTGGTCAAACAAGTCGCCAATCCTGGGTAGAGGGTACTGGTTTTTGATAGTGACTTTGTTGAGCTCCCTGTAATCGATACACATACTGAAAGTTCTATCCTTCTTTTTGACGAAATGGACTGGAGCTCCCCATGGTGATGAGCTCGGATGAATAAAGCCTTTATCTAAGAGTTCCTGGAGTTGAGTAGAAAGCTCTTGTAGTTCAGATGGAGCTAATTAGTGAGGAGCTTTGGCAATCGGCACAACGTGCTTTGCCAGTTGAATTTCGAATTTGACTTGCCGATGTGGTGGTAGACCAGGCAAGTCTTCGGGAAAACGTTGGGAAAATCACGTACGATAGGAAAGTCTTCAATCTTCCTCTCGTTGTTTGGTTGTTTAGTAACAGTGGCTAAGATAGCGTATGAGTTTTTCTGTCGTAGGTACTTCTGGGCCTTCATGAAGGAAATGATGTTGGTTACCACACCACCCTTCTCACCATGAATGGTTAGGATCTCGCCGCTTGGGTGAGGTATACGAATAGTCTTTTCTCTACATAAGATTTCAGCTCGGTTTTCGGATAACCAATCCATGCCAACTACAACGTTAAAAATACCAAGTGTGGTTGGCATGAGATTGGTATTGAATATGTGACTAGCCAATTGTAACTGGCATCCGTGGACGATGGGGTTATTTCTACCGATTTCCCATTGGTTAACTCTACAAGGTACTTATGCTCTAGTTCATCAGGGTTAAGGTCTAACAATTCTCTAAATGACTCAGGAAATAAAACTCCTATCGGCACCGCTATCGAATAAAACATGCGCAAAACTGTTGTTTAAGGGAAATTTACCAATAACTACTTTAGAGTCGTTCGGCCTCACTTTTTCCCAATGTAACCGCACAACCTTTAGCTCCACCACTCCCACTAGCATTGTTGTTATTGTTCTGATGCCGGTGTTGGTTTCCACCACTGTTTCCCTTGTTTAGCTATGGGCAATCCTTCTTGAAGTGATCATTGCTACCGCATTGATAACAGTTTTGGTGACTCCTGGCTACTTCTGACTCTGGCTAGTGTTTTGTTTCGGGTGAAGATTTACCCTGCAATCTTTAGCAGTGTGACCTCCTTCTGCCACATCACTGACATCCACCACACAACCCAAAGTGGTGACGAGTACATTTGTAGCAAAAGGCTTCTTTCTAGCGTACCCACCTTGGCCCTGGTTGTTGGCATTGTTGCTGAATTGTTGTTGTGGTGGTGGTGAGTTGCGGTTACTATTGTTGAAAGGTTTCAGAGAGCCTTGTTGTGCTTGCCCAGTTGACACTTGCTTCGAGGATCCATCCTCCCACTTTCATTTATTTTCAGGGGTGTTCCCAGCTGCACCCCTCTTCGACAGTTTACCCTGTTCTATTGCCCTGTCGGTCAACTTATGTGCCAATCGCACTACCTGATGGACCATAAAGGGATTACTTGATTCAACCATTCCTTGATTTTCTGGAGCTAAACCCTTGATGTAAAGCTCTATTTGCTTATATTCCGGCCTAGCCATGTCGGGACATAAAGATACCACGTCATAGTGTATTGAGGTGTAGGCCTCGATTTTCAACCCTTCCATCTTCAGCACCCATAGGTCTTCTTCCAGTTGGTGAATGCGGTCCAATGGACAGTATTCCTCCTTGATGAGATCCTTGAACTTGTTCCAACCCATTACGTTTGCTATGTCGAGTCCGAGAACCTGGACCCGTGCATTCCACCAAGTGAGTGTTTTGTCTACTAGAGTGGAGGCTGCGAATTTGACCCGATTCTCAGGTAGACATTCACACTGCAAACACAGATTCAGATTTCTCGAGCCATCTGACTAGCCCGATTGGCCCTTCTCCGCTGGTGAATTTAGCCAGATTAGCACCAATAAATGTTTGTACGGGTTAGTCCCCATACCTACAAGCACATAGTTTACAAGTAAAAGATTAGGGGAAGATGATATAAGGAACGGTCGAGTATGTTAGCATACATGGAGTGTGGAGAATGTAGGTACATATGAGGGTTACCTCCCACACTCAGATTATTATTTTGATTGTTTTGGTTTAGATTATGCGATGCCAATGCCGCAACAACTTGCTCCTGAATGAGCGCGGCCAGTTCTTCATGTGTTATCACAATGTTACCTCGGCCACCACCACGGGCGCCACCGCGTCCGTTTCTACCACCACCGTAGGCTGGCATTCTATTATTGACAACAAATAAACAAATACATGAGATAGTATATCACACATTTCATCACACATCTTCAAGAATAATGTAATAAGAAATGGGCATAACTCATCACACATAACATTCAAACCAAACATTCGATTACAATATATTGCAGTTCACCACAATGTATTAAACGAAATATTCTTCATAAATCCGAATGTTAACGAGGTTTTCAAATGACTACGAAGTTCAAATAGGGAAACAAAAGAAAGTCACAGCAAGCAAAGAATAAAAAAACTAATCATCTACATCTTCGTCGCCATATTCACATCCTCGTCAGCTGCTACTTCCTCGGGTTCCTCATCAGAAACCTTCTCTGGTTCTGAGTGAGATAAGTATAAGTAATGAGGATTCGTGTTGGTTTTATACTAGTGTTAGGCTTGTGGCTATAGTGTAGGTTTACTAGTGTGATATGCAAACCTAATTCTCTATAACTAGTGGCTCTGATACCAATTTGTCACACCCTCAAAATCCACCGTGAGGCGCGTGACAAACCGGGATCCAAGACACTAGTCACATAGAATGACTCTATATATAAAATATGTTTAAACAAGTTTAACCAAGCAGTTAAAAAAATGCGGAGGCACAAGTAAACATAAGTAAAGTGTCCGTCAAAACAAACGCCCAAACCAAAGAATTTAAAAGTAAAGATGCAAACGTTTAAACAAAATAGTTTTCATGCTCGTGATGCGCTCCTACTATGGAAGAGACCTTAATAACCTGAGAAAACATGTAAAATCAAGTGTCAACATTTAATAAGAGTGAGTTCACAGGTTTTAGTTCACAGTTTTTAAAGATAAGTTGTTTCCACTATTTCAGCCTCGAACCAGTGTGTTATAAAGTTTCCCTGATCCCACCTGAATTAGATTATCGCAAGTTTCCCGATTCAATTCCTGAATCACGTTGTTATATTGTTTAGCGGTATATGTTATATGTTTCGGTTGCTAGCCTAGGTCATGTCAACAAAGTGTTTGATCTGAAGTTGACGTTGCTGCCCCTATTGTACCAGGTTTATCACCAACCATGGCTAAGTGTTAGGCAAATTCTACACATGTGATCTTCGACATTCGGTCTAGTTGGCGTGATCAGCACGAGTGGGGCTTGTCGGGCCCAGTAGTACTACTAAAAATTCCCTCGCTGTAATCCAATACTAACGCCATGGTAAGTTTTAAGGGGACTGACATGTCATATATCGCTTCCTTGTGACCATAACCGTATAAAATAACCCATGTGTATAACAATATAGTTCGTTAATGCATAACAATAAAAGCGTTATGTTACATTACCGTAACGGTACATGTTTTCTCCCCCTGTGTATTTAAAACTGTTTAAAAATGTAGTGGTCGTGAACTCACCTTTGTATTGCTCGGTAAGATTAGACTAAGTATATGAAATCTAGAGCGATCAACCATGCCCTATAATAGTTAGCACGGTTTTATTAGGTTTTGCTTAAGATTAACACGAAAGTCCTACACTTTTCTAGTAACTCGCACACGAACAAGTAATCACATGGCGCTTCTATTATATGATTCCATAACCATGTTCACAACCTTCCTACGTGTTGATGCACTTTATGGCCGTCAATGTGCGAATATGCTAGATAGAGTGTGTATTAAATATTGTAATAGATTAAATATGAACACATGACCCAAGTACGAACAAGTACTGGCTCGTACGAGTGAAATATGCCTCGTACGAGTGACTGTATGCTTCGTACGAGTGACTTCTCTTACTCTTACGAATGACAACATCTATCACTCGTACGAATGGTCCTTCTTATGTGTTAGGTCCTAGAACTGTGAGACTGCAGCATCAAATATATGTAACGGTCTACGGTAGTTAACTGGGTTTAACTAGGTTAGTTTGTGTTAGGTTTGGACCTTTATAGGTCATTTGGGCATGCCATAGGCCATGTGGGCCAGGCAAGCCCATTAGGGTTATGCTTACCCTAGGTATATAAGCTTAGCTTATTCATTTCTAGGGTTAAGCCTTTAGGATTTCTCTAGAGAGAGCCTTCATCTTGTACCAGACGGTTTTGCTTGTTTAAGTAATAGAATCATGTGCAAGGTGTTAAGTGAATTCGTATTGTTCTTCATCATTTCAGGTTTTCTTGAAGATCATCAAGTTTGGATTCCGTCCATCCTTGGTGATTGTGTGATATCAGTGTTAGATTCGGATAACCGGGACTTACAAGTGGTATCAGAGACAGGTTGAACCTGTTTTCCTGGCTCAGATCTGATATTAGAAGATTCTGTTCGGTTTTCTGCTGAAGAACACGAAGAAGATTCAAGCATTTCGGATCAACATTCAAGGATTTCAGTTAATCTGGTTGCATTTCAGATTAAAATCTTGAATTTCGGATTAATTTGTTGAATTCCAGATAATCTTCAAGCATTCCGAATAATCTTCAAGCATTCCGGATAATCTTCAAGCATTTCAGATTATAATAGTTCCATTCCGGATTACTGGATTCTCACTGTTGCTGAGTATCTGATAGCATTCCGGATTACTGTTCCGGATTCTCATTTTCGACTGAAACAGTGCATTCTGGATTCCATCTAGGATACTGTTCCGAATTACCATTTCAGATTAGTACCTTGGATCACTGTTTCCGGATTCCATCTCGGATTGTTAATCCGAGTTACTGTTTCCGAGTTGTACCCAAAAGGTGGAAAGTTAACCAGCTGACGTAACCGGAGTTAAACATTTTATACGCAGAATTTGATCCTTAGACAATTTTAACAAACGGTTGCACGTTAGACTTGGGTGATTTTTAGGGCAAAAAAAGGCACGAAAATTCCTAAAATCACCATCGGACATTATATATCATTGGAATCGTATCGTCGAGACGAGTCTAACAGTACATTTGGTAAAAACAGTTTTCGGACATTTTTTATCATGTTTACCGGTCTGGTTTCAATTATCCGATAATGTCTACATCCAAACTCAGCACTCGAGCCTGCGGGATGAAGTGAAGGAAAAGCTTAATGAGTTTATCAGAGACTACAATGTTGATCCGGTTGCTGACTATATTATGCGTTTGCTTGACCCACGAAGGTGAAAAGAGGATGTAAGGAATGATTTGAATAGCTTTTTGGGTGATGGCAAAGACTCTTTTGTATCTTGGTTATGGAATCAGTTACAATCAAACCAAGATCTCCAAGATCGATATGCAAAATCAACTGAGCCTAATCCTGAAAAAGTGTCTGAGCAGAAACCTCAATCACAGCAAGCAGCAATCAGCAGCCCAACACCCCCAAACTCAACCTCAAGCCTAAACTAACACTGATAAATCAAGCTCGCCCATTGACACAGTCAACTATCTTTTGTGCACTAAACCTTGCAGGAATAGGCTTGCTCAACTCAGGGCTCTTAATTCCAAAATGACCGATGAATACAATCATGCAGTGGCTCAGTGCATTAGCCTTCGAGAAAGCAACAAGTTACTCAAAGAAAAGGTTGAAGCTCAAAAGAAAGACATCGCTCAGCTCCACCTGGACGTAAATCAACAGAAATGTTGGATCCATCAATACAAAACCAGATTAGAATCAAAAACCATTGAATGCGACTTGGTGATAGTTGAGCTAGGACTTCTTAGTGGAAAATATCAACAAAACAAGGTTAATATAAAGAAGTTTGATACATCCAGCAAGCTTGTTCAAGACGTGTGCAATGTGTAGCTGGCATATAAGGGGAACAAAGGGAAGGGCTTGGGATTCAATCAGGTTGCCCCACCGTATAATCACAACTACACAACAATGCCTGAAACCGACGAAGATATTGAGAAAGCACAGCATATGGTGTACGGCAAACCCAGTGATTATATGCTAGACGCACGGGAACCATCTGGGGTTGTTAACTCTTCGAATGAGTCAGCTGATGAAGAGAGATCTAACGTGAACAAGGCTCCAAGTGTGCAAACTGAACAATCTGAACCTTCTGAACCTTCTGCTTCTGATAAAAAGGTTCGAGTAAGATAAAAGAGCATAAAAGAGCAAATCGGAGACGAAGAAAGCAGAAGTCCAAACGTCAAGAACAATCACGCTCTCCAACATCATCAGTAGGTAGCAATAGCCCTCAAAAAGCTAGTGTTGTGAAAATTGCTTTTGTTAAGCCGGTCTTCAATGGCAAATGTGAAAAATATGCTTTTGACTATGCTAGCAAAGCGTTTGGAAAGGTTGGGGAGATTTCTGAAAAGGACATGTAGTCTAAACAACACAAGAAAAATAAAAGAAATCTCAACAACAGAAGAAGGCCCTTGCAAACGACAAGTACAGACATCCAAGTTCATTTTTGTCTGCAAGAAACATGCAAGGATATCAAGCACAGAAGGGAGCAGTTCATCCTTCAAGGCCTGTACGAGCAAATCACGATGATCCGATGCTTTACATGTGAAGAGACAAACGGGCTTCAATTGCGGCATTCCTGGTCACATCGCTCGAAACTGCACACATAGTCCCCATGTTCCGTGTCATACTAAAAATTAGAAGGTTACACTAAAGAATAATAATCATTCTAAGCCGATGAAGGTATCATCACCTAAGATAATGAAGAATGTGAATTCCAAGGTTAAACCATCTGATGGGGATTGGAATGTTGCCAAAAACAAATGCAAGGCTGTTCAGCAACAAAAATCTTTTTCTATAACGACTAAACCTGACACAGCCAAAGTTGCTAAATCAAAGGCAACAACCGCGTTTGTTAAAACAAAACAGATTTGGAAACCCAAATCCAAGACGGTAGCTACATCACCAATCCTTGAAACAAAAGGGGATTTGTGTTTAAAAGAAGTGTCTTATTTTGATGCTTCAGGGAAACCCAGGACCACGATGGCCTGGGTCCTACTGTCTTACTAATCTCTTTATTTTCTCAGGAACAGCCAAGGAGGAACTGTTGACAATCTCTGGAGTGTTAATAGCGGTTGTTCCAGGGACATGAAGGATAGCATCTCACTGTTGCAAAAAGGTTCAATTTTTTTTCCGATTGTGATGTTTCCTTTGGAGGAGATGAGGTAAGAAAAGATCAGCGAAAAGGTACAAATTTGAATTTCGTGCTTTAATTTTGAAATTTATTAGGTTTTAATCTAATGACGGAACGGTTAAGCAAAAACAACAAAATATTTTTTTTTTTCCTTTTGTTTAAAACTTTGTGCATATGTTTTCTTTATTAGGTAAATTTGTGCATAAAGTATGATGCACAAATTTAGGGGGAAGAGGGCAATATACGTATATACGTATTGTTTGAGGGGGTGGAAAATTAGAAAAATACAAAAACATTATTTGAAAAAAACAGAAAAATACAAAAATAAGAAGTCATGGGAAATTAAATGAATATTCATGATAAAGGGTGTGACTGACACATGTAAAGTGTTGTAGCTGAAAAGACTAGGATGTAATGTGATATGTCGTTAGGCTTTACGCTTAAAGTGATTAAAAGATACTAAGTGATATTAACATAACGAACTATGTATCTTGTGGGTAACATACCATCGGCGTACGATTTTATGGTCTTAAATCTTGCGTTGATAGATAACCAACATCTGAGGTTTCGGGTCTTTATGTTGTTGAGTCATCCAGGGATATCTTGGCTGCCCTTCTGTTGCATCCAGATTATATGCAGACCTAGGCACAGTTAGGATATTCTTAAAAGAGCCAAAATAAAAGGCCAAAACCTTAAAAGAAAGGAAATCTCATTATGAGAAAATTTCGTGAATCCAAACATACAAAATAAGGTATTTGCCTAACCCTCGTTAGATACTATTGGTCTCTCTGCTGTACGGAAGTACTGACCTGTTCACCAATAGTCTGACGTTGTAAAAGATAAAGGATGATCTCAGTATACTCACATGCTACGATGAATCGTTGTGCTTACCTTGATCGCGGGGGTATGTCATGGTATTGGACACATGAGTATTATAGTATAATACTACCTTAAGCATATCACGAAGTTGAAAAATGAAAGTTGAGCGTGTAAGTTTAAGTGGACAAACATATTGGCAATCACTTAGACCAGTCTGAATAAGTTCGCACTAAAAAATGTTCCTTGGTCCGCCTAAAAACGATTTTGATCCCACTGCAATTATATAGTTGTAACTACTGAGTTAGTTCCTTGTTTATTTGTGTTTCTGTTTATATTCTTATGTTTAAAAATTAAAAATTAAAAAAATATAGAAAATTAAAAAATCCAAAAATAGAGTGCTTTTTTGTTTTAATTAAAAATTATTAACCGTTCTTGAAGATTTGGCTAATTATCAAAGAATGAAAGAAATTTGAATTTCGATCCGAGTACAAGTACTTGGATGTACTAGGTGTTCATGTGGTACTCTCCCTGTTGCATAAGAATGTTTTGCTTATAAATTTCTGAGAATTGTGCAGATCTTGATTTAGATCAAGAAACAGGGATTGCTGAAATTGAGATGCTGTTAGTTGCCGCCAAAGCATGAAGCATCGCAATAGCAAAGTGTACCTGAGTCAGAAGACCAAGTTCAAGTCATCGCCTGACAGTGACAGTACATTTGAAGAAGTACTTGTGAACCTGCTTGCTTGAAAGAGAAGAATTGAAGAAGAAAAGAGCTGCTGAGATTCCTCCTCTTGCATTCTTTTTGACAAAGATGTTTCAAGCAAAGCTAATCGAGATCCTGATATGAAGCTAACCACAAGAGCTATAGAAAGATACCCAGTGCTGAGAGTTCATTGAAGAGTGAGGTCCTAAAAGTATGAGACTGACTTCCACAACACTTACAGCATAGCGACAACCATAGTCTCTGTTGAAGACGTTGCTGAATTTGCACTATGAAGAAAATTTGATGCATCAGTCTAGAGGGAGATTGTTAGGTCCTAGAACTATGAGACTGAAACAACAAATATATGTAACGGTCTATGGTAGTTAACTGGGTTTAACTAGGTTAATTTGTGTTAGGTTTGGACCTTTATAGGTCATTTGGGTATGCCATAGGCCATGTGGGCCAGGCAAGCCCTTAGGCAAGCCCATTAGGGTTATGCCTTACCCTAGGTATATAAGCTTAGCTTATTCATTTCTAGAGTTAAGCTTTTGGGATTTCTTTAGAGAGAGCCTTCATCTTGTACAAGGTGTTAAGTGAATTCGTATTGTTCTTCATCATTTCAGGTATTCTTGAAGATCATCAAGTTTGGATTCTGCCCATCCTTGGTGATTGTGTGATATCAGTGTTAGATTCGGATAACCGGGACTTACAGTACGAGTGACAACAGGCTTGGTTTGCACGAGCTGTCATGTCTATAAATAGGTGTTGTGTGTTCATTCTTTTGTATGTTTTGGAAGTTCCCTGAGGGGAAACGCTGGCGGATTCTCTCTAGGAACTCCGCCAAAGAGACCAGATGTAAGCTCTTTCGGTATGAATGAATGAATGAAAAGCTTTCGCTGATTCTGTGTGTGCTTAACGTCTATGTTCGTTCTACCGGATCTGCTCTATCCCCAAAACCTCCGTCAAGAACCGCCGCCGACACCCGTTCACAACTGGTATCAGAGCATAGGCTTGCTTTGAGCACTCTAATTTCTTCAAAGTAACAACGCCGGAGGCACGACCCGCCCAGTTAAGGGTAGGAGCGCATCGCCGACCGAAGGGACGAGTAAACCGGTGCACACCTGATGGCGGACCGACCGACCCAACCCAAAGTCCAACTACGAGCTTTTTAACTGCAACGACTTAAATATACGATATTGGAACTAGAATTAAAGCGGCTGCTGGCACCAAACTTGCCCTCCAATGGAATATTGAATATTGTAATAGATTAGATACGAACTCACGACCCAAGTGTGAACAAGTACTAGGTCGTACGAGTGAAATGTGCCTCGTACGAGTGACTTCTATTACTCGTACGAATGACAACATCTATCACTTGTACGAATGGTCTTTCGTACGAGTGACAACAGGCTTGGTTCGCACGAGTTGTCATGTCTATAAATAGGTGTTGTGTGTTCATTGTTTTGTAAGTTCCCTGAGGGGAAACGCTGGCGAATTCTCTCCAGGAACCCCGCCAGCCAGACCAGATGTAAGCTCTTTCGGTATGAATGAATGAATGAAAAGCTCCCGCTGATTCTGTTTGTGCTAAACGTCTATGTTCGTCGGATCTGCTCTATCCCCAAAACCTCCGTCTAGAACCGCCGCCGACCACCCGTTCACAACTGGTACCAGAGCGTAGGCTTGCTTTGAGCACTCTAATTTCTTAAAAGTAACAACACTGGAGGCACGACCCGCCTAGCTAAGGGTAGGAGCGCATCGCCGACAGAAGGGATGAGTAAACCGGTGCACATCTGATGGCGGACCGACCGACCCAACCCAAAGTCCAACTACGAGCTTTTTAACCGCAACGACTTAAATATACGCTATTGGAGCTAGAATTATCGCGGCTGCTGGCACCAGACTTGCCCTCCAATGGAATATTAGATATTGTAATAGATTAGATACGAACACACGACCCAAGTGCGAACAAGTACTGGCTCGTACGAGTGAAATGTGTCTCGTACGAGTGACTTCTATTACTTGTACGAATGACAACATCTATCACTCATACGAATGGTCTTTAGTACGGGTGACAACAGGCTTGGTTCGCATGAGCTATCATATCTATAAATAGGTGTTGTGTGTTCATTGTTTTGTAAGTTTTGGAAGTTCCCTGAGGGGAAACGCTGGCGGATTCTCTCCAGGAACTCCGCCAGCCAGACCAGATGTAAGCTCTTTTGGTATGAATGAATGAATGAATGAAAAGCTTCTGCTGATTCTGTTTGTGCTTAACGTCTATTTTCGTTTTGCCGAATCTTCTCTACCCCCAAAACATCCGTCTAGAACCGCCGCCGACCACCCGTTCACAACTGGTATCAGAGGGTAAGCGATTCATCAATTGTTAAGCTGAATAAATCGGTATCGTCGCTCTGATACCAGTTGTGAACGGGTGGTCGGCGGCGGTTCTAGACGGATGTTTTGGGGATAGAGCAGATCCGGCAGAACGAACATAGACGTTAAGCACAAACAGAATCAGCAGAAGCTTTTCATTCATTCATTCATACTGAAAGAGCTTACATCTGGTCTAGCAGGCGGAGCTCCTGGAGAGAATCCGCCAGCGTTTCCCCTCAGGGAACTTCCAAAACTTACAAAACAATAAACACACAACACCTATTTATAGACATGACAGCTCGTGCGAACCAAGCCTGTTGTCACTCGTACGAAGGACCATTCGTACGAGTGATAGATGTTGTCATTCGTACGAGTAACAGAAGTCACTCGTACGAAGCATACAGTCACTCGTATGAGACACATTTCACTCCTATGAGCCAGTACTTGTTCGCACTCTCGTCTTCGTATCGAATCTAGTACAATATTCAATACACATTCTATCTAGCCTATTCGCACAGTGACGGCCATAAAGTGCATCAACAATTTCCCCCTTAGACGTCACTGTCGAAGCTTGAACTTGAAATCTTGAGAGTTGTGTTTGAATATTCTGCAACTTCAATCGGGTATCTATTGACGTCGTAATTCCCCCTTGATTGAAGATTCGGGTTTGCATTATCTACGTTTAAGCAACAATTCCCCCTGAAATAGTTTTCTCCAGAAATTAATCTTCAGGCTGTTTTTTTTTCCACGATTCAGAACCTCCTCTGATTTGCTTAATCTTCAAATTTTCTCGAACGATCACCAACTTGTCATTAGACAATGTAGCTTTCTCCATTTCGACGTTTAAGGATATCCGCGTTCGGTTTAGCGGACCCCCTTGATGGTCGATCCTCCAATCTTCAAAACCTAACCGGCAATTGACAGAAACTTGGAATAACCACACGGAAAAACTTCAAACCGATGAGTATCCGCAAAAATCTTATGAATCATCAAATCATCAGAAACAAACTATTGGTAACTCATCGAATCTGAGAAACATTCTTCGGCAATCAAAAGCACATTCATCCTCTTTAGTCACAATAACAGATGTATAGCTATCTCCGTTGGAATGGGGCACTGAAGCTACAAGACATCCGTGTTTTCTGGCGGTTAGTCCGAAAAACAGTTCATTTGCAATGCAGATTAATGATAGAATGACGTGTGCACATCCACGTCTCGTGTGTGCTTCCACTTCCATATCGGGGATCAGGTGGTTAGCCTTGAGCATCAATCTGAAACATGATCTGAAAATTCTGAACATTCTTCGATCACCCCTTCTGAATGTGTAGTCTACTTCATGAATAGACGTAAACGATATTTCATCTCTAATGAATCTTCAATCCTCTGTGTTTCCTAAATAATCTGCGGTCTGAACCACCCGGATACTGTTGCAGCGTCATGAATTTCAAACATGCCGGAATTTTAAGATAAACGTGCAAATTTTTATTCCCCCATATTTTTGCAAATTCTGACGTCGAGCTCTTATGGGAATGCGGATTATGGTGGGACTGCAGCATATAATACCTCAAATTTTGCCGAATATTTCCCAAAATTTGTTATTTTGACCAAATGTTGACTAAACGTTAAGACTCATTAATAATCACTACAAAATTTGTTGTTTTGACCAAATGTTGACTAAACGTTAAGGCTCATTAATAATCACTACACCAGATGATCAACGTTTTGTGCAGGTATCAGTGACTATCCCAAAATCTTCATCCCCTTGCGATCGTATCATCAAATTTGACTCTGAAGTGCTAGACTGTGTCCCCGAAGAGCCCAAATTTGACGTTAAAATCTCGAAAAAATTTGTAATCACCAATTTTTTCTAGACACTCGTCTCGTCGATACGATCAAAAAATGCCTTTGTGAGCTAGACTTTGTATGTGTGATGCTTCGTACGAGTGAGGTGCTCCGTACGAGTCATGTCTTCATGCAAGTGACGAGTGGTCATTCGTACAGCCACTTTGACTCTCCCGTACGGATGAAACTGATAGTTTGTCAATCCAGAATCTTCATTTCTTTGAACTTTGACATGGTTTTTGCACAGATCTGGTCGAAAATCAGTTTCTAACAATCCTATGGTATCAATTTAACATTATGTCCGTGGATTGTCCGTTTATTCTGATGTTTTACGTGAAAACCCCTCATACGTCAATAATACATGAGTGTAGGTGATTTATCAACTGTTAAGCTGAATGAATCGGTACCGTAGCTCTGATACCAGTTGTGAACGGGTGGTCGGCGGCGGTTCTAGACGGAGGTTTTGGGGATAGAGTAGATCCGGTAGAATGAACATAGACGTTAAGCACAAACAGAATCAGCGGAAGCTTTTCATTCATTCATTCATACCGAAAGAGCTTACATCTAGTCTGGCTGGCGGAGTTCCTGGAGAGAATTCCACCAGCGTTTCCCCACAGGGAACTTCCAAAACTTACAAAAGAATGAACACACAACACCTATTTATAGACATGACAACTCGTGCGAACCAAACCTGTTGTCACTCGTACGAAGGACCATTCGTACGAGTGAAGATATTGTCATTCGTACAAACAAACAAGTCATTCGTACGAAACACACTGTCACTCGTACGAGGCTTATGTCCTCGTACGAGCCAGTACTTGTTCGCACTTGGTCGTGTGTTCGAAACTATTCTATACAATATTCAATACACACTCTTTCTAGCCTATTCGCGTAGCGACAGCCACAAAGTGCATCAACACTACGATATGATATATTCTATTTATACAATTAACAAGCAATCATGGATATTAAAAATAGCAAGCTCGGTTCTTAAACATTCATGTTTACTGCAGATCAAAAATCACTAAAACTAGGTTGTTTTTTGAGACTCGTTTAACCTATTTACATGGCTGCAAAAATTATGATACTTTTTATGTGATGCACTCCTCGGAAGGGTTGGTCTTGTGTAAAAATTAAGGCCTAAATTCTTACCAATAATTTCATAAAAATCATTTAATTAAGCAGCTATCAGATTCGTCACTTTCTGACTGCAGTTTACGGAAAAATTTATTTAAAATCCTCATTTATCCGATTGATTTAATTCCAATTGGAGATTTTTGTGACCTCTCGAAGGTACCCAAAAAAGAAATTTGAGATCATAAGTCAATTTCTACATTGAGTTATGACATTCATAATGGGCTGCAAATTCTGCCAAAAATGCAGCTGAGCCTTCGGTACGAAAAAATTCATAAAACATTCAATTTTCGTTGAAAAAATGCAATTCCAGTGGGGTTCGAAAGGTATATCTGGAAGTACATCATGGAATAAAGAAAACAACACTTTTTAACTTTTGACCCGGTTACAGCTGATTAAAGTCGGCTGTAACATTCTAGACAAATTTGTTTCATCACCCAACCCCACAAAAAATATATAATGCACCCAATGACCTAAAATCTTTAATCACAAAAGATTATCATCCTAAATTAAATCATATAACAATTAGTTCATCACAACCATCAAGCATCTCATACCTAATCAAGATATATCTATCTATACATGCATAAAACTATTTATAAGCATCATACTTGATTTTTATGAACCCTAGCACCAAATTTATCATCATGATTATCAAAGCATATAAAAACACATCCATGCATACAGGAATTACCAACCAAAACAACACCAACACATAACTAGCCTTGTGGAGATGGATGAGATTGCTAAGGTGAAGGAGAGAGAGTAGCGAGAGAGGGAAGCAGCGGCGGTCAGGGGGGCGGTATGCTAGTTGTCGTAGACTAAGGGGGAAGGTGAAGGAGTGGTGATTAGGGTTTTTGTGTTTTTTTTAAATCCCCATGCATATATATATATTAAAATCATAGCCTTGGGCTCCAAGAGTGGGGGAGCCTTGGGCGCATGGTGTTTGCGCCGCAAGGGTGGAGCCTCAAGGTGGGGGCGGTTTGGGATTTGTTCGTTTTCGATTGATTGTTTTTTTATTAAATCCCGTCGTGCCGATAAATATTGTTATTGCGTAAGGTAATGTCGTAAATATAAAATGTAAACGTGTCATCGTAAATATAAAAACATGGCGCTAACCTCAAATATTCGGGTTGTTACAATATGGTTGGCTAAAAAAGGGTGGAAGGTGATTGGGTGAGAAAGGCGCTGGAAAAGCTTTTGGTTTTGCTCACTTTTAGTCCATGCACTTTGTAACTGAGTTATTTTATGTTGTTTTCTTTTCTTTTAACTTGTTTTTAGTATCCAAAGTGTATTTTAAGTCTCGATTTTACGTATAAACACATATTTAAAGATTAATTGTGTATATAACACAAATATTAAAGGTAGCACGTATATATATAAAAATGAGTTTCCATTATGATTAACGTCTTGAATTGTGAAATTGAAATTAAATTTGAAATTAAAATTGAAATATGATGTAAGGTTCCTAAAAATAGAATGCAAATACGGACTTTCTAAAATAAGAATACGAAAATATGAGGCGTTACACTTGTGTCCTTAGAGGACCTCGGTATCTTACCATCACTATACTACGCCAGTGATGGGTGCACTTGCGCTAGCGTGTTGTAGAAGTGATATGTTATATCATGTTTTATAAATTTAAAGCTTGATAAAAGAGTAAAAGTGCTTAAAAATATCAAAAATCAACTCACACCCCACCTACGTCAAGTTTTTGGCGTCGTTGTCGGGGACACAAGGATTTTTAGAAGATTTAAAATCGACGGCCTAATCATTTTTTTCTGTCTTTCTTTCCAAATTCTTCTTCTTTTAATAAAAATTGTCAGTTACAGAACCTTTACACAAGGCCGTGCCACACTAACATGGTCGTGCCTGACTTGCAATAACTGCAATTCAACAAAAACTTTTTTCACAAAAGGCTCATACGGAGCCATGCTTCATTCGACACGGGGTCGTGTTAAAAAACCAGTATTAAATAAATCATAGTCCTAAACACGAGGCCGTGCCTAAGCTACACGGGCCTGTTAAACCTTCTGTTTTCACAAAAAAAACTTTTTCTTTAGAACCGTAATCCTCTAGGTATTATCCAAACAATGGATTACTACATGGGAGAATATGACTACTCTTATTATGATGATTATCGAGGAACCATATTGTACCATATGTTGTGAATCCCATTCTATACAATGTTGTTATCTCTTTCAACCATCGACATCATACACAATGTACGAGGAACCAAGATTTGATCTCCCAAAGTCAAGCTTTGATTGGGACACTCCACCTTTTAAAACGTACGATACACCACCCACAATCATCCCCGAAGCTGAAAGCCTCATACAAAGTCTTAAGAACTTAGATCTCTTGATCAAGAAGTCTCGTGCAAAAGAAGAGACCGTTTGTACCAAGGAGGTAATTTAGAAGAGAAAAAACCTCAAGAGCTGAAAAAGAGGAACCACTGAAAGAAAACTTAACACGTGAAGATGAAGAAACTGAACCAAGCCACACGGAAGGTAAGTCTACAAAGATAAATTTCGAAGAGGGAAGATAGGTCATTTAGGGAAGATATAAAATATAAAATTCATGATTTGTTAAAATGAACATATAAAATATGACAAGGCATATTTTCTTTTGATATTAAAAAGTCTCACTATTAAAATTATGTGTAACACCCAGACCGCGTAAAACAACAAACTGCGACGGAAACGTCGAGGAGTCATGTCACAGAACTATTGTTTCACAACACATGGTACATAAAGTTTTGTATTATTGAATTTAATTATTTACGTTGTCTTGGAGAAATGAAATAAAAAACATAACAGTTGTCTTGCAAATTTTAAAGTCACTAAGGCCCAAGTCTGCCCTATGTGAAGCATGGTCAAAGTCAAACATTAGCTCCTGAAACATATGTGAAAATAAAACGTTAGCATAAAAATGCCTGTGAGTAACATAGGTTTTGTGATGAAGATTCATGGCTTTGAAAGTTAAAAGAAATGTTCAACTATTACAAAAGTAGCCATGATCCTTTACAAAAATGTTTATTTTATGAAATCATATGAAAATCAAATGATTTAAAAAATGATACATGGTTAACTTAATAACCAAAATAACTTGTGCCTTGTATAAAATATGTCATGTCTTGTATCTTGTTTGAAGTGGTTTAGATAACGCTACGTTAGGTAATATAATGAAAGCACTTATATATAGGAAGTACCAGCGGCGTATCCACCATGCTTTTATCATATTACACACGTCTCGTCATTTAAATCACTTAGCATGAGCCAACATTTGAGATGTCTTGTTTAAACCATTGTCATGTATAAACCAATGCCATGTATAAACCAAATGTCTTTTATAAACAAATGTCTATGTATAAACCAATGCTTGTATAAACCAAACGTTATTTATAAACAAATGTCTATTTATAAACCAATGTCTTATATGGCAAACAAAAGTCTTGTTTAAACCATAAAATAAATGTCTTATGTAAAATAACTAAAATGTCTTGTCTTGTCAAAATGTCTTGTATAAAACAGGTGTTTTGAATAAACAAAGGTCTTGTTTGAACAAAAACTCTTGTCTTATAAATCAATTGCTTTTATTGTGTAGACACATATATATGGATTATTGGCGAATACATTCAAGCCTTGTTAATTGTCGGATAAACCCTTATAAAGACAAAGGTTTATCAAATGTTCATCGGATTCTGTCATTCCCTAAAGTCACTTCCAAACAAACCTAGGAAGTAGGAACGGGATTGTCAATACTATGATAGCATTACATACTGCCGGTCGGCATGATCAATATTAATGAATGTATCATTGTAAATTCAATGCACCAATATGTCTTGAACAATGTAAGCATGTCATGAAAATGTTTTGAAATCATCTACTTGGCATACTAAGTTAATATACCAAGAAAAAATGTATTTGAACTCATGTACTAGGTATGCTAAGTCAACATACAAAGTAAAAATGTCTTTGAAATCGTGTACTAGGTATGCTAAGTCAACATACGATGCAAAATGTCTTTAAAATTATGTACTAGGTATGCTAAGCCAACATACGAAGCAAAAAGGTCTTTTAAATCATGTACTAAGTATGCTAAGTCAACATACAAAGCAAAAATCTCTTTGAAATCATGTACTAGGTATGCTAAGTCAACATACGAAGCAAAAATATCTTTGAAATCATGCACTATATGTACTAGATAAGCAAAACATGTATAATGTCATGAAAATAAGAAAGTAGTGATAGGCACATATGAATCACCCCAAAACATTTGAAAACGTAAAAGAGGGGGCTATGTACTCACTTGGGATTGGGTAAATGTCCTATTCAAATGATCAAACAAATCTCAAGGATTGAAGAGTTCAAGTGTGTCCTAATGTATCAGAATACTATGTTAGTGTGACGAGACTTTAATCGGAGGATTGGATAGAATGAGGTCTTCTAATCCAAACGAGTGTTGGGACTCATATGATATGGTTTATAATACCTTAGATTCTAATTTGGAAGAGTTTCTAAGTGCTTTGACACATTATGACTTGTTAAAATGGTTTACGCCACTTTAACGGGTCGCAAGCGTAACTATGGGTTTGGATGTTAAATAAGTCCAATGGTGAGTCTTATATGTTAAAACAAGTTTGATTATGTTATAATATCATATTAGATGTTAAAACTATGGTTTTACATGTTTAGAACCATTTTATGCCCAAAAGGTTGTTTTCGGCATTTTTAAAGTACATAAAATCGAATTATCATATAACTAACCAAACTATATGACTATAAGGTATAACTTCATAGGGTTATTCCCTAAATTACTTTGGTTATAAAAATGCGCTTGGTCAAATCCTAAGATTGACCAAACGGGTCAGATTTGAAAGTCAAAGCGGTAGTAAAACCGCTGGACTTACGACTAAGAAATAAGCACTAAACTAGAAATGACGAGTTACACATGTTTAAACATGTCTAATAATGTTATAAAACTGATTTGGTGTCAAAACCTAAAGTTTTAATACCCAAAAACGTTTTCTTCGTAAAATGCATTTTTATACATTTTTTTCTTTTAACTCGTAAAACTTTGACTCGGCATCTCGCCTACTAAACGTGTTAATCAAAAGGTGCAATCGCAAGGGACTAATACCTTCTTGATTAAGATCACGTTGTAAAGTTCAATATGAACTTCGACTTGACCAAAATGGTCAGAACCGAAAGTCAAACAGGAACCCAAACTGTTTGACTTTTAGCACAAAATAGCTAAAATAATGAAAGAACTATGAAGCGTACTTACTTGAACACTTTCAAAACTCAAGATAGGAGGCTTCCAAAGGCTGGAAATAAGAACCAAGAAGGATAGAAAGAAGAACTTCAAACTTTGCTTTGTAGTGTTTTGAAGTGGTTTGAAAAAATGGATGAACTCAAATGGTATTTTATGTGTTTAGGATCAAGGAGGTGATGATAAGTGTTACCAAGTGTGGATTACTGCCTAACATATGTTAACACCAAATTAAGTGTGGCAAAATGAGTGCAATGTCTCAAAAGTTGGAGATAGGTGGCCAAACTTGGTGATGAAGCAAACTTCTTTTCTTGACATTTATGGCCCCTGGACTTGTATTGTCGCGTTTTGTCATTTTTAACTCCTCTTAACCTAATATTTAGGTTATATAAAAGCGTTAAGGCATGTGTAACTTGTATTTTTTCTAGAAATGTTGTGGATGTCGGTTCGTTCGATTGTACGGTTACACGTTTCGTACATAAAATATAAAACTTTATTGAACACGAAAATGACCGAATTTGTGCAATGATTGACATTTTTGCATTCTTACCAACAAAATGCAAGATTTTATTGAATAAAAATGTCCAGGATTGTATAATGATCAATAAATATACATTCTCGCAAATAAAACACAAGATTTTATTAAATACGAAAATGTTCCGGAATTGTTCAATGATTAAAAATGTACAAATGTCACGTTATGCATGTAATTCGTGTTACCTAAATTTAGTTATTTAAACTTGTCACAAACTAGACTTAATTACTAAGGGCGTTATAAATATATATATATATATATATATATATGTCATTTAATTACAGTTCGCACCACTAATTGTTTAGTAAATATATTTAGGACAAAAACCCAGTATTAGTGTTAGAATCTGAGTTTGAAATTGTTTACGAAAGTTCTAAAAATGATAAATGAAAGATGATAAATCAGATGAACATGCAGTGGAATGATGAACTTTAATTCATAACAGCCAAGAGATTGTTTTTCATTATCATGCTTTTAGTGATTGTAATCACATGCATATAAATAACAATCTCCCCCTTAGCCTAAGATCACTGATTTGTTCGTACAAAATGTAAGGAAGAAATGTTAGATTGATAATTGATGAAAGTGATCAAATAGAACAGTTCAAGCACTATTCTATTTATACTACAATCCTAACCACTGAGCGTCTTATGATGATGTCAGCATGAAAGTGACACTTAACAAAAATAACAAACTAACAACATCTTCTAAGCTAACCACTGCTATAAACTAAACATTACAAAGACTTATAGTAAAACACCGACGAGACATCCTCTATTGGCCTTCAACAGAGCTTTGCCTTGGCAGACCTTTAGCTTTAATCTTCAGCAGAGCTTTGCCTTGGCAGACTTTTAGCTTTAAACTTCAGCAGAGCTTTGCCTTGGCAGACCTTTAGCTTTAGACTTCAGCAGAGCTTTGTTTTCAACAGAGTTTTGCAATGGTAGACCTTTTACATTTAGTCTTCAGCAGAGCTTGACTTGGGCAGCTGTTATATTATTATTAGCATTAGAGGTTGTAATATATTTCGGTTTCTATCATCTAGTCTTTTATAGGGTTCAATTCCAACAATCTCCCCCTAGAACAAATGATGCCAAAACAAAAACTTTATTACTAATCTTTATTCCTCATCAGTGATTCCCTTATTTGGCCTTTGAACTGAAGTTCAAAGTCCATGGCAATCATGGCATCTACATCCCTTTCAAGTTCAAGATTCAGCAAATCTTGGAGATCAGCTGCATCCAGACCATATGCATCCTCCATCTATATCTTTTGAACTCTATCATCTGACTTGGGCAATGTTAATTCATGGGTGTCTATGTTAGACTTCCATTTTAAAAATTTTTAGTTAGATGGTTTAATTGGGAGTAGGGTTATTTGTAATGAGGTAGGTGAAATAGGTTTGCGCTCAAGTGTAAAAAGTGAGGCTCTAAGCTTGTCACTTGCAGCATCTGTGTGATACAAAATTTGATTTTTTATTCCCTCCTTTCTCAGTTCTTCATGCATCCGTTGATCTTCTTCTCCCATCTACTTTTGCCTCTTTGCTTGATTTAAGGCAATAGTGGATAAGCCAGAGGTTGAAGTTGATCTTTTAGAGCATGGATCTGTTTAGGAGAAATGGTTGATTGAGCATAGATTGGCTTTCTTTGGATAGAAGGATCTTTCTTTCTTAGTTCTTCCAACCTTCTGTAGGTATCTACCACTTTTGATTCTCATCATCTAGCAATTTTCCTTGTTATTCCATATAAAGCATCAAAAGTTCGGCTTTCATTCTTTTAATTTTAAGAGCATGGTCTTAGCTTTCAAGTGTGAGTCCTGTGGGCGGCGACGGTTCTAGACGGAGGTTTTGGGGATAGAGCAAATTCGGCAGAACAAATATAGACATTATGCACAAACAGAATCAGCGGAAGCTTTTCATTCATTCATACCGAAAGAGCTTACATCTGGACTGGCTGGCGGAGTTCCTAGAGAGAATCCGCCAGCGCTTCCCCTCAGGGAACTTCCAAAATGTACAAAACAATGAACACACAACACCTATTTATAGAAATGGCAGCTCGTGCGAAGCAAGCCTGTTGTCACTCATACGAAGGGTCATTCGTACGAGTGAGATGTTGTCACTCGTACGAGTAACTAGAGTCGCTCGTACGAAGCACAAAGTCACTCGTACGAGGCACATGTCACTCGTACAAGCCAGTACTTGTTTGCACTTAGGTCGTGTGTTTGAATCTAATCTATACAATATTCAATACACGCTCTTTCTAGCCTATTCGCACAGTGACAGCCATAGAGTGCATCAACACAAGTTTGGCCTTTTTCCAAGTAGGAGGAGTAAGCTTCTTTGAAGGTTCCTTGAGCATTGTATGAATTCGTTCAATTTCTTCCTTATCTCATTTGCCGACGAGTCTTTAAATTGTGCCCTTGTTGTTTCGTAAGGCTTGTGCTTCATGACATGATCAAGATAATCTTCTTTTAATTCAGGATCATTAATGGTTGTTGTTTAGATAGAATTAATCAACTCCTTAGCAAATTCTTCAATACTTCTTACTTTGCTCAGTTGAAATTGCAAGGAGATTTGTAAAGTCCTGTCATCTTTAACTTTTGATTTGTCTTTTGCAATGTGCTCAACTTGTCTAGCCTTTAACTTAAGATATTAATCAAGGTTCTTCGGCTTTCGATACCCCAGCAAGGATGGAAATTCTCTATGTTTCGGATCCTCTATCTTGTAAAAAGCTTCTATCTCTCTTTTAACGGCAAAAAGTTCCAAAGGGTATAGTGCACCCATAGGAAGGAATGAAGATGATAGGTGCATGGTTTGAAATGGAGGAAATCGGGTTTCTGGATGTGGCAGTGATGAGGATGGTTGTAAAATGGATTGTGATGAAGCAGGTAGTGGTGATTGGCTCTCTTCATCATCATCATCAACAACAAAAGTTTTTCTTTTGCATTGGAATTTAATTTTTGGAGATGGTGGATGTGTAGGAATTCGAGATGGTGTGGATAATGGTTCGTTTAATGTTGGAAATGTGATTAGGGCAGTGGTTTGAGCAACATCTGTTGGAACATCTATTGTTCTAGTATCTATTGTCACAACATCTGTCCAACATTTGTTGGGGTTATGATGATAGAGGATACGATAGTAGTAGCTTCATTAGTGGTTTTAGAAGAGATGAGAGTTGGTTGTCTTGTTTTTCTTACAGACCTTCTTTGCCTTGAAATACCAACATCTTCTTTTTCCAACTGCTTAGCTTTTTCTTCTTTAATGTGCCTCAAAGCTTATTCTTCGAGTGTATCTTATCTTTGCTGCTTTTCATTAGTAATCCTTTCAGCTTCTTTGTTTAAGGTTTCTTTAATTTCTTTTCCCAAAGTAGCTTTGGATGCGTCCGAAGTGGTTGTAGTGGTTGCTAGCGGTTATTGCACCTGTGATTTAACTTTTGAATCAGGCTGCATCTTTCTCATGTAATATTTCTCCCCCTTTTGGCATCATCTTCTTTGTCATCTTGAAGAATGATAATCGGGGCAGAGCCAGTAGTTTGAGCAAGTGGTCTTTGATTGCTTAAATATCAGCTTGTGTATCTTTATAACGAGCCTCGACCATATTGCGGATCAACTTCATATGAGTTTCATGTTGAATATCTGCCAAGTTTCTCTGAGCTAGGATGATTTGTTGAACAACCTTCCAAAGCTCTTCAGCATTTTGTGTTGGAGATGGTTGAGGTTGGGAGTTTTGTAGGACTTTCTTCATCATGGTTTTGAGGTCATCAATTGATGAGTCCATGGACATCCTCTCCGTCAATTCTTTGTATCGTAATTCATCACCTAATTTAATAATATCATCTGAATTTCTACCAGTGGTAGTTGTATTTGGGATCATCTGCGGATTAAACTCCATAGTATCAGACCCAAATGCCCCTTGTTCTTGGTACTGGAGATTTCCAACTGGTTCAGAGGATACAATTGTAACCTCGGCTTTATTGCCGTCAAGGAAGTCTTATGTTTGTAACCACTGTCCAACTAAGCCATTGTTGTAGTAGTTTCTTCACTTGAACTACCACCAAGAGTTACATGTAACTCTTGGGGTGTAACCTCCTCAATTGCTTGTGGGCGAGCTAGCAGATAGAGTTTTCTCAGACTCAGTCAGATGTGGAAATTGACTCTCTTTAATAGGTGAGTGAGAGGGACTGAGGAGTGTCTGAGTTTTCTCTATTGTCTCAAGCAAAGGTATAAATGTGGGTGGTAGGGTAATGGAGTAGAAAGAAACATAGCCTTGGGAGAGGGGCTTGAGAACAATTATTCAATAGATTCATCTACCTTATAGTGTGGTGTCCTGTACTTACAACTTGTTCTTTTGTGAGGAAGCAAGAGGAGCTTGTGATGGTGGAGATCTTTGAACCAACTACAATGAGGAAGTAGCAGCAGTGGTTGCAAGTGACTTTGGTGTTGTCACAGGTAAAACATCTAGGATCTCATCTTCCAGAGTTACCTTTTGGGGGTGTTTGGTGGGCTTTGTGGATTTGGTGGGTTTCTTTTTGGGTTCGGCTGGTGGGGGTTGCACAACATTGGTTTTAGTGCCGCATTCACCAAGAGTAGTTTGCTCAACAACAGAGGAAGGAGAAGTAGTTGTAGTAGTCAAAATTTGCTCAGTCTCTGTTGCTTTAGTTTTCAACACCTTTCATTTGTGTGTTGAGAGTCTAGTAAAGTTTCATGTTTGAGGCTGCCAACTTCACAGATGACACCTTGTTTAAAATAAAATTCAGAAACTTGTTTTTGTAAATAGAAACTCAACAACCTAGGGTGTATCAAAAAAGCTTTACCCTTTTTAAGATTATTAAAATTTACAACCAAATCAGAAAACTATACCTGGGAAAATTTAAATTTTTTTTTATTTGGTTAAAATAGCATAACGCAGATATTGAATATTTAAAGGTATTTCATTAAAAGCAGTTATTTTGGCTGGCAAGCATAATAAAATGGTGTGGAAAAAGAATTTCATGTCAGCGGAAAATTCATGTTTGAAAATGGTAATACCTGATAACTGACCTTCATATCCTCGCTCAATGAATTCTGCGTGTAAATCTTTCTTTGGGAAAGAAGTGGGTCATCAAGGTCGTTAAGACCGAATGTGGTGGAGATATTAGATGAAGAGATCTGAACAAGTGACTGTCCAATCTTTGAAGTGATGGCAGAGGGCTATTTGTTTTGAACTTCAAGTTCAACATTTCCCAAAATTGGCGGAGGGTGTCGATATATATCGGAGCTCTGGCTAGTAACACATCTTTGTGTGACGATGTTTGTAGAACATCAATCATGGAGTGAAACACAGTGTTATTATTGATTTTTTTAAGTATCGGAAGGTAGTTGTGGGGAGTTTTTATGATGAGATTCATGGTGAAAGAGTGATTATTTAGGGTTTGGAAGAAGATGAGAGTAATGGAGATTTTGATGGAGAATTTTTTTTTTTTGAAATTGAAACAGCAAGTGGAACTCTGTTTGGATGAAACAGGGTTTATAAAGGGAAAAGTAAATCCTTACATGGCAGCGGTTTCCAAGAGATCTGATGGCTAACATTTGAGCACGTGTAAACTCTAATGGATAATGGATGACAGTTGTTTGGAAACCTCTGCTGGAGCCCAGCAGTGGTTCTGAACAGAGGAACGATCAGTGGTGATTTTACACTATCAGAGGATAAATTATCAGTGGATTGGGAAAACAGTGGTTTCACCAACAGTGGAAGTAGAACAGAGGATACACTTTCAACAACAGATAGATTTTCATGCCAAGCATAGGTTTGGATAAACAGTGGTTATGAGCAGACTTTAGAGATGTATTAAAAAATTCTCAATTTTAGATATTTTTAAGGATGGAGTTTTGACTTTCTAAAACATTTTAATCTATTTATGCATGGAAACAAATGTATGTTTTTATTGCATGTTTAACATACCAATTCTAGAGATCAGACTTTCAAAGGTAGATGTATCTATTGCTTTTGTTAGAACATCTGCCATTTGATCTTTTGTTGGAACATGATGCAGAGAAATCATACCTTTTTTCATGTAATCTCTCACAAAGTGATGTCTATGCCAATGTGCTTTGTGGTAGAATGAGATACTGGATTTTTTATGATGTTTTTAGTTACTTGACTATCTAACATGAGAGGAGTCTTTAAAGTAATTACACCAAAATCTAATAGTTGATTTTGAAGCCATAGGAGTTTAGTAGTGCAGCTTGCAGTAGCAATATACTCAGCCTCTGCTGTGGATGTTGATACAGCAACTTGCTTTTTGCTTTGCCAAGACACTAAGCAATTGCCTAGGAATTGACAGCCTCCTAAAGTGGACTTCCTAGTGGTGTGACATCCAACAAAATCACTGTCTGAAAAACCTGAAAGCTCATATTTCCATTAGCTGGATACTAGATACCAAGTGTGGGAGCACCTTTATGTATCTGAATATCCTTCTTACAACAATGAGATTGGGACTTCCTAGGTGCTGACTAGGATCTGGCACAAACACATGTTGTAAATATAATGTCTTGCCTTGATGCAGTTAGGTACAGTAAGGAACCTATCATGCTTCTATAAAGAGTTTGATCAACCAACTCATCCTTGTTATCAACAGTGACTAGCTTTGAGGTTGCCATGGGTGTGCTACATGGTTTACAATCATTCATATCAAATTTTTAAGTAGTTCTTTGACATACTTACTTTTGTGAATGAATGTAACATTTTGTAATTATTTTACTTGGAGACCAAGAAAACATTAGAGCTCACCCATTGCACTCATTTCAAACTCTGTTGCCATGAGTTGTCTGAACTCTTCACATGGCAGTGCATGTGGATCCAGAAATGATGTTATCCACATAAATTTGGACAAGCATCAAATCCTTTCCTCTCCATTTCAAAAATAGAGTTTGGTCAATTTTAACCCTTTTAAAACCAATGGATAAGAGAAAGGTAGATAGAGTTTCATACCATGCTATTGGTGCTTATTTCAAGCCATACAAAGCTTTATGGAGCTTGTAGACATGATCAAGATAAACTCCATCTTCAAAGCCAGGAGATTTACAAACATATACCACTACTTTGATCTTACCATTCAAGAATGCACTTTTGATATCCATTTGAAACACCTTGATGTTGTGGTTAGCAGCAAAGGCTAAGAACAGTTTGATGGCTTCTAATCTTGCTACAGGAGCAAAAGTTTTATCATAATCAATGCCTTCTTCTGGTTTGTAACCTTGAACCACAAGCCTAGCTTTATTCTTGACAACAATACCCCTTTCATCAGTTTTTTTTAAGACCCATTTTGTTCCAATTGGACATACATCCTTTGGCAATGGTACAAGTTCCCATACTTGTTGTCTTTTAAATTGAAGGAGCTCTTCTTGCATGGCTTCTAGCAACTATTGTCTTTTAGTGCCTCATAGTACATGACAGGTTGTGTGAGAGATAGGAAACCAGCAAAAAGACAAATATTTTGGGATTTACTTCTAGTGATCACCCCTTCATTGATGTTGCCAATGATAAGATCAGGTGGATGGTTTTTAAGGTAGATTAGATCTCCCTTATATGGAATAATGGCATTTTGAAGTGTAGGCTGCAGATGTGAATCATCTAAGCTAACATTTATTGGCAATTTTGAAGAGCCAACATTTGTTTGACATGGAGGTGGAGGTATTGGTGAGAGAGGCGTAAAAACATGATGACTTTTATCCACAGTGTTGGACTTTTATCAATAAAGGTTATAGTTGATGCGATAGCAGAGGATTGAGGATCAACATTGGTTGATCCAACAATGGTAGAGTTTTCACATTTGTTAATAACATTTGTTCCTTAAATGGTGGATGTGGCTTTATACTATGGAATCAAAATGCCATATCCATAGTCTTGTTTTGGAGACTATGGTGTACCTGCAAGGTTATCTTAACAGACACAGCTTCAAATGTGAATTTGTCTAAATCAAAAAGTTCAGCAGGATTTGCTGGGATTTTTAATAAAAGATAAGGTCTCTTCCACACACCTAGTCCTTGAATTAAAGACACTATAGGCTTTAGCAGTGTTTGAGTTTCCTAGAAAATAACCACAGTCTACTATGGCTGCAAACTTTGAAATTGAATCTTTTAGATTTAAAATGAAGCATGGGTAGCTAAAGATTTTAAAATATGATATCAGTGGTTTGTTCTCAACAAAGTTTCATAAGCAGTGGATTGATGCCTGGGGTTGATCAAAACTCTATTTTGAACATAGCAAGCAGTATTTACAGCCTTTGCCCAAAAGGACAAAGGTAAACCAGAATATGCAAGCATGGTTCTAGCAGCTTCATTTTTATTATGTTTTTCCATTCAACCACCCCATTTTGTTCTGGTGTTCTTGGAATGCTGTACTGCTTACAATTCCTTTTGATACACAAAACTCAACTAACTCCAATCAACAAAGCCCTGAGTAAAGAAGCTCTATTGATTAAACTCTGCCTTAGTAGTGGTTTGAGTAACTTGTTGTGTCGGTTGCCTTTGAACCTGAGGAGCTGGTGCTTGAACATATTGAATTTGAGGAACAATGGTTTGAACATATTGCACAGGAACAGTGGTAATAGGGTATGCAAAATAAGCAGTGTTTTGCAAATGTGGAGTAGGGGTATATTGGGAATAATGGACACTGTTTTGAGGTTTAGGCTAGGATATGTGACAATTGGTCCAATTGATTGAGACTTACATTCTCTAGCAAAGTGGCCTAGCCTATTACACTTGAAACATTTTAACTTTAACTTATCCAGCCCAACTTTTGTCCCCCCCCATGCAACCCTGGAAACTTTCTACCAGTTCTCTTGTAATATTTGTTCGCCCTGACACGTAACAAAGCCAACCAGTGCAAAATGTCCATCTCTTCCAAATCTGAAAGGATCAAAATGTTGAAGGTCACTCAACTCAAAGCATAAGTTGTCAGATCTTTGGCTTTCCCCATTAGCAGCAAATGCATAATTAGGTATGTAAGGGTCAGAATTGAAACCATAAGTTATATCAATGAAATGATCATAACATGAGGTCCAAAGATGACCGACTTCCAGCAACCGGTGTTTTGCTGAGCAAGGACATGACCCATTCGTCTTTGCCAGATATTATACTCAAATCTGACAGGATCGTGGTTTAAACATGGTGTCGTTGTTATGAGGATCTTGTGAAGTGTGTCACATTCTGATTATTTACACCTAGTTTTTGTTTAAAAACTTTTAGAATGTAACTTAAAATTGTTTTTCAATACAAACGAACAAACCAAATTAGCAGTTAGAGCTGGTCTATTCAAATCAAATTGATTGTTATATCAAATTCGATTGACCAAGCTCTAATACCAGTTGTTAGGATCTGAGTTTGATACTATTTATGAAAGTTCTAAAAATGATAAACGAAAGACGATAAATTAGATGAACATGCAGCGGAATTAAGAACTTTAATTCTTAACAGCCGAGAGATTGTTTTTCATTATCATGCTTTTAGTGATTGTAATCACATGCATATAAATCACCATCTCCCACTCAGCCTAGGATCACTGATTTGTTATACAGAATGTATGAAAGAAATGTTAGATTGATAATTGATGAAAGTGATCAAATAGAACAGTACAAGCACTATCCTATTTACAGTACAATCCTAACCACTGAGTGTCTTATGATGATATCAGCATTAAAGTGACAGTTAACAAAAATAACAAACTAACAACATCTACTAAGCTAACCACTGCTATAAACTAAACATTACAAAGACTGATAGTAAAACAGTGATGAGACATCCAATGCCTTCAACAGAGTTGCCTTGGCAACCTAGCTTTAATCTCACAGCTTTACCTTGGCAGACCTTTAGCTTTAAACTTCAGCAGAGCTTTGCCTTGGCAGACCTTTAGCTTTAGACTTCAGCAGAGCTTTGTTTTCAACAGAGTTTTGCTATGGTAGACCTTTTACATTTAGTCATCAGCAGAGGTTGACTTGGGCAGATGCTATATTATTATTAGGATCAGATGTTGTATTATATTTTGGCTTTCTATCATCTATTCTTTTGTAGGGTTCAATTCCAACAATTAGGTTACATTATTTTTATATGTTTTTAAGTGTTGTTTTATTATTGTATTATATTACTTAGGATAATTTCGTTATTTGGCTCTTTCCTTTCAATACTCATGTGGTTTTAGCTAACGGATTAACGAAATGCAAGCTCTGAGTGAATCTTACAACTCCCCTTTAATTACAGTTTGTTTGGGTGTATCATGTGTCGCATTCCATTATTACGTTTTACGAAATTCAAATAACGTGCAATTACCATCTTGTGAAGTATATGTGTTATGTGTTAATTGTTTGTTTGTCACTTGGTGTATTACATTCATTTCAGAAATTACATCATCATAGGCTCTCTATTCCCCATTACCTTTGAGCGGAACTTGACTTGCCAACACACGAGGTCAACGACGTGTGATTGAACTTAGATCTTGCAGCACACATAATACCATGCACATTTGTATACAGTTGATTTAATTATTGTTTGCAATTGTTTATTGAAGTTTGACATATGACATACAACATATTTACTTACATTGTTTAATGTAGCTTTCTTAACAAGCAAATTAAACATATTATTCTCCTAATAACAAGAGATTCACTCAACAACCTTTGTTGAACCAAAAACCTACTTTTACACATGATACAGGTAAACAAGTATGAAGAGAAGATTGGACATAGGATGTGTCTTAGTTAACCAAAAAGGGATTAATGAAGTTAAAATGCTAAGAACAATGTCTTATATGTAATTGTTTTATTTGGATTTATTTTATAGATTAATGACTATTTAAAACACTTAATAGCAAGTCATAAGCTTTGGATCAACCAATCATGCCCCGATACCTATTCTGTTGTGGGTTAGGGTGTGACAGATTGGTATTAGAGCCAATAACTTAAGTGATATAGGATATGTTATTAGACCCTTAGAACCTATCCTTTAGTTAACTAGGACATATGTGCTTATGTGATTTCGTGTTTTGTTTAACTTATGATTTGTTATTGCTCACATATTTAAATTCCTTTCATTTCACACACAAACGCATGCAAGCACTCTATTTGCTATTGATTATGTGATACAAGTAATGTGTTATAATTATATCATAAAGCCAACATATTTTATATATATATATATATATATAATACCACACCCACCTGAAATGTACTATACGAAACTTATAAAACCCTCTTAATAAGTTCTCGACTTCCTCTAAATTTTGAAACATTTACCTCCATTTTCCAAGTGTTATTTTTATGTTCAAACTTTTGTGATGTTTTCGTTTTCAAATCTCATAAAAGTGAGTTCATGTGACGGGCATGTAGTACTGGAAGGGTTCGAGTACAGGTAGTCGGGACGTCCTGTCTAGGATTGACATTCGTATAAATCCGAATTAACGGGCCAGTTTCCTACCTAGGACTAACGATGATACTATGAAGCACCTATTAGGTCAAAGCATGTCCACACCAAACGTCGTGTGAACTAACCCCACTTTGAGTTATCACTGTGTCCACACCTGGATGCCCTCCGACTTTCATACCCAACATTCATGTTTTCACGATTTTCATTCGGGTTTTAGTGTGCGTTAACCGGCTAACACATGCGAACCATACAAAAGCCGGTAATCATGGGGGCCCACATGACTACGACGGTGAAGTATGGCGGTATGCAAGGCCCAATTATGAGGAAAGCCCAAGAACACTTTAAAAGTGTTGCATTATCATGAGTTATTGTTTTATAATACACCTTAAATTTCTTTCATTTTATCATACGTTTATATTTTTCCGCATGTCAGCTAGAAACTCCATCAAAAATCTCACAATCTTGTTTGCGTAAACTCCTATAGATGTCCTCTATGCACCTTCAGGGGAAAAAGAACCGGAGACTCCTTTTAACGCATGGCTGCCCAAATTGCCAAGCAAATGGTTGTTGTAATTCCCAACATTGTAATTCAAGTTAACAAGCCCTTGCTGCTAACCAATTCAACCAAGTCGAACCTGTTGCTGTCTATGCTCCTGCTAATCCATCCAAGTGCTCCTATAAGCACTTCAAGTCTTCTGACCCTCCGAGGGAACCGAATGGGTCACCGCACTCCTTCGTTGGTTCGAGGAAATGGAAAGCACCTTCCTAAATTGCGACTACCTTGACGACTGCAAGGTTCGATATGCTACTAGCGTCTCATTGGGGTAGCTTTAACCTGGTAGAACGCTGAAAGATTAGAAGGGGGACTTCAAGTTGTTGTGGCCCTAACTTGGGAACAACTCAAGGAACTTATGACTAAACGATTCTGCCCAAGAAGTGAGATTAAGAAGTTGGAGAATGAATTCTATTTCTTAAAGCAAAAGATGGAGATCATATGACCTATAACAAGCGATTTCTCGAGCTGAACTAGATGGTCCCATTAAATATTACATCAGGGATCTTCCTTCCGGTATCAAGGATTCCGTGATGAGCACTGTAACCGCAACTTTGGAAGCTGCAATGGAATTGGCCACCGAACTCACGAAAACCACATTCAGGATGGAGACTTTAACGAAGACAGAAAGAAGGACTATATTAGAAAGGGCTCAGTCGAAGAGCCAAAGACAACCAGGACTGAATCATCCCCTTTTCAATGCTAAACGAAAGCATGGCGGTAAAAACTACGTTGTTTCCTTGACAAACCCAACCCCACAAGTTGTGCCTCTCCAAGCTATCCAATCACCCAAGTGGCACCCAACCCGGCTTTCCCAAACAAGAAACCCTACATTGGTTCTCACCCTCAATGCAACAGCTGCCACTGTCACCATCAACCCATTGTTCCTTTCCGACAGTGTGCCAATTGTGGGCGTTATGGTCATATGAGTAACACTTGTCGTGCCCTTAAAACCAAGCTTCACCTCCTACCCAAAACATGACCCAATCCTACAGTAGCCGAACTACCCCATGGTACCTTATGTTAGAGCTTTTTCAATTTTGGAGATCCTACGCGTTTTAGAAACATGTGCCCTAGGCTGGTAAACATTATCAATGCTCAAGCCCAAGTAGATCCAGTTAATCAAGCAAGTCAGGCAAACCTATCACCCCCTCCAACAAGGGGTAGAGCCTATAAAATCAATGCAAACCCCGCGAGGCTGACCAAAACGATGCGAACGACAACCCAACTAGCCCTTTTCCACCATGAAGAACCAATAACCATGTTTCAATTTATTTATGAAATCTTATGTTCCTTCCAATATATTATCATTTCCATTTCTTGTATCGACAGTTCAAGTATCTTATTTTCAATTTATGTATTAACATTTCAAGTTATCATCATTTCATACTATTTCTATCACATGCAAATTTATTTTACATTTCACGTCATTTGCATCTCGGCAAACCTCATCTCATAATTTAGGGATACGCCTCACTCTTTATAGGCTAGCCCCTTCCTTATAGCATGAGATGGAGTCATTGCTAACTTTTAGTCTTGCTTTCTTGGACTCGAGGCTCAAGCATTGGTTATCGTGATTGTTTTTGTTTGGTAGATTTTAGGATGAGTCACATAGGACTAATCATAACTTGATAACAAAGCCAATAAAATTTGACAAAGACATGGTGGAAACGCCGCTGGTACTTCCTATATATAAGTGTTCTTGTCAAGTGATCAAAAGCATTGTTGACTATCATGAGAAGTTCTCTGTAAGTAGTGTCAATCTCAATTTTGGATAATGATGTGGTTGATGATTTCGTTTTGTAAGTTCACATGTAACTTTACCATTATATGCTTCATTTTTCTCAAAATCCCTTATCATGGTACAATATCTAGTTAGCCATCATGAGTATCTTTACAACTCAGTAGTAAATCCTCAATCATGTTACAAGTCATCTACATGTCATAACTTTTTCCATTTCCACACTCGGGCATCAAAAAGCGATTACTGTAGCAGGGTATTCAACCCTTACTAGGAACGTTACCGCCTCAATAAAAATCCAAACTTCAAACCCATCTAGTTATGTACCCTTAGCATCATCGAGATTTTTATTACCTGGCATACTCGAGATCCAATCTATAAGAAACCCTATTAACTAACCCTCATGAACAGTTCCCTCCTAATTTCGGGATGAAATTGTAACGTCTCGCTTTTTCGTACTATCCTTAATTAGAAAGTATAATTGTATTTCTATTTATGGAAACTTATTTCGATTTCTTTTCCCAATTTTGTCTTGAGACTTGAATCGTAATAAAAATTCATACTTGTTATATATACATTTCTTAACGCATTCAATCGTTTAAATTGATACTTGTTATACGTGCAAAGACTCATACATTCACATTCGATAATCAAATCATACTTATATGCGTTATACATCCAAAACTGACAGTTATAGCCTGAAATGAAAGATAAACTAAGTTCAAGGACTAAAAATGGCATAATCCAAAGAAAGTGGTTTCTAGCCCATGGATTGGTCCAATTTGTGTTTTCTACATTAAATGCACTCAACCAACAACCCCTCTAACCTCAACTACAAATACCCACCTCCTCCCACTCTTATTTCACCGTCAAACACTTCTCTCTTTCTCTCTAAAACTCTCTCTCCATCTGAAAGTTCAAGACTTTTAAAGTGAGTTATAACTCACCCTTATCCCCCTTCTTTGATATTTTTCTTCCTTTCATAACACATGAATCACCTCTAGGAATGTTTCCATAGGTTTTCCATGGAAAACCAACTTGGAACATCACCATATTTGATGTCTCAAGTGTAAGAGTTTTTCGTTTTAATAGGATTTTCAACCCACAAGTGTTGTATCCTTCCAAGCTTATTCTTGAACAAGACTTAGTTGGTAGTGTGTGATTACTTGGAAGCCTTGGCTATCCTACCTTCAGTCCACCACCTCACTTGATGATTTTGATTATTTTTCGTCTTTTACTTTTATGCTTAACTTATTCATGACCATCCTTGTTGTCCTTGTGATGACTTGTGCATTGGTGAACTATACGAAAGAGGTTAAAGGAACGTTATCCTCCTACCTCCATACATGAGTTCTATGAACTTCCATGATGTTTATGATCTACTTATTATATATACTATATAATATATGTATATATATCCACTAACCGAACCCTTGATGATAATCGAATGATTTTTCCCTCATAGTACTAGGTTACATAACCTAAGTACTTAATCTCTCATTACGATTCATATGGGATCCTAACCAATGAAAACACATCAACCCGAATGGGTGTTATAGTGTCAAGAACGAGTATTAAGTCTACATGATTATTTTCTCATATACATACTTTAGTGTATTTAAATTTCCTAATCCTCCGTTATCTATCGAATACTTACCAACCTACGTTTTTCTCATGTAGGATAACTCGGTACTCCATCCTCCAAACTCCCCAACACCTTACGGAAATTCCAAGTGGAAGCTTGCAAAACCGTGAGTACACTCGAACACCCCTTTTTACGCTTTACACCTTTGGGTGCAACATGTTATTCTATCAAAATACATGCAATCACACTATACTTTTATGCAATCACACAAACAATCTATCATACATGCTATAGTTGCATGATACACAATTTGTATACTTGGAACATTCTTATGTGATGCTATTTGTCATTAACTACGTACGAGCCTCCCCATTAACATGTATAGCGCTATGTATAGCACTATAGGAGTAACGCATCACCCGTATTATTGAGGTCAGGTTAAGTTTATTCTATTTTGCGGTGACACGCGAGGGTTGACTTATAGATCGCATGCCATGTTTACACAATCTAGTATGCTAGCTTAACATGTGGATTCGTTTAAATCTTTTCAAACTTATGCTTATACAAACTTGTGTACTCGCCAATACTTTTTGTATTGAACTATACTTTTAACATGTTGCAGGTTAAGGATGTTAACCATGACGAAATTAGATAGGGACGAGGTAGAAACATATCTAGAATGTTAGGATTTATGTTGTTGAACCTATTGTATTTGACTTCCTTATTGTAATTGACAATCTTGTTATGAAATGAAATTGGTTGATTTAAATATTGTCGCAAATAGTGTTATGATGCCTTAAGCAATCTATTTCGTCTCACTCTGATGTTTCCGCCATCGGTTGGGGTGTGACAAATTGGTATCAGAGCCATAACTATAAGGAATTAGTAGAATTGCCTTGTTCAACCTAGTCTATAGTTTAAGTGACCAAACTTGACCATTCTTGTTTCTTGCTTAAAATATTAATTCTTCCTACTTGCTTCTTCCTGTTTCTTTTGGTCTTAATGTATACAATATTCATTCCTAAGACATTTACACAATGTACACACTTGGAGACTTGAAGACACTCATACTAACGAGACGATCATGCCAAAATAACGGTGAAACCTGTACTTTGGTGATCACTCCAATCCGCGTATTCGATTTTCACGAAATTACGCCATCAAGTTAGGAGTGATATCCATACCTTGATGGAAAATTTCCATTTCATACTCTAGTGGACCTTATTAACGAGTCGGAATTTTCTCGTCGTTTGGTAAGTACTCACCATGCTTAGGGTACGATTTGTCAAGTTAGGAGTGAAACCCGCACCTTGTCAACTAGTCCCACTCCTCGATTTTTGGATCTCGCCAAGGTTTCAATTTTTCGATCAATTAGAGACGTGTAGTAACTGGAAGGGTAAAATGTTGTTAATCGCTTCTCGACGAAGCATTTTACCTATAGTCCAAAGCACGTTCTCTAATTTGAAAGGATCTTCGATTCACTTTGGAATAGTCGACGTTCTCAATCCAAAGCACTCCAATATTTTACTAAGCCTATCTTTTATGCTATCTCAATTTCTATGTGTTTTAATACTTATTACCTCGTTCATTTCGAACCCAATGCACAATTCACACATCTTTCGCAATCAAAAACAATAATAATTCTCGCAAACCAACTAAATTTATACTCCTTATGCAATCATATGTGTTTGTACTATTGAATACTTGTTATGCTTATGTCACCTATGTGAACTCATACATATTATACAATACTTAGATGCTCAAACGTGATTTTTATTGTCGGTCACCCAGATGTCTTTTTTGCAAAACTCAAGTTAGAGAAATGAGTCGAAGTCCAACTCCAACTTGACTATTTTCATAACAATCACTATATCAAAACTTATACCTAAACCTTTTATCATTGTTTCAATTTTTCTCATTTATGCATAAACCTCAAACCTTACTATTTTATCCAAACGATTTCTCACCCTACAACATATTTACGTAAATTACATACACGAAACCCCTAATGACACTTTAAACGTTTCTTTCACAATTTTTCAAAAACTTTATGAAATGCTACCCATCAACTTAGTCGGTCAAACGAACCTCTTGCCCTCGATTTTTACAACTCGTCCAAAACACATTCACTTTATACTACTATTCTAAAGACATTTTATTTCCAACAAGAAACCAACGAAAACTTTCTCTCACATACGTATAAGTACTTTGCTAAAATACTTTAAAAAATTTAAGTTTTACATGAAAATTTTTAAAACACGACTTTTCTTGCATCAATAAAATAAAATAAAATAAAGCAAGCTCACTATTTTACAACCTTTTCAAAATACTCAAATCTAAATCTAAACACATGAGCAAGAAAATTTCATATGCGAATACAAATTTTAAAACAAAAGTAGCTTTTCTTTTTAAGCTTTTCTTTTTACAAACCACATTTTACATCAAAAAATAATACTTTTCTCAATATTCACCCAACAATCAAAATTTTAGTCCTTCATTCCCGACAAACCCGACTTATTATAACCAACTCAATATTTTGACTCAAGCAACCACACACATGCATACCACCTTATACGTTTCTATTTATACAGTCAATATTACATGACAATATTACACATATCACCATTACACTTCGTATTTTACACACTCGCAACTTCATAGTAACTTATATATGCTAAATCCCATTTTATTCCACTTATACGCTCGATACTGCATGCTAACGTTATACGTATTTGTCTTCAATCATACTCAAAATTTATGCATTCGCACTACTTGCTAGTCATACTTGAAATCTATAAGTAGGCATAACCCGAGTGGTTTCGCCTACGTTCGACACACTCATACATACATACAATCATGCTTACATACTTAATTTTTATACTCTATCTTACATGCTCTTTGCTTACTAGATGTAACCTGACCCGTACACTACTAGTACAAAGTATGCGGATCATGCACAAACCAAAATAATCGCGGGTGCACACGGGATTATATAGGTAGGCGCATGAAAACCATAGTGGTCTACTGTGTATCGCAACACGGAACGTAACATGACATCAAATAGCGAAACGACGTAACATGGTGTAACATGGTGTATACGCCGCTGGTACTTCCTATATATAAGTGTCCCTACCATGTTACCAAAATTCATAAAACGTGTCATGAGAAATTTGGTGTTTTCCTGACCTTGTTAAATACATTTGATTCGTAACAAACTTTGGTGACCCCACTTCGAAATGATTAGTACTCGATTACCCATGACAAACCTTCATTCTCAAAATCATTAGCTTTAACCGCCACAACTATCAGTAGCATCTCTCAACATTCATGTTGCATTTTATCCTATATTCATACCATTTTTACCCTTGTATACACCTACCGAATCATCCACTACCATACCACGACTTTCCCAATTATTCACTTAACCTTTATCCAAACTTTATTTACAGCAAATCAGCCTAAAACGCTCAATCCATTTTTGTAAACGTCCCCACCAGCTCAATTTGGTCAAAATGTTCCTTTTCTTTTAAAACTATCACTCACTCTTATCTACGCGCAAACTTCAACCAGTCGGTTTATTACCGCCAAAACCTTTTAGAAACCATAAATATTTACCATTCTAGCTCTCTCCAATAAACATTTTTTTCTACAACAAGTGATTTTACTAATACGCCTCAGAATTGACAAAACATTTCTTACAGATTTCGGTGTGGACCGCTCATTTTAATCAAAATACATCCTTAGTCATACTAAAACCTTCCTCTTAGATCGCACTCTTTTAAAATATTCCTTCCAATAAGTTGTCCAGACCCAGTCAAACTCACTTACTTACACACACATACACGTTTTTTCTTATCCTTATACACGTTTACGATTGGTGTCTCAAAAACACCTTAGTCAAACAAATTACTTTCAGGAACAAACCATTTTTATCCATCAAGTTTTCGATACATATTGACACACTTATAATGAACTCCGCAAAAACTTTAAACTTCAAAATCTTGTTTTTGGCCAAACAATTTCACCAAAATGACATATTTTCCAAAGTGTTCCTCTTGAATAAATTTCAGGACGAATTTCCTAAAGGAGGGGAGACTGTAACGCCTCGATTTTTCGTACTTTCCTTAACTAGAAAGTATAATTGTATTTCTATTTATAGAACTTGTATTCGTATTTCTTTTTCCAATTTTGTAATCCGAGACTTGAATCGTGATAAAATTCATACTCGTTACATGTACATGTCTTACATGCTTTCAATCGTTTAAACTGATACTTATTATACGTGCAAAGACTCATACATTGACATTCGATACTCAAATCATACTTATATGTGTTATATATGCAAAAATGACAAGTAATAGCCTGAAATGAAAGATAAACTAAGTTCAAGGACTAAAAATGGCATAATCTGGAGAAAGTGGTTTCAAGCCCATGGATTGGTCCAATTTGTGTTTTCCGCATTAAATGCACTCAACCAACAACCCCTCCAACCTCAACTATAAATACCCACCTCCTCCCACTCTCATTTCACACCTCAAACACTTCTCTCTTTCTCTCTAAAGCTCTCTCTCCATCTGAAAGTTCAAGACTTTCAAAGTGAGTTCTAACTCACCATTACCTCCCTTCTTTGATTTTTTTCTTTCTTTCTTAACACTTGAATCACTTCTAGGAATGTTTCCATAGGTTTTCCATGGAAAACCAACTTGGAACATCACCATAATTGAGGTCTCAAGTGTAAGATCTTTTCTATTTGATAGGGTTTTCAACCCACAAGTGTTGTATCCTTCCAAGCTTATTCTTGAAACAAGACTTGAGTTGGTAATGTGTGATTACTTGGAAGCCTTGGCTATCCTACCTTCAATCCACCACCTGACTTGATTATTTTGATTATTTTTCGTCTTTTACGTTTATGCTTAACTTATTCATGGCCATCCTTGTTGTCCTTGTGATAACTTGTGCATTGGTGAACTATACTAAAGAGGGTAAAGGAAGGTTATCCTCCTACCTCCATGCATGAGTTCTATGAACTTCCATAATGTTTATGATCTACTTATTATATATACTATATAATATATGTATATATATCCACTAACCGAACCCTTGATGATAATCGAATGATTCTCCGTCATAGTACTAGGTTACGTAACCTAAGTACTTAATCTCTCATTACGATTCATATGAGTATCCTAACCAATGAAAACATATCAACCCGAATGGGTGTTATAGTGTCAAGAACGAGTATTAAGTCTAGATGATTATTTTCTCATATACATACTTTAGTGTATTTAAATTTCCTAATCCTCCGTTATCGATCGAATACTTACCAACCTACGTTTTTCTCATGTAGGATAACTCGGTACTCCATCCTCCAAACTCCCCCAAAGGAAATTCCAAGTGGAAGTTTGCAAAACCGTGAGTACACTCGAACATTCTTTTTTACGCTTTACACCTTTGTGTGCAACATGTTAGTCTATCAAAATACACGCAATCTCATTTATACTTTTATGCATTCATACAAACAATCCATCATACATGCTATAGTTACGTGATACACAATTTGTATACTGGGAACATTCTTATGTGATGCAATCTGTCATTAACTACGTACGAGCCTCCCCCTTAACATGTATAGCGCTATGTATAGTGCTATAGGAGTAACGCATCGCCCGTATTCTTGAGGTCATGTTAAATTTATTCTATTTTGCGGTGACACAGAGGGTTGACTTATAGATCGCATGCCATGTTTACATTAATCTAGTATGCTAGCTTAACATGTGGATTCGTTTAAATATTTTCATACTTATACTATATCAAACTTGTTTACTTGCCAATACTTTTTGTATTGAACTATACTTTTAACATGTTGCAGGTTAAGGATGTTGATCATGACGAACTTAGTAGGGACGAGGTAGAAACACATATAGAATGTTAGGATTTATGTTGTTGAACTTATTGTATTTGACTTACTTGTTGTAATTGACAATCTTGTTATGAAATGAAATATTGTTATGATGCCTTAAGCAATATATTTCGTCTCACTTGATGTTTCCGACATCGGTTGGGGTGTGACAGAAATTCCTAAAAGTAGGGGAGACTTTAACATCTGCCAAGATGGGTACCCATTTTGAAAAGTCTCGAACCCAACTCATTTGTAAATCTGGATCTGTATCCGAAAAAATACAATGAGAGTTTTTATTTTTATTCGCACTATTGACGGGTATAAACTTAATTAAACTAATACTTGTTGGGTTGAAAATATTAATAATAATTGTACTTTATATTCATTAAATAAGAGAAACAAAAAAAAAAAAAATAAAAGAAGAAACAAGTAACTCTTTGTAAATCTGATCTGTATCCGAAAAAATACAATGAGAGTTTTATTTTATCGCACTATTGACGGATAAACTTAATTAAACTAATACTTGTTGGTTGAAAATATAATAATAATTGTACTTTATTCATAAATAAGAAAATAAATAAATAAATAAAGAAGAAACAAGTACACGTGAATGGTACAAGAAACCATTTGTGCATCTTTATCTTTTCTTTTCTACTAAACACAAATCGTAACACACGCCAACTCCTTACCTTCTTATATTTGTTACTCTACTTGTTTAACAGTCAAACCACCCAGCCCCATTGCGAAATTATGAGATTTTACGTACACTTAAAGGTCTTGATCAATTTGTAATAATGCAGAATTAGTTTCACATTTTTAATCAAAGAGTATTATTTTATGATCAATTCTTTATATATAATTAAAAACATTATAACTTTACTATTTTTTGATGAATCATACATAATATCTTTCTAATCAACCATTAAGACTCTTTTAAAAACCAATCTTAATCAATTTCTCTTGTCATCTAACATCTCTTATTTTCTTTTTAAAAACCCTAGCACCACCATCTCTCTCTCTCAAAGAAACCTTAGCCACCACCATTGAAGTGTTGAACGTTTTTCCAAACCATCAAGAAGAAGGAGTAAGAATCCAACTCATCTCCATCTTTTTACCCACTCTTCATTGGAGGTACTTTTAATGTCATTAATTTCTTTAATTCTTATTGTTTACGTTCATACTTTAGTTTCCTTGCAATTTACATTTTTATAATACTTGGGTTTATGATAGTTTGAGTTTTGATAGTAGTTATAATTGCGTTCGGGGATGTAGCTTGTGTTTTGAGATAGTATAGTTTTTTATGTTGATGATAATCATGAGAATGTTTGTCTAAAAATATGAAGATCCATTTTCTCAATATCACCCAAGTTTCATAAGTCTTATTTTCTAAATCAGATATGAAATTATTCCTTTTGAAATTTTAACTATCATAATCATAAATTAATAAAACTTACACCAAGTTCGTTTCATTTTTGTTAGTTACTATTTTAAGGTGTCACGTGAGTTTTAGTTTAAATGATCAATTTTATTTCATTAAATTTTATAACACCATGCAAAATTGGATGGATGGTAAGTTTATAAAATGGCTATAGATGAAATGATGCTAAAATGAAAAATTGGTCATTTAGGGAAGATATAAAATTTATAATTGGTTAAAATGACATATGTTATTGGTTGTGGTTTTTTATATCTTATTGTCAAACATTCAACTTTGTTAAAATACGTATTTTGTCCCTTTACTATAACTTTAGTAGTGTACATGTTTAATGCTTCTACTTTTATTCTTTTTAGTGATCCATCGTGGTTTTTTTATGTTTCTTTTAAACCTTCAACTTTCCTAATATACGTCTTTAGCCACTCTGATATTCAAACCTTTTTTTATTGATTAGCTTTGTTCATATGCGTGTTTAGTGCCTCTGCTTTAACTTTTGGTAAAAATGCATATTTTCTTTTGATAATAAAAAGTCCCACTATTAAACTTATGCATGTAATTCTTGTTACTAAAATTTAGTTATATAAATATGTCACAAACGTAGACTTATTAACTAAGGACATTAAATATATATATATATATAATATATATATATATAGAGAGAGAGAAATGTCAATTACAATCAGTATCACTAATTGTTTGGTAAATATTAGAACAAAAACCCCAGTATTAGGTTACATTTTTTTATATGTTTCTAAGTGTTGTTTTATTACTGGTATTATCTTACCAAGGATAATTTATTCATTTGGCTCTTTCCTTACAATACTCGTGCGGTTTTAGCTAACAGATTAACGAAACGTAAACTGTGAGTGAATCTTACAACTCCCATTCTTCTTACATGTTTTTGGGTATATCATGTGTCGCATTCCATTATTATACTTTACGAAATTAAATACGTGCAAATTACCATCTTATGAAGTATATGTGTTATGTGTTAATTGTTTATTAGTAACTTGGTGTATTACATCCATTTCAGACATTACATCATCATAGGCTCATCTATTCCCCATTCCTATGAGCGTAACTTGACGTTGCCAACACACGAGGTCTACTCCGTTTGATTGAGCTTAGATCTTCCAGCACACCATAATACCATGCACATTTGTATACGCTTGATTTCATTATTGTTTAAGATTGTTTATTGAGGTTTAACATATGACATACAATATATTTACTTATACTGATTAATGCGCGCTTTCTCAACAAGAAATAAACATATTATTCTCCTATAACAAGGAGATTCACCCACCAACCTTTGTTGACCCAAAAACTAATTTTACACATGATACAAGTGAACAAGCTGAAGAGAAGATTGGACACAGGATGGACCTTAGTTAAAAAGAAATAGATTAATGAATTTAGATGCTATGAACAATGTTTCATATGTAATTGTTTTATTTGGATTATTTCCCATGTGAACATTCAATATAGATTAATGACTATTTAAAACATTTAATAGCAAGTCATACGCTTTGGATAAACCAATCATGCTTCGTCACCTATTCCGCTGCGTGTCGAGGTGTGACACCTTCAAAGTTAGGCTTGTTGTGAAAAGGTTTACTTAGAAAGAACTTACTATGAGAAGACTTTCTCGCCAGTAGCTGTGCTTAAGTCAACAAAATTCTACTTGTCATTATCGCGTATTATCATTACGAGATATAAAAAAATGGATGTCAAAACCACCTTTCTAAATGGGTATCTTACTGAAGATATATATATGGCTCAACCTAAGTTTTTGCTGATCCAAAGAATCCTCATAAGCTATGTAAGCTTAATAAATCCATTAATTCATTGAAGCAAGCATCTCGAAGTTGGAGTCTCTATTTTGATCAAAAAAATTTAACAATTTGGATTTATAAGGAATGAAGTTGAGTCGTGTGTTTACAAGAAGGCAAGTGAGAGCATAATGTTTTTCCTATATTGTATTTAGATAACATACTTCTCATTGGAATTAATGTTCCAATATTACAAGACGTTAAATCTTGAGTCGTGTGTTTACAAGACGTTAAATCTTGCCTCATTTTTTTTACAATGAAGGTCCTTGGCGAAGCTATATATATTTTCGGGATAAATATCATGAGAGATAGATCCAACCAGCTTATAGGTGTTAGTCAAAGTACATATATTGATAAGGTCATTCAACACTTCTCAATGCAAGATTCCAATTGAGGATTCTTACAAATGGCATATGGAACCATATTGAACAAGTCTTAATGTCCTGAAACAGACATTGAGAAGTGGAAGTTGTACCATATGCCTCTGGCATTGGTTCAATCAGGTATGCCATGCTATGTACTAAGCCTAATGTGTAGCATGCTTTAAGCATGGCGGCATCATAATCCTAGTAAAGTCAATGGACTGTGATCAAGAACATTCTTAAGCATTTAAGAAGAATTATTTATATGTTCTTGATATATGAAGGATTTGAAGAGGAGCGAAAAGTAAGATATTTTACCGATGCTAGCTTTGAATTAATCGAGATGATCATCACTCATAAACGGGATTTATATTTACCTAAATGGTGGAGCTATCTGTAAGTCCCGAATAATCTAGATCTAACAACGATATCAAACAATCACCAAGGAAGAGCAGAATCCAAACTTGATGATATTCAAGAAACTGAAAAATAAGAACGAGATGATCGAGATGAATGAGATAACACGCGAATCACTTTCAAACTTGCATACGATTCTATTACTATCACTAGCAAAACCATCTGATATAAGTTCTTTACCTCGATCTCTCTCTCTAGGAATTCTCTATGATGGGGGCACTCTCTCAAGTCTTAAGTCTAACCCTAGAAATGCTATAACACTAGCTTATATACCTAGGGTAAGTCCATGCCCCTCATGGGATCCCCTTGGGCTTACCTGGCCCACATGACCTAAGGCATGCCCAAATGACCTATACAAGGTCAAAACCTAATATAAACTAACCTAATTAATCCCAGTTCGCAACAATAGTCCGTTGCTTATATTTGATGCATTGTCTCACACTTCTAAGACCTAACAATCCCCCCTTTAGACTGATGCATCAAATTGTCTTCATAGCAAGAATTCAGTAACGTCTTCAACAGAGTCTATGGTTGTCGCTATGCTGCATATGTTGTGGAAGTTTTTTACTTCTGAACTCTCAGCACTAGTCTCTTTTTTCCTCTCTTGTGGTTAGCTTCATATCAAGATCCGATCAGCTTTGCTTGAAACATCTTTGTTAAAAAGAATGCGAGAGGAGGATTCTCAGCAGCTCTTTTCTTCTTCAATCTTTCTCTTTCAAGCAAGCAGGTTCACAGTACTTCTTCAAATGTACTATCATTGTTAGACGATGACTCGTATCCGATTCTTCTAACTCAGGTACATCTGGTTGTTGTGGTGCTTCATGCTTTGTCAGCAACTAATAGCATCTCATTTTTTAGCAACCCCTATTTCTTGATCTAAATCAAGTTCTGTAAAATTCTCATAAATTTATAATCAAACATTTCTTATGCAATAGGGAAAGTACCATATGAACACTAGGTACAACCAAGTACCTGTACTCAGATCAAAATTCAAATTTATTTCATCAAAACTTTTGATGATCAGTCAAAACTTCAAGAACAGTTCATAAAAACAAATAGAAACTCTATTTTTAGATTTTTGTTTTTTAAGAAAACAAGACACAAATTTTGGATTTTTGAATTTTCTATTTTTTTAATTTTTAAAATAAACGAGAGCATAAGCAAAAACGAAAAATCTAACTCAACAATATACAATTACAATTACAATGGGATCAAAATCGTTTTCAGGAGGACCAAGGAACACTTTTCGTTGCGAACTTATTCAGACTTGTCTAAGTGATTGCCAATATGTTTGTCCTCTTAAACTCTAATGCTCAATTTCCATTTAACTTCGTGATATGCTTAAGGTAATATTATACTATAATACCCAGTGTCCCATTCCATGACATGCCCCCGCAATCAAGGTAAGCATAACGATTCATCATAGCAGGTGAGTATACTGAGTTCATCCTTTTTTTATTTTACAACGTCTGACTTATTGAGAACAGGTGAGCACATTCGTACAACAGAGTGACCAATAAAGTGTCCTACGAGGGTTAGGCAAATACCTTTTAGGTACGGATTTAGCTTTGAAAGCATACGAAATTCTCTCGTAATGAGATTTTCTTCCTTTTAAGGTTTTGGCCCATGTTTGGCTCTTTTAGGATATATTGACAAAGCCTAGGTCTGCATATAATCTAGATGCAACAGAAGGACATCCCGGATATCACCGGATGACTCAACAGTATAAAGACCCAAAACTTCAGACGTTGGCAATCTATCAACGCAAGATTTAAGACCATGAAATCATACGCCGATGGTATGTTACCCACGTGATACATAGTTAGTTATGTTGTATCACTTAGTATCTTTTTATCTTTTTGAGCCTCAAGCCTATTAACATATCACATTAGATCCTAGTCTTTTCAGCTACAACACCTTACATGTGTCAGTCAAGCCCTTTAGCATGAACATTTATTTCATTTCCCATATGATGCAAATAAAATCTTTTTGTATTTTTATGTTTTTCAAATGTTTTTTTTTATTTTTCTCATTTTCTCCTCCTCAAACAATGCATATGTACATGTATGTCCCTCTTCCCCCCTAAATTTGTGCATCACACTTTAAGCACAAATTTACCTAATAATGAAAAAGTATGTACAAAGATATAAACGAAAGAAAAAGGAAAATATTTTTGTTGTTTTCGCTTAACCGTTCCGTCATTAGATTGAAGACTAATCAATATTAAAATTAAAGCAGAAATTTAAACTGTACCTTCTCGCTAATCTTATCTTACCTCCCTTATCTCCTCCAAAGGAAACATATCATTTGTAAAAAAATTGCAGTTTTTGCAACAGTGAAATGTTATCCGTTACTGGAACAAGCGCTATCAACATTCAGAGATTGTCAACAGCTCCTCCTTTGTTGTTATGAAAAATAAGGAGATTAGTAAGACATTGGTACCCAGGCCATCGTGGTCCTAGGTATTCCTGAAGCATCAAAATATGACACTTCCTTTAAACATAAGTCCCCTTTCGTTTCAAGGATTGGTGATGTTGCTGCTTTTGTTTTGCTTTCTAAATTTGTTGAGGCGTTTCTAATTCCTGATGCCTTTGGCAAAGAGTTGGCTTTTCAACCTTTTTTTTCAAAACTTGTGTAGATTTCAAAGCTTGTTTTCTTTTAGCTTTAGCAGCATTCCAATCCCCATCAGATGGTATAACCTTGGGAGTCACATTCTTCATTGCCTTAGGTGATGACACCTTCATCGGCTTAGAATGGCAGATATCCTTGGATGTAACCTTCTGATTTTGAGCATAATACGGTACGTAGGGACTATATGTGCAGTTCCGAGCAATGTGACCAGGAATGCAACAATTGAAGCATGTTTGTCTCTTCACGTATAAAGCATTCTGATCAGCTTGATTTGATCTTGTAGGCCTTGAAGGATGAACTGGTCCTTTCTATGCTTGATTTCCTCGCACATTTCTTGTAGACAAGCATGAATTTGGTGTCTATACTAGTGGTTTGTATAGGCCTTATGTTGTGAAGATTTATTTTGATTTTTCTTCTTTATTGCTTAGACTGCAAGTCTTGTTTAGAAATCTCACCAGTCTTTCCAAAAGCTTTGTTAGCACAGACAAATGCATATTTCTCACATTTGCTATTACTGGCTGGCTTAACAAAAGCATTTTTCACATCACGAGCCTTTTGAGCACTATTTCTGCTCGTTGATGATTTTGGAGAGCGTGACTATCTTTGATGTTTTGATTTCAGCTTTCTTCGTCTTCGATTTGCTTGTTTCAGCTCTTGTTGTTTTCTCTTAACCTTTGCAGCACTAACGGAAGGTTCAGATTGTTTAGTTTGTGAACTAGAAGCCTTGTTCACATCAGCTTTCTCTTCATCAGCTTTGATACAATCAGAGGGTCCTGTTTGTCAGATGAAAAACTAGAAACTTCAACTGAATAATTAGAAGAGTCACCAGCACAATCTGCAATTGACACCTTTTCTGCACATGAAGTAGAAGCATAGTGTTCTTCACACATTTTTGCTTCTTTTTAACATTGACAGATTTAGCAGAACCCTTGTGTCTAATGTATAATCACTGGGTTTGGTATACATCATATGTTGTGTGTTTTCAAGCTCCTCCTCGGTGTCAGGCATTCTCATGTAATTGTGATGCTATGGTGGGGAAACCTGACTGAATCACAAACCCTTCCCTTTATATGTTAAGTTGCACATTGCACACTTCTTGAACTACCTTGTTGGATGTATCAAACTTCTTTATGCTCACTACGTTTCATTGATACTTGCTAGATAGAAGCTCAAGCTCAGCTCTCACATACTCGAGTTCCATGTTTTCACATTGAGTTTGTGTTATAATCATGGACCTAACATTGTTGTTGATTGAGATCCATGCGAAGCTGAGTTATATCCTTCTTTTGTGCTTCAACCTTTTAAGTAAGCAACTTGTTGCTTTGTCTAAGGCTGATGCACTGAGTCATGGCACTATTATAATCATTAATCATCTTAGAGTTGAGTGCTTTGAGTTGTCCAACCTTATTCCTGCAAGGTTCAGAACACGAAAGGTATTTTATCGTGTTAATGAGCGATTTTGGTTTATCAGTCTGAGTTTGGGCTTGAGTTTGGGTTTGGGGTACTGGGCTACTGATTTCTGCTTGCTGGGCTTGTGGTTTTTGTTCGGCCACTTCTTTCAGATGAGATTTTTTTATTGTGCGTATAAGTCTTGGTTTGAGTGTAAATGATCCATAACCAAGAAACAAAAGAGTTTTTGTCATCACCCAAAAAATCTATTTAGTTGATTTCTTACTTCTTCTTTTCGCCTCCCATTTTCAAGCAAACCCATCACATATTTCACAACAGGATCAACATTGCAGTTCCCTATAAACTCATTCAGCTTTTCCTTCACTCGATCCCACAATTCAAAATGCAACTCGTCAGCACTATCCATCAATCCCCTGTAAATTAGAAGCTTGCAAAACCTTTACTAGTTTGTTCCTTGCCCATGATCAAAAACCGAGAAACACGAGTCAATACAAGAACCAGTGGAGTCGCTAACCCGAACACTTTGCACTCGACGAAGCCGCTTCGTGTACGTACCTCAAAACCTGTCAAAACTTATCACTAAAACAAAACAAACCCCCTTTTTTAATTTTTAATAATAATAATAATTTTGAAACCTTTTAACATAATAAATTTTTTTAATTAATTTTAATATTAATTTTTTTTAATATTAAATAAACTATTATTATAATTATATATATTTTTCTTTTTAATAAAAACTATTATAATATATCAATGATTAAGTAATGATTATTATTGTATTCTTATTATTATTAAAAACCCTAAAACGATCAAAATAAAACAACGGTTCTGATCTTCTTCTTTATTTAAAACAATCCAACCAAAACCCTAATTTTAGCTGCCAAAGTGATAAAGATGGTGAACAGGAACGATGATGATGAAAGAAGGGTTGAATTGGAACGATGGATGATGAATGATGATGAAGATGGTGGAGGTGATATGACCGGAGAACTGTCGTCATCGGAGAAGTCGACCGGAGACGTGGTGTGAAGGTGGTGATCGAAGAATATGACCAGAGACCTGAACGACAGTGTTCAACAGAGAAGATGGTTGAACTGTGACCGGAGGTATTTGCGGCGGAGGTGGCAGGGTGGTGACGGTTAACCGGTGATCGGTTTTGCGGTGCTCAGGTTTCCGTTACGACGGTAAAAGGTGAGTGATGATGATGTTAACAGTGTGATGATCGACGATGATGAAGATGCTTGGAGTAGTGCACGTTGTTCGGTGATCGATGTTGCAGGTGAAGTGGTGGTGGTTCGACGGAGAAGATAATGATGGTGGCGGATGAAAATGATGAGGATCTGATGTATCTGATGTATTTCGGATAGATGTTAGAATCTCGGATAAAAATGATGAAGATGAATTGTGAATGAACGTAATTCAAGATGAATGAATGTAGTCAGAGATGGTTGTTGACTGTAATCCGGGATGATGAATGAATATAATCGGAGATGAATTTCGAATGTACCTCGGATGAAAAACTGGTGTATCTCGGATGAGGCTCGAATGAAAATGTTCAAACTGTTGTATCCTTTCGGGTGAATTTTGTATGTAATCCGAAATGACTTCTGATCACTTTTCTGCTTTTTTTTTAGATGATGATGATTGAAACGAATGTGTTTTGGATAGAATATGAAGGGAAAACAATTGACTTTGGAAATGTATTTTGGATGAGATAACAGATATGTTGTTAATGACATAATGATGTGATGATGTCTTATGATAAATGTATTTCGGATGATGATGGTTTTATATTTCGAATAAAAGAGTTTTTAGAAAGAAGTCAAAATTTTATCCTTGTTTTAATAAAAAAATAAAACAACTTTTAAACCTATTTAACACTTTTCAATTAGATCAAAAAGCAAAATATGATGTTTTTTAAATGCAAACCGAAGAACATGATGAAGAACACGAAAAACACAAACCCAAAAATTTTGGAAAACTTGAATGTTGGATACTAAACCGAGTCTAGAAATAGGTTCAATAGGCTCTGATAACAATTGTAAGTCCCAAATAATTCGGATCTAACAACGATATCAAACAATCAATAAGGATGGGCGAAATTTCCAAACTTGTTGATCTTCAAGAAAACCGAAAAATAAGAACGAGATGATCAAGATGAACGAGAATAACATGCGAATCACTTTTAAACTTGCATATGATTCTATTACTATCACTAGCAAAACCATCTGATACAAGTTCTTCACCTCTCACTCTCTCTCTACGAATTCACTGTGGAGGCTCCTTCTCTAAAGCTTACCCTAGAAATGCTATAACATTAGCTTATATACCTAGGGTTTGCCCACTCCTCATATGGGCTTGTCTGGCCCACATGGCCTAACGCATGCCCAAATGACCTATACAAGATCCAAACCTAATACAAACTAACCCAAATCAATCTCATTTTGCAACTATAGCCGTTGCGTATATTTGATGCTTCGGTTTCACACTTCTAGGACCTAACACTATCACTTGGAGAAGTTGTAACTAGAGTGTTGTCACTCAGAAACCAAGCGTTGTCTCTTAGTCCACCATCAAGTCTGAATGCATTGTAGCGTTGGATGCCATAAAGGAGATGACTTAGATGAAGAAATTTATTGTTGGTCTCGAAGTGGTGCCAGCATTAGGAAACCGATCTAGATACTTTGTGATAACACAGCTGTAATTGCTCAAGCAAAAGAACCAAGATCACATCAGAACACCATGTACATACTCAGGAAGATCCATTATATACAGGTGATACTTGAACATGGAGATGTTGTCATAAACAAAGTTCATACAGATCAAAACCTAGCAAACCCATTTACTAAGCCCATGCCTCAAGGTAAACATGAAGAGTATGCTAACAATATAGGGCTTAGCATGGTTAGTGATTGGAATTTATTTTATGTTAGTATTTGGATGTTTTCAAACTGTAACACTTACACTAGTTTTGTTTTGATTTAATGGTTAAATGCTTTACAAATAAATGTTACTATGTTCGCTTTAGTACATTTATTCATGAATAATGAGTATTATTCTAAATGTTTGTAGTTGATCAGGTTCATGAGAATAGATCTGAAAGTTAAGATTGTGTGAATGTTTGGTTGGTTCATGTTATGAAGACTTAAAGTTGTTAAAGAACAAAATTCACAAATATGCATTAGTAAATGATATCTGGTGCAACTTGCTTCAAAAATATCTTCATGAATCGTTGTCATAAGAAGTTTTGAAACTGGTATGGTCTTTTTATCCTCCGAACTAGATGCATGTCAACTCACGTTTACTAAAGGTCGTTCTTTGACATTGTTTAACGTTGTTCCATGGAAGGAAGTAATAAGAGTCTTAGTTAGGAATAGATCTAAAGTTCAGTAGGAGTTGTATGTAGTAAATATCGGATTATATTCTTTTGCTTATGTGACAGTCTAATAACTCGGCACCCTCATTGATTCAAACTAGTGTAAATGCATAGTCGTGCTTAAACTAGATAGTTTGTAAGACTACTTTGAATCTCAATCGGGAAAAAGAATTATTTAACACTATATAAAATTGATTCTTGATCCATGTCTCATATTTAATGAAAATCTATAACAAATAGGATTACTGACATGTTACCATGGATATTATACTTAGTTAAGTAAGGGGTTGCTTGAACTAAGATGAATAGTTGACGGCTTTAAAGCATCATACCTTACTAGGGGTAGTGAGATGCAGTACGCATCAACTACTTTCTATGTTGAGAAAGTTTATTGACAACTAGTGCTAATACTAGCGAACTTCACGGTTTTGAAAAATGATATATTTTTTTATTATTTGACAAAAAAATTTACATTTATACTGATCATAAAGAAATTGTATGCATGAACAAATTATGGGAATCTGAAGTTCACGATGAAAATACAACGAACCAACGTACTATAGATATAAAATAACCCAAAGGATAAGTAAATGAAGGAAATACGTTTTTGTGGTTTGAAATATAAATGAAATCCTAGTACTATAATACTTCTGCTTGTTGCAGCCTCGTAACCAATAATCTCGAATTCGTTTTTGACCAATTGAAAAACATTCATCACCTAATGAAATATGTTCACTTAATCATATCATGCCATCCTTCAACTCTATACCTATTGTAAACAAATTATATGCAAAAAATTATATAATATTTGAAAATGTTGTAAAATAAGTAACATAAAAGTAATCAATAATATGAGTAATGGATTGACAAACCTTGTTTGACCATCAATGTTCTCTCTACGAAGATTCTTAACCCCAAGTATTTTCATCAACAAATTTGACCTTTATTTCAGAAAACTCATCTAAACCACCTAAGTCAATAATTAATTTGGGAAGGATCTACATTTGATAACAACATAACAATTTGTAATATTATTGTATAGACAAATTAGTAAAAGATAAAAAATTAAAGAGAAAATACTATAGTAATACCAATTGATAAGTTACGTCATTGCAAAAAAAAAAGATACTTAGGATTGTCACTAACTTGTAGATAACTTTCCACATTGCTAATATGTTTGTATTATTGCTAAATCAAAGGAGAATTGTTTAACAAAAGTTGACGACCATGTTTATTATATATCATAATATTAAAATTTGTCACATCCTTGATTTGAATACAGAGAATATCACCACGATCTTCTATAAATTTAAACCAACAATCAGCAAAACAGTAATTTAAACCGATCATCCTCATACAGACTTCCCATTGATGAAACTCGGATATAATAAGCGTAACTAAATTATCTGGTAAACGATATTGATAATGTTTGGCAATAAAAGTAATCGGTAGAACATTTTGACAAAATTGTTCTAAATAAGATGGTAGTATTGTTTATTTATATTCAAGTGTAATAAACATAAACTAAAACTGTCATGTATAAAAATAATATGTACCGTAGGAGTTCGTAAAGGGTTATGAATTATCTTGCAAAATTATTTTCCATATTCTTTATTTGGATCATAAGAAATGTGCTTGAACATGAAAGTACGATTCCAACATAGTTGAATATCATGAAGAAAACTTCATGTCCTAAGTCGTTTTAAACCTTATACCATCTATCCGTAAAATAGAATATATGATCTACTAATTTGATAACAACAGACTATGAATGACTATCATCAATGTAAATAGTAACTGTTGAAGATTTTAAGTTACACATCCATATAAATCTACTCATACATATTGGTATACCCTACAACACAAAAAAAAGCACACATTTCTTAAAACAAATAATAAAAAGAAATAACAAGTTTCTTTAAAAAAGAATATAAAGAGGTGCGTACTTGTTGAAATGCTAAAGGATCAAGTATAATCATGATAAAGTTCAGACCATGACGATACATATTAACCAAAACAGTAAAAGAAAAAGAAGGCTAAAGATTGAATAGTACTTGCAACACTTATAATGAAAGAAAAAAATCTAGAATACGTATTTATGGAAGAACAATGCTAAATCATACTTAAAAAAGAGTTATACATCAAATCTTGACAAAACTGAGAAATATTTTAAAAATAGTATGTAAATAATTGGTTATTTCTTTTTCCATATATAAAATAAAATTGAGAACTTTAAATCCATACAATATGATGAAATATATCAAATATAAATTATGTAAATCAATACACTAAATGGATAAAACGATAAAGAGAAAAAAATAAGATACATGTATTGACAAAGAACATTATACGTTTATTAGATAAAGGGAAATTATTATGGAACTCTCAGGTTCATAAAGTAAATAAAACAACCAACGTACTATTACCATTGATATAAAAAATATTAGGGGATTTTAACCGTAGATGGCAGATATGTGAGTCCAGATTTTGTTTTGAGGCCTCACACGGTTAAAGACTTTACAACCTAATAAAGGAAGTAGCTTCACGACCCTTATCATTGTTAACTACACAATGAATTTTGTAATTTTATAAATTGAAATATAAAAATGACTTTCTAGTATAAAATGTTCTAAAAAGGTTGGTGGATGCTTACAGATTAACAAATGAATCCATTATGCATACTTGAAAATGCAACAAATACATCCCAGCTAATATCACCTTAGGAGATAGTGCCATAAAGGATTATTAAACACAATCCAATCCCTTATCGAAACATGAAAGCTAAAAAGAACATCAGTTTGGAAACGCAATCCAAACAACATCTAACCTTGACAATGTGACCAAAAGCCAGACCATGGTAGTTGTCTCTAGAATCTAATGATTCCAACTTGGATACAGGATGGTGACCAAAAACTGGAGTTAACTTGCTTTCGAAAAGAATACTACATACATTAGTTCGCGAATACCATGCAATGAAAGGAAACATTTTTATGAAGGAAATTTTGATATTATTTGATATAAATAAAAATAATTCCAAATAAACACAGATGGTAAGTAAAAAAATAAGGAAAAGAACAATAGAATAAAGATCAAATAATCAAGTTTCTACCTTTCTTAAATAATGATCAATGACCTAATGGGTCAGTTCCACCAATACTATGATTCTACAGCGGTAGAGAAGTTAGGAGCTGCATGTGGACCAAAAACTTATCATGCCTAATGTTGAGTAGATCCCATACTCTTCTCTGTTGTTTTCCCCTGATTATGGCTAGCATATATGTACATGTTTTTGAGTTAATAGACCATTATACATTTATAAATACAAAAAAATTTCGTTGAAGTTACCTGGTCAACAGGATAAAAACCGAAAGCCACAACACCGCTTAGGTTGAGAGGGTGGGCCTGAGGTGTCTAAGTTCCCCATGCCATACTTATGCAATGCTCAACCTGAATTGGTACAATGAAGATGGCTTAATCCGGTAATCGAGCTAAAGTATAGAAAATGATTAAAAGTGTAATTTCTATTTTACCCTTTGTTCTTGTATCATCATAAGTGTTGCCTAAGAGACAATCAACTTGACGCAAGCACCTAAAGTGTTTTCACATTATTACCTCCTGTTAAATGAATAATATAAGTTTGAAAATGATAAAAGACCAGATAGAAAATTTATGCTAACCTTGCAGCTTCTATTTCATTGTTAAACAATCCAAGATAGATGTACCTAATGCAAAACAATGTAAAGCAAACAAAAGTGTACACTGAATAATTCATATTTTCCAAAATCAGTGTCAATATTAGAAGCTATATTCATCTCAGTTAAGGATTTTAATATACTTCATATTTAGTTATTATTATCAACCAAAAATATTAAAAACACATTTTATTGATGTTTTTAAAAATATTAATATATTCTTAAACCATACTTCTAATAACTCAAATGATATTAGAAACATATATCAATGCTAGCATCTTGAAGGACATAATCATCTAAAATAAACCGAAAGCTTAAAAAAAGTCAATCTTATTAATGATTTAAAGCATATATAGTAACAACTAATAAATCTATATAAAATGATTGTTGACTTATTTGAATCTTATTAGTTATATAGAAACCAATAATTTTTTATTAAAGGTTATAAAAAATTAGGATAATTAGCAATTATAAAAGATGAATGTAGTCAAATTTTATTTTAGGTAACTTTATTTAAAAATAAGTCAAAGAGAATTTAATTTAAAATTACTATAATATTCTGAAAGAACGTTATATATAAAATTTTAAATTTTAAACCATTAACATCTGTAGGTACATTGAACCCACCAAAAAGGCAATCTAATTAATGTTATTAATTCTAAATTATTAAATTCCATATTATCATCCAAATCAAATTTTGAATTTAAAATCAACTCATTATCTTTCATCTAGATAAGGAAATAATAATTAACTATAATAATTTATAACAAACAGATGGATAGTACAAAACCATTATCATGATCTGAAATTCAAATGTCAAACATCAAGGATCAAACTAGTAAACTCTAAGAACACATATTGTATTCAACCAATCTTCAAACAAAAAAATAGAAATGTGGAGCAAAAATTTGACAACATATTAAAAAAAAACAACCAAACACTTCTAAATTTCTAAAAAAATATCTAGCCTAACAACAAATTACAAACACAACAATCATAATCCGATGATCAATCACAATATCAAATCATTATCATGATCTGAAATTCAAATGTCAAACATCAAGGATCAAACTATTAAACTCTAAGAACACATATGATATTCAACCAATCTTCAAACAAAACAATAGTGGAGCAAAAATTTGACAACATATTGAAATAAGAAAACAACCAAACACTTCTAAATTTCCAAAAAAATTATCTAGCCTAACAACAAATTACAAACACAACAATCATAATCCGATGATCAATCACAATATCAAATCCCTAAGCTTAAAAACAATCATGTATATTTTGATTACATAAAAATAGCATATCGATTTAAATCTTTCTCTTCCAATCAAACAATCATGTATATTCCGATTTCCGATAGATCATAAATATATAACACATTGAAGATAAACTTTACTGAATTACAAAAATTAAGGAATAATAAAGATTAAAATTAAGATTCAATCGAAAAAATAGAAAACATATTAAGATGTATTGAAAGAAGAAAGATCTGTAAAAAAATAAGAAAGAATCAATAGATAGAAAACTTACAGCCCCTAAAAAATCAAAAAAAATGGATACAAAATCTTGACCATAAGAACACGAATTCTACAGAATAACGAAAAAATTAGAAAGACGATAAAGATAACATACCTTGATGGAATTTTTAGCATATTCAAAACCTACAAACACAAATTACATCAAAATACTAGATCAGATGATATATAAACACATATCAAGAAAAAGAATGATGAGATGAAGATGCTTATGACAAACAATTCGAAGAATTTAACAGGAAATCAAAATATTATCCGATGAACATATACCTTGGATTGGATTGTGTGATTGGAAAAGAAGGATAAAAACCTTAATAGCCGTTTGTGAGAATGTGAGGACTACGAAAGGAAATAGTCGGGTTATGTGTTTATATATGAAACAAATTCTGACCCGCTTTAGGACATGGATAGTCCATAGCCGATACATCTAAGGGAATTGTTGTGAGTTTTGGCAGGAAAATAGTGAACTGAGGCTCTAGATGGGGGACATGTGTCCCCTAATTATAAACTTTATTAGATAGGATAGATTGTCTAAGCGGGAGATTGTTGGATTAGCATGTACATTTATTGATAAATCAATACTACTAATAAAGTACGATCTAAAGAGTTACACTTTGGGTAAATAATAAAAAAAAAGTATTTAATGAACTAAATATTCTAACACGAAAGAGGCGAGATCTGGGAATAAAGTATTTGTTGAATACATCCAAGTCGAGCGGTTTGTTTGTAATTAAGCAAACTATGGGGTTATTAATTAAATGTTAATTGGTACTATCATATATTTGTTTATTAACTTAGTTAATAAATAATATAGGTGATTAAATAGTTATTAGGTAACTATTGATTTTAAATCAGAAGAAATATTTTCATGGAATATTGGAATATGCCAGTGTGATTTAGAAAAAAAAAGTGAAATTGGTTTTCGATTTAACACCCAAACTTCCTTCTCCCTCTCTCTACCCACGCCAACACCGACCGTCGTGTCGTCGCCTCCATCGTCGCCATGCACCGTTTCTTCGCTCCACTTTGTGTGTTGGTTTCGTAACTATGTTTTGCGAGATGATTTTGAATGATTCATGTCACTGGAACTAGCAGTTAGTTCGTTAAACCCATGTGTTACAAATTGGTTAGCCATATTTCTGCAAAAAGTTATATTTCCTAAACACCATATTATTGGATTTTGTTTTGTTTGGTTTTACATCTAGAATCCTATTGGAATCGAAAGTTTGATTTGAATTAATTCGTACATACCCTTCTGCTAATATATTCTAATAAAGTGTAATAAAAACAAATGTACTAAATCCGACAACTCAATTCACCCTTGATGTTTCTATAACTGGTCTTTTAGTCTCTTCACTTCAAGATCAACTTGTTCGGCTTATATTAAAAGGTTTACACATTAGAGCTACATTTGGGCTTTAAAGAGGATTTTGGGCTTCCTAGTGCCTTATGGGCCTAGTGTTGTAACTGTTGGGCTTAATGTCTAGTACAAATATTTGTCTTAGGTTAAGGTTGAAGGTTAGAGAGTTGTAATTGAAAACTTGTATCAGACACTTTTCTAAGTGTATGTAAGTTGTTTTGAATACAAGAGATTGTTCTTCTTTCTAATCATTATTTTCCACTGCTATTAGATTTGTGATACCTGTTAGATCTGACGGGACTTACAATTGGTATCAGAGCCTGCTGTACAATATAGGCTCCAGGTATCACTGATTGAAGAGCTGATCGGAAGTGGTGCTGCTGTTGTTCATCCGGATTACTATTCAGAATAGAAGATTGGTTGTGTTTTTCGGAATTGTTACTGTTCCGAAAGAACTCGAAGACGATTTGAAGATTTCGGATCTGCTACTGTTATGGATTCCGAAGGACTTGAAGAAGCTTCACGTATCTCAGATTTGTTACTGTTGAAGATCCCGAAGAACACGAAGGAGATCATCCATCTCGGATTGATCCCGGCCTACTGTTCAATCCGGATTTCTACCTTTTCAGATCCGAGACACTGTTGGTGGTTATCATTTGCTTGGAAGTCGGATTGCTATTGCTTGGAATTCGGACCACTGTTGCATTCGGATAAGGATTAGGTACAGAGTGTTTTCATTCCGAATTCAGTCTCATTCCAAATTATTCCTGATTCCGGTTCATTTCGGATAAGCTTATTTCGGATTCTCTCTATTCCGGATCAACATCATTTCAGATTTCTCATTTCGAACACACGGCCTTCCGAATCATCATTTTGGATTTGTTTTCCATTTCGGACTATTCATCTTGGATCAATATCATTCCGGATTTGCCATTCCGGATTCTCTTTATTTCCGGATTATTCATCTCAGATTTGTCGATCTCGGATTTGACTATTTCGAACTGATTTTAGCTTGATCACTATTCATTTTATAAAACTTAAAATAACTGAATTAAATTTACTTGGTAATTTTAATTAAGTTAACCAAGATGAACGGCTACATGACAGCTCAAGACTTAACCAATGCCACTTTGGCTGCATTACGATCACAGACTATAGCCCTCCATCAAGAATTGGATCAAGTGATTGGCACTTCAACTAAAGTGCCCGTCTGTTGTATGGAGATGAATATTACGAATGGAAGTTTAGATTCAAGCAATATTGCAAGGCAAAAGAGCCTAGTGAGTGGAGGTGTATTATGAATGGTCCGTGAACGATTGTTTACAGTACTGATCAAGATCCGGATACAAAGATTCCTAAGCCTAATCACTTGTGGACTTCGGAAGACGTGAAAGTTGTTGAAGAAGATGAAGGGGCGACAGCTACGTTAACTATGGCACATGGACCTGACATTTCTATAGCTGTAAGAAATTGCAAAAACACTAAAGAGGTATGGAATGAACTGCAAAATCTTTATGAGGGAAATGCTGATATGAAGGCCAGCAGAGTCAATCAACTGAATCAACAATTCAGCTCTTTTAATCACATTTATGGAGAACACCATTGAGAACCAGATCCGGAGATTCGTAAAGCTCGTTTCCCAGATGATAGCAGCTGATATTTCTCTTACGAATAGTGCTATGAACAGACAGCTCTTAAATTCATTACCAAAGAGTTGGGATGCTGATGTTGGAATGATCAAGAAGACGAAGAATCTGAATGATGTCACTCTCACAAAATTGATAGCTACTATTAAATCGTGTGAGATTGATAACAAGCAGAGAGACATCAATCATCAGAGTAGCTTGATGGCCGCTGGTATTACAGGGCAAAATGCAGCGCTAATGTCACAAAATCTGGTTTATAGCCCTCTGCAAGGAAGTCCTCACACACCAGGTAGCTCAAACATGGTGTATAGTCCTCTTGTCTCACCATAGAAGACTCAGTACGCTTACATGTTTCCGTCCAAACTCCAACTACGATTTCTGTTGCTCAAGTTCAGACCCAGTACCATGCTCAGTATCCTAACATGGTTTTTAGTCCTACCGTTCCTCAAGCAGTTCAACAAGGCGGCATTCCTCAATCTGCTCAGCACCGGCACCTGCTCAAGCTGTGTCCAATTTTGCGTTTCTCACTAAGGAAAATGATGGCCATAGCTGCTTCAATGATCAACGGCTTGAAACGCCTTTTGATCCCTTAGCAAGGTGTGATTATGTTAGTGATTGTGCTAAAATGTCTTATTTTTGTAGTTGGTAAAAGGTGATTGGATGCTTGGTTGGTCAAACTATTGATTTTTGGTTAGATGGTTTCTGTTAAGGGATATTGGAGTGGTCTGCTGAGTTTCAAATTTGGGCCAATCCAATAGGATTTCTAAAAGTCTTAATTGAAAAGTAAGAATTCACAAGCTACTGTTCCGGATTCGGCTTGTAGACACTTTCTGGACAGGCCCACTTAGCTATTACTGTTGCGAATTGGGCCTGACAAAAGCACAATCCGATTCGTTGGAATTGGATTCCGAACTGTGTTGGGCCCAAAAGATGTGAGGCCCAAGCCCATTCGGAAAGTACTTTAGTGATTCAGGGATGTTATTCGGATTATTCACAAATTTCCAGAAAACCCTGATCTTCTCTGATTTTTCCTCTAAATTTCCCACTGTTTAATCTCGGATTTATAATCTCGAACTTCATCCGGTTAGGTAAACTTTGCTTAAAATCAACTGGATGATAATCTTCATGTTTCAAGCATTTCGAATAGCATCTCGGATTAATCTTCAAAGTAACATGCATTTCGGATTTTGTTCCGGATGGATATTCAACCGAGTTGATGAACTCGGATTGCATCTCGGATAATCTTCATCCAGGTTGATGATTTATCCGCGATACTGTTGACCTCTTTGCTAATCCGGATTGATGTAAAGGTCCATCCGGATTACTGTTGACCTGTTAATGAATCCGGATTCTAGGCTTTGAACCTTTGAACTTTTGAACCTTTTCACATGATTGATCTTTCAAACTGATTTGAACTTTAAATAATTAAACCTTTGAAATCTGTTTGAACCATTCATTTAGTGATTGATCTCTATTATGATAATCTTAGTTAACTTCTGTTATGTGTGATTTAACCTAGTTTTGTGTTGACAGATATGGTAGAAGAGGCCTTTGATTCGGTTATGTTGGTAGAGAAGCAGTTCCACAATCAGGCAGGATACTTATTGGATCCACCAGCTGAATTCTATCAGGAGTTCCAGTCAATGATAGCGGGTCTGAACTCGTGAAGATTGCTTATGCACTCCGATCTAACCCAGTTATATACAGAGATCTTGTGCATTCATTCTAGAAGAGAGCTTGATTCCATCAGAGAGGAGCTGATGGGAGATCGTATATCAGTTCTCAGATACAGGGGAAGGAGATTTTGGTAAATGAAGCTTGTGTTAGAGAGGTTCTGCAGATTGCCGATACTACCAGTGACCCGATTGTATACGCGAAGGAGAAAGTATTGCCGATACTCGTGGAAATGGGTTATGAAGGGTCATATTTGCCGTTATTCAAGAAGATGTTTCCGGCATACTGGAAATTGTTAGTACATATGTTTATGCAATGCATTTCAAAAAAAAAAGGAGGTCTAGATCAGCCGAATCAAACCCAGACCTCTGCTATTGTATCTCTCATTATGGACTGGAAGTATAACTTCTCAGGTTATATCTTCGAGAACTTGAATAAGATTTTGGAGCAGTCCAAGAAGAGGATGTTTCTGTTATATCCACGTTTTGTACAGCTGATTCTAGATGCTCGATATCCTGACTTGGCCAAAGATGCTTCAGATGCGAATTTGCTAATATGAAGCCTATGGACCGACTATTTTCAGCACAATGAAGAAGAATCGTTCGACGTCGAAGACTGTCTTTGTCGGTCACTTCGCTTTGAAGAAATTTGGAAAGTTTGGTGAGGTAATTGGACAGGATGTCCCAGCTCCTACACCGGTCAATGCGATTGTTGCTGAAGAGCATGACGGGCCTGTCAAAGCGAAAGAGGTCGAGATCGAAGATCTAGTTACAGATGAGGATACTGACACGGAACAAGCCTTCTTAGATGATCTTACTGAGTTCAATGCCATTCTGACTCCAGTCTTGCCAGAATTGTCTTCGAGAACTTAGAAGCCCTAATTGCTCAGTTGAAAAAAATCCAAGAACAACAGGGAGATCCTTCTCTGGTAATTCCTTGTGTTGCTGCTCCGGTCAGTATAGTTGAAGATGATGAAGAGGATGAAGAGGACGAAGTTCCATTGGTCAAGAGAAGGCGAACAGAAACTAGTGTTCAACCAAGTCAGTCTGAAGTCGTGTTGTTAGTGTTGCTGAAGAGTCAACTCTGGTGATTTCTACTATTTTTCTATCTTCAGTCACCGCATCTGTTACACACAATCTAGTGGTTGATACTCCTATTTCATCTGAACCAACAACTACTCACGTTGCTACGCAGTCCACAGTTGTTTCGATTCCAGCAGACTCGGTATTACAAATGATTAAGTTCTGTGGAAGTTCGATGGGTGCTGAAGGGTCTAGCGCAGGTGGAAGTGGTATTGGTGGTACTGAGGGTAATGCAACAGAATATTTGCGCAGATCTGAGAAGCGTGCATTTGAGTTTGGTGGATTAGATAGTGATGATGAAGATATGGAAGTTGACTTTGTAGATTTGAAGAAGCGAGTGGTTGTGCTAGAGCAGGAAGTTATATTGAAGGATGCTCAGATCGCTTCGTTGCAAACACGATTAGATGTGAGAGATTAAACAATAGATCAACTGCAAGGAGATGACACTATGCTGATGACTATGGTGTTTGATTTGAAAGCTAAATTAGAGAACAAGTTTGGGAAGGAATTTTCTGATCATACTGACGATCCAATCAACATTGAACACCGACATAGAGTAGCTCAACAACGAGCAGCTGAGGAAAGTGAAGCAGAAAGGTTAGCGGTTGAACAGTTGGCTTCAGAACGATAAGCTGGGTTGGATGACTATCTGCATGATCCAAGAAAGAAGTATACTGCAACTCAGAAACGTCATCGATTCAAAAGAAGAAGCAGATGGTATTGATGAAGAATGTTGATGTCAATCTTCTTGATGAGAACTTCCAATTGAAAGATCCAACAAACCAGTCTGAACGATATGTAATGAAGCTTGGCTCAAGCTACTACAGCAAGGTCGGGAATAAATCGAAGGTTTTGAGCTGGCTGTACAATCACGTCAAGAAAATGTGGATTATTGTTCGACAGGATGGGACTCGGGAGTATTATTCTAAGGAGTCTCAGTTCGAGACATGGACGAAAATCGCTCTGACTGATTTATTGCGAGCTTCGTATTCTGATGATGATACCACTGAACGTGGCCCTGGCTGGAGATTCTTCAAGAATTTGGAATAAGAGGTGAAAAACGGGTTCAAGACGATGAAGACAGTCGAACCATACTTGCGAGTTGCAAAAGGAGTACATGATGCGCGAACAGGGAGAAGGTTCAAGTCGGTGATGTGGCCCCCAACATATTAGGAATTGGTTATACCAGTAGCTCCAACTTTTCCACAAGGGATTTTTGAAGAAGTTTAACTTCTAGCTGTATGATCCCAAGGTCGGTAGTGTGGCTATTGTGACAAAGCAAAAGGCGTTTAGAGTGAATGATGTGGTTGACTTGGTAAGCTTTCACGATGAAGACCTGCAAGTTCTTGCTTCGTATCAGATCCGAACAACAGATTTATATGAAGTATGTGCGGAAGATTGGACAGTTGTTGTGGCAGGTATTATTGCTGGAAGATTTGGAGTGGATGCACAACCTAAAGACTAGAAGGCCTAATGTTGTAAACGTAGGGGGAGATTGTTGGGCTTATATTAAAAGGTTTACACATTAGAGCTACATTTGGGCTTTAAAGGGGATTTTGGGCTTCCTAGTGCCTTATGGGCCTAGAGTTGTAACTGTTGGGCTTAATGTCTTGTATAAATATTTGTCTTAGGTTAAGGTTTGAAGGTTAGAGAGTTGTAATTGCAAACTTGTATCAGACGCTTTTCTAAGTGTATGCAAGTTGTTTTGAATACAAGAGTTTGTTCTTCTTTCTAATCATTATTTTCCGCTGCTGATTAGATTTGTGATACCTGTTAGATCCGATATCGGGACTTACACAACTTATTCAAACTTTCATTTATTACCTTTAGACCTCATTCAAATTTCCTTCTGGTTATCTAGCTCCATACCATTCTTCCTATCATCCCTTGCTACTTTTATGTATTAAATTAAATTAATATAATCCACTCACAAGTTTAATTATTAGTTAACCTAACTAATAATTATATTCGATATATTACCCGTAATCACCCATCCAGTGTTGGCTTACAACTCAGAAGGTTGTTTGACGCTTGTCTAACTACCGTGGACACCCAAGTTTGATTTTGTTATTTTGTCGACATTTTGAAATGGTTACACATGGTTATACAGTAATGTATGATTAGATTGAAAAGGCTATGTGTTGTGGTAAAACATACTAATATTATAGTTAGACTAGTTAGGTTTTTATACTTGATTTATTTAAACGACAATCGATGTGTTATAAGACAGTGGTTAATCCTCTTATTTGATATTAAAAAATATCACAAAATCGAGCAGATATGAACATTCATTGAGACAATGAATTTCACCTAAGTTGGTTTGTAACTTGACCTATATTATTGAGATAAAATGATCTAATTATTCTCTAGCTTAAGATTTATATGAGTTTGAGGTCTAAGAACTAGTTTATTTGTTTGAAAAGTTTTACAAGCACATGGAATTGGTTGAAATCTAGAAGTGACCTCATGTAGGTTGAACAGTCTAAGTGTATGCCCCTTTGAAATTTTAATGAAAATATACTTTTATTCAGATGACTTAATCACTAGATTTTTATAGATGTTTGGATACTTTTAATGTGAGCTCACTTGGTGATGTGCTAATCTTGTTAACATTACATTTTCAGGTAAATGAGTACGTAAGGAGAATTCACTTGTGTGGTCTCAAAAATAAAGTTAAAAGACTTTTATTCGGCTATTACTCTATAGTAAGATATAGCCTATAATTGTTGACTTTATTCAACGACTCTTCTAATCGTCGTTTAAAAATAAATTTATAAGATCATTTCTTTTAAATTAATCATTATTATTTGGAAAGTTATTAAATAGGCTTTACAAACACGTGGGTATATTATAATTTATCCTTTTGCGTGTGTTAACTGAGTTAATCTCATTTTTCATGGTTCATGGATTTCCAACACATAACCACGGACACTTTAGTGAGTTAATCTCATTTATGGTCGATGGATTTCCAACCACGGTCACGTTGCAATGAAATAACATGTTGGCTTCAATTATTTGCAATATGACTTTAAACATACTACTCAAAGCCTACCATCTACCCTCATTTACGAATGCAAAGAGATTTTTAAGGTTTTTGTTTTCGTTTTTTGTGAACTCTCATTTTATTCTATGGTGCGACCCACGTATCAATTTTAGTTTAAAAGAATATTTTTGCCCTTTTCAATTCGAAAATTGATTTTCATATAATTATAGTTCAATCTATTTACTTCATTCAATTTTTGTTAACTTTTTTTCTAGAGTCAATTAAATTTTAGCCCTGTGGTTAAACAATTTAACTCCTTTAGTCTAAAAAGAATTTTTTTTTGATATATGAGATTGCATTTTGTAATGGTTTTGTTCGTTGACTTTATTTAACAGCTTCTTCTAATCATCTTTTAAACATAAAATTTATAAGACCATTTCTTTTAAATAAATCACTATAAATTGGAAAGTTATTAAATAGGCTTTACAAACACGTGGGTATATTATAATTTATCCTTTTGCGTGTTAACTGAGTTAATCTCATTTTTCATGGTCGATGGATTTCCAACACATAACCATGGTCACTTTAGTGATTTCATGGTGGATGGATTTCCAACACATAACCATGGTCACTTTAGTGAGTTAATCTCATTTATAGTCGATGGATTTCCAACCACGGTCACTTTGCAATGAAATAACATGTCGGCTTTAATTATTTGCAATATGACTTTAAACATACTACTCAAAGCCTACCATCTACCCTCATTTACGAATAAATAGATTTTCAAGGTTTTTTGTTTTTTTTTTTGAACTCTCATTTTATTCTATGATGCGACCCACATATCCATTTTAGTTTAAAAGAATTTTTTTCCTTTTTCAATTCAAAAATTGATTGTCATATAATTATAGTTCAATCTGTTACTTCATCAGTTTTGTTAACTTTTTTTCTAGAGTAAATTAATATTTTAGCCCCTACGGTTAAACAATTTAACTCCTTCGTCTAAAAAGAAATCTTTTGATATATGACTCTAAGACTGCATTTTGTAATGGTTTTGGCCCATAACAGTAACTATGTTACTTTTTTTTCTAGTTAAGTGTAAGTGTATTATGGTCTTTTTACACCTTAGGGGTTTATATAAGTTTTAAAGTTCTTTTAATATTTTTATTTTTGTAATTACTCAACTTTTTTTATTTAATTATTTCACGATTATTATTCAATAAATTACGTTTTAAATATGCAAATAAATACGTTTTAAAACATTTATTTTTAACTTTTTTAAAGCCATCTATGGTTTTTAAAATTGCTCTTTTAAAACTTTTTAAAAAAAATACATTTTTCAAAGTCGTTCATTTTTAAACCGTTAATTTTAGAAGTGTTACTTTTAAAGTCGTTTTTATAAGACGTTCCTTTCAGTTTAAAGTGTTATTTGTTGATACATTTTTGTGTCTGTCGCTTGTTCTTAGTTACGTCTTTAATTGTACGGTCTTTATTTATTGTGTCTGTATAGTTTGGTCATGTCCGCCAAATCAAGACATCCTCTTATCTTGATTTAGTACGACGTATAGTTTGTCTGTGTTGTAAAACAGTTGCATGTGCGCATATTGTTGAGTTTTGTGTACGTCATGTTTGTGGCACGTTCTCCGAAGAATATGAGAGAAAGGTGCTTCATAGAGCAAGATGTTGCTCGTACGAGCCAGTTGCCATTCGTATGAGTGACTACAGAGTCGTACGAGTGGCTATCATTGTAACAAGCTTCTTGCTTGTTCGTACGAGCTAGTCCTTACTCGTTCGAGCCATGAGTTGTTCGTACGAGCATCCTTGCTGAATGTTCTTCGTGACTTATAGTGTTTCGTACGACATCAACATTCTTCGTACTGTTGGTTGGTGTTGGCACTATATAAACAGACATGCACTTCTCAGTTGCTAGAAGACTAGAGCCTAGAATAGAGAGAGACATTGAGAGCACAAGATGAGAGCACAAAGTGAATACTTTGAGTCTGTATGAACATTGTTTGTATGTGTTTGTACTAGTTCTCATATGTTAATCAAGATAGTGAATCTTTGGTTATCTTGTGTTTCTTATTCCGCTTTGGTTTGCATACATACGTGGATTCTGCACTCGTATGTGTGTTACATAAAAGGGAAGTAGGTTAATCTTGATCTCCAGTGGACCTACAAGTGGTATCAGACCTTTGGCTCTCTTCCTTGTTGAAAAACCAAGCTTAGTGTTGTGTCTGAGGTAGTTTGAGGGTTTTATGAAGTGTTCTTGAACTTTCAACAGAAAACTTAAGTTTTTAAAAGATAACTTGTTTAAAAATTAATTAAAACTTGCGTACCTAGAAAATTTTCATAAAAACCATGTTAGAATACATGGAGACATGTTAGGATATGTTTTTTATTAAAATTTTCTATCAAAGTTCAGTTGGACATATCTTCAGGTGAAGAAGCACTGCTAGAAAACTCACCGGATATTCTTGTAGGGTTGACCAAATCTCTGGACATTCTGACTTGACTGTGTTGGCTAAAAAGTTGATATGGAATGTTTGTCTTTTTAGCCAAAATTGTGTAGACAACTGACCACTTTCGAAAACAAGTTTGTGTTAGAAAAGGAAATTTTCACCAACCAACCCTGCAAAAAGATTCCTCTCTGCGAAAAACATCTGTGCAAATAACCATCACAAGAAGAACAAGACTGTTCGTGCGAAAGACCTAGTCATTCGCACGAAGAAACTTGTTCGTACGAAGCACAAGCTTAGTCGCACGAAAGAGTGTCTCTCGTACGAGTATCTGGTTCGTACGAAGGACAGTCCCTCGTACGAATCATTGATTCGTACGAAGAACAAGCTTGATCCGTTTTTGTGTTTTAGTTTTTCAAATCTTTGTGGTTTTTAAAGTTGTGAACTTTAAAAGGAGATTGTCATCTTTAAAAAATAATCTTTAAAACCTTTTAATTTTCATAAACTACAAAACATAATGAGTACTAATTCTTGAGATTGGGGGAGTAGTTCAAGCACCAACCAGGACTCATCACAATGCTCCGCAACCTCATGGGTTAAATCGCTAATGCCTCAACACACATCTATGATTACCGCTAATCAATGGGCGTGTGTAGCAAATCAAAACCAGAGCATTCAGACTCTTCTTATGAGCGAGAGTGAAACAGGAAGTAATAACCGTCCACCAAAACTGAACCATATGAACGATTATCCTTCGTGGAAAAGTCATTTCCATACATACGTTCTCGGTCAAAATACATAATTATGGACATGTTTTACTACACCATACAAGGTATCTCTCGAAGAAGCAGGATCAAATCAAACCTCCTTAGCCAACTTAGATGAAAGCGATAAAAAGGCATATGATTTGGAGAAAAAGGCGTTTGCTATCCTTACACAGGCACTTCATAAGGATATTTATCATCAATTTGTGTATTCATACGACATGATCTGTTGAAGAAGGAGTTTGAAGTGATATCAAACTGAGTGATATCACAACACGTTTCTACCATCTGCTTAGTGAAATGTATTCATATAAAGTCTTAGCATCTCCACAAGAAATCTTGATGCGCTTTGCTGACGTCTTACCACCAAAATGGAATTAATTCATTGACTTATTAAAACATACAAGTATTTTGGATGCGATCAGTATTTATGAATTTGTGCAGAAATTGGAGAACAAGAATGAAGAGGAAATAAAAAAAGCACAAAGAGTTTCTGTTCCACAAAACCCTGAGATGTACTTTGGAGGTATTAATACAGGTTTAGTGCAAATCAACAACCAAAACTTCAAATCGCGTTTGTGTCAAACGTTAATCCCTTTCTACCACAACCAGTTCAAACAAATCAGTCTGCAAGCTCTAGTACTCAAAACTATGGACAAGTATTTGATCCTAAAGTCTTTCTACCACAACCACAAGATCTTACACCCAAAGTTCCACAACAAGCTTCTCAACAAGCTTTATGGGAACAACTTTCAACCTGCAAACCCTAATACTGTCAGACATGATACATCACATCTTTCCAAGGTCAGTGTAGAAGTTGCCCGGGAACACATGGAACTTCTGAACACTATGTTTAGTACTTACTGTGGGTTAGTCGATGGTCAAATTGGAAACATAACTTTGACTAATGAAGACTATCAACAAATAGACAGAGATGAGATGGAGTTGATGGATATTACATGGGCTTTTGCAAATGCGGTAAGAAGAGCTAAGGATTACATGAGCAGAACTGGAAGAACAAGTTTGGAAAGTAAGAAAGATACGAAGTATGGTTTTGATAAAGATGTTGTTGCTTGCTTCAACTGTGGGGAAAAGGTCACTTCAAGCGCGAATGTACTCGACCTAGCAAACAAGGAAATCATAACCCTTTCTGAAATCAACCACAACCATCCAACACAACTCAAGTTAACAATGAACGAAGAATAGTAGCTGTTAACAACCAACACAACTCCAATAAGTCTGGGCCTTCCAATAGCAAAGCATTGTAGTTAAAGCGGATGAAGGATGCGATTGGTCAGTACAGTTAGGAAACGAGAATCAAGGAGGAACTGCATGTTATGCCAAGATTGTCAATCGAATCAAACATGTTCACAGCATTGATAGTTCTGATGTTGATGATAGATCGGGGTATAATGGTAGTTCTGATGAAGAATGCTTGAGTACAGGTGGTTATGGATCTGATTCAGATGGCAGGGAAAGGATTGATACTAAGGTCAGTAAGTTGCTGAAAGAAGTAGAGAAGCTGAAAGGTCAAAAGGCTAGTTTGATGAAGAAATTAGAAGTTGCATTGAAGGAAATAGAGAAAATCTTTACAAATAGTGCATCCTTCACTCAGCATACTGCCTTCATGGCTAATGTTGTTGGTTCGACAAGTCACGTAAACTCCGACTCTCCTAAAATATGCAGTGACTGTGCTAAATTAAAAATAAAATTTGAAACGATAAACAGTCACAATCAAAACATAGTTGTTGAACTGTCAAAATGCAAAGAGGCAAATTTGGTTTTAACTCAAAACGAAAAAGAATTCAAATCTGTAATAGAAACTCTTAAGAAAAGCGTTCCTGAACAAACAAACAGGAATTAATAATTACATTAATATCCTTGAAGAAACAAAGAAGGAGTAGCCATTGCCAAATGCGAACATGATGCGATCAAGCTAAAATTGGAGAGTTACTCTAACTCCTGATATGTGCTTGATCAAATAATTAACGTTCAAAAACTGAAAGGAGATGTAAAATGCATTGGGTATAAATCATGTCCACCTCCGTTGTAACACAATTATACCCAACTGCCTGATGAAGAGGAAATGCCACGCTTTGAACCATCTGTACCTCTCAATACTGAAGAGTTTGCAGCAGGATTAGGGTTCAAGCTGGACAGTTACTCAGAAGAACCACGAAAAACAAAGAACTCATCATCTGTTGTTGATCAAAATCCATCTATAGTAGGGGAAGATGATACATTAGATGATGAGTTAGACAAAAGTGATCAGGATCAATCTCTTGATGAAGAAAAGGGAGTAGAAATTCTGCTACTCCCGGTGTGAAAACCGTTGAAAATCAAGGGAATGATCCTATGAAATCTGTCAAGATAAGTGTGTCTACAGCTGAAAATGATAATGTGTTGTATACCTTGATTAGGGATAAGAAAATTTACTCAAACAAAGACTTTCCGATCAAAAATGTTTTGAAAATTTACTCAAACAAAGTTTTTGAAAATTCTACAACCAATTTTTGGAAAAGAAGAATCCCATCAAGTTTTGAAAATTTTACAACCAAATTTTTGAAAATTCTACAACCATTATTCGTTTCAAAAGAAAAACAACAAGAAAAGCAAGCTGAAAAACCTAAGGTATCGCAACCAAAGGTTGAAGCTAAAGGCGCTCGCTATAAGAAGAAATTGAAGAATGTTATTGTGAGCTCAAATGGTACTGATAAAATCAAACTTTTGAAAGCATGTATAATATTGATTTTGTAAATCAGATCAAGATTTTGAAACGTAACAGTCAAAACAATTACAATCAACATACAAATGGGTGTGAAGAAGAAACAAGTACCTCTAGACCCACAAGTTCAAATCAAGTCAGTAAACAAGATCTCCTAAATTTGTTTAAAGGAGAACATGTTTCAATGTGGAGAGTTTGGCCACATAATCAAGAATTGTACCAACCCAGCAAAACCGAAGTTTGTTGAAAAAGCCCTTCTGAAACAACTTGTCAACGTCGATCTGTGTCACCTAAACAAGACAAACCTCTTGTTAAGGAACAAGAAGAAAAACAGAGACGTAAACAAGTTAAAATAATTGAGAAAGCATTAAAACCGGACATTTTTGAAAGAAAACCAAGTTCATCAAGATCAATATAACCAGAAGAATCTATAATTGTAAATAATAGTCAATCTAGTAATAATCAACAATCTTGGAAACCAAAAATCTGGTAATGTTTCAGGGGAGGTACAAAGTTTCCAAATCATCAAGAAATAGAAATCGCATTTCTTGATGATAAGGGTCGACCCAAGACCACTAAGGCTTGGGTCCCCATCTCCAACTAATCGGGTAATGTGATGTGCAGGGTGTTCCAGGAGGAACTGTGAATAGTCATTGGATTGTTGACAGTGGAGCATCAAGGCACATGAAAAGCGACTTAAGGCTCCTTTATGATGTGAAAAGCATTAGGGGTGGTTATGTTGCTTTTGCGAGAGATAAGGGCGGGTACATCACTAGAGAAGGAATGGTCTATAATGGTGTTGTTAGTTTTGATAAGATCAATTATGTTGGTCAAATTGATCACAATCTTCTGAGTGTTTCTTAAATCTGCGACAAGAAGTTCACGGTTCATTTTGATGATGCCGGTTGTTATGTTCCGAAACCTGGTTTGAAGATTCCCAAAGAATGGATTCTTCTATCGGCTCCAAGAATTAATGACTTGTATATTCTTGATATGAGCCAAGCTATTACTACGTCTGCACAAGTCACATGTTTTGTCTCAAAAGCCACCGAAAAGGAATCAATCTCTTGGCACAGACGGATAGGACACATTCACTTGAGAAAATGAACTATTAGGTGAATATAATCTTGTGAATGGTGTACTAGTGAAGAATTTTCATCTATAAGACGTCTGTGTATCATGCCAAAAGGGAAAGCAAGCTCGAAAGTCTCACCCAGTGAAGAAGATTAACACGGTGAATATGCCTCTAGAACGTCTTCATATGGACCTCTTTGGACCTATGAAACACAAGACTACTTTTGGTGATTCATATTGTTTAGTAGTTATTGATAACCACTCAAGATTTTTATGGGTGAATATGTTGGCACACAAGAGTGAAGTTCCTGAAATCCTCAAGAATCTCCTAACGCTGCTTGAAAATTTGTACAATTTGAAGATAAGGAGAATCATAAGCAACAATAGCACCGAATTCAAGAATCATGTTATGGATGAGTTCTGTTCTTCAAAGGGCATTTTGCATGAGTACAGTTCTCGTTACACTCCACAACAAAATGGTGTCGCTGAGAGGAAAAATAGAACTCTAATTGAAACAGCAAGAACTATGTTAGTAGAATCAGAACTTCCTATTTAATTTTGGGGTGAAGCTGTGGCTACTGCATGTTATACGATGAATAGAGTTCTTACGGTGAAGAGGCATCGGAAAACATGTTTCGAGTTGCTACAGAAAAGGAAATCGGATATTTCTTTCTTAGAACCTTTTGGAGCTCCATGCACTATGATTGATCCACATGGTAAGTTTGGACCAAAGGCTATCGAAGGTTTCTTTCTTGGATATGCTACTCCTAATTTCAGAGTGTGGAATTTGTCAATGAAAAAGTTTGACGAATGGGGTGAAGTTAAGGTTCAAAGATACACTGAATCAGTAAGAGCTCTGGGTGCTCCTTGGATGTTTGACTACGATGGACTGTTTGACTCCTTTAATCTGCCAACTTTTGATGATGCATCTGCAGCTGCTCAAATGCTACTAGAAAGTGATACTACAGTTGACTCGTCATTGCTTTGACAAATTATTTTAATCCTCAAGTGTCTACTTCGGTTAACAATCTTGTTCAAAATGAGGAATTCGGAGATGCTGTTGATTATAATGTTTCATCAGAAGATGATGAGTTCCATGATACAAATGAAGCTACCTCTGGTCCTGTCCTTGGAATTTCTGATGTCACGTCAAATGTACAACATCAAGGGACGGCTGAAGGTCATGCATCTACCTCCTCGTCAAATCCAGCACTCGACTTGACTGTTGATCTGAATATCAACAATTTGGGTATAAATTCTCGAGTTCTGATGTTACTGAGACTCGAATCCATAACACCCATCCTCAACAAAATATTATAGAGATGTCCAAAGTGGTGTGCAGACACGTAATCAGCTTCGAAACAACCTGAATGCTGGTTTGTATTCAACGATTAGGGAATCTGGGGAACAAAATGATCGGTCTTTTGCTTGCTATGTTTGCCAATTTGAACCAAAATCTTGGAAGGGGGCGATAAAAGAAGAGTCATGGTTGAAGCAATGCAAGAAGAACTTCAGCAGTTTCAGAAGTTGGGCGTGTGGAGATTGGTTGACAGGCCCGACAACTACAAGAAGATTGGTACAAGATGGGTGTACAAATGTAAGAAGGATGACCGAGGTGTTGTTGTGAGAAACAAAGCAAGATTGGTTTTCAAGGGCTTTAATCAGGTAGAAGGAATCGATTACAATGAAGTTGATGCACCTGTAGCACGTCTTGAGGCCATAAGGATTTTCTTGGCTTATGTGTCCTACAAGAAGTTTGCCATTTATCAAATGGATGTGAAGAGTGTATTTCTTCATGGTGTGGTTGAAGAAGAAGTATATGTTGAGCAACCGCCGGGTTTTGAAGATCCAATCCATCCTGACAAGGTTTGGCTTCTCAACAAGGCTTTATATGGTCTTCATCAAGCTCCACAGGCTTGGTATGAAACGTTGTCTACCTATCTTCTAAAGAATGGCTTTCGACGTGGATTGATTGACTGTACTCTCTTCATCAAGGAAAACAATAAGGATTTACTGCTGGTACAAGTATACGTTGATGATATTATTTTTGGGTCTACAAACGAGAGAATGTGTAAAGAATTCGAGCAGGTTATGCAAGAGAAGTTCGAGACGAGTGCAATGGGAGAAATGACTTTCTTTTTAGGTTTGCAGGTTCATCAATCTAAGGAAGGGATTTATATTCATCAAACCAAGTACGTCAGGGATATTCTCAAACGATTTCAAATGTAGGACTCAAAGCCTATGGGAACTCCATTAGCTCAGAATAATGGGATTACTCCTGATGGGCTGGGTGAAAATATGGAACCGTATCTTTATCATGCTATGATCAGATCTCTTATGTATCTTACTGCTTCAATACCTGATATAATGTACCCAACATGTCTTCTAGCTCGCTATCAGTCAAGTCCAAGAGTTTCTCATTAGATGGCTGTGAAAAGAATCTTCGCTATTTGAGGGGTCGCCCGGACAGTGGTCTCTGGTACCCTAAGGATGATAACTTTGATTTGACAGCATTCAGTGATTCTGATCATGTGGCTACAAGATCGATGCAAAGTCAACATCAGCAGGATGTCAGTTCTTGGGAAATCGCCTAGTCACGTGGCAATACAAAAAGCAAACTTGTGTAGCTACATCAACCTATGAGGCTGAGTATATTTCGGCTTCTAGTTGTTGCTCTTAGGTTCTATGGATCCAACAGCAAATGCGCAACTACGGTTTTGAATTTCTAACTATTCCTCTTTATGTTGATAACGAAGCTGCTTTCCAGATTACTCGTAATCCTGTACAGCACTCAAAAACCAAACACATTGAGATTAAGTATCATTTCATACTAGATTGTTAGGGAAAGAAACTTATCTATGTTGTTAAAATCCACACCGATCACCAACGTGCCGACCTGTTTACAAAAGCTTTTGATGAATCACGTTTTCATTATCTTCTTTTGGTCAATGGCATCAAGGTGAAACTCGAGTAAATCATCCTTGGCTAATCATTTTTTTGTAAATATTTTTCCAAAATCCAAAACTACAAAAATCTTTTCCATTTTCTCTTAGTTTTATATTTTAGGGGGAGAAGTTTTCAAGAAAATATAAAAACATGAGAAAAATACAATAACACAAAAATATGCCTTTTTTTAATTTACTTTCTACATTTAAGGGGGAGAAAATTTTAGAACAATACAAAAACAATAGAAAATCCAAAAATCAAAAATGAGTTTCTTGGAAAAATAAGGGAAAATGATGATACACCAGTAATCTGTCAAAAACGGTCAAAAGCATAAAACAAAAATTGATAAGCAGCTTTACTAATGATGTATTGGTAGACTCACACTCGAATTAAAATGTGCAGGTTGATATAAACATAACGGATAGAACACCAGGTGGGAACCATTCATTGGCATATGGTCTTGGTACCAAAATTTTGTTTGATAGTGTGTCGAGAATCTGAGATATGCGGTCTTTATGCTTGCTTATCATCTGGGTATCATGGTTGAATCTTTCACCGAAAAATAACAGTGACGTATGTCTAGAACTTCCATGATACCATAAATACATGTAAATATTGCATACGACCATCAATATGTGATAAACATATCACATTCACCCAAAAATAAGTGATAAAATATCACAATCTTATGCGGGAGCTAAGTTCGTCTCTTTGTCGGTACGATGGTACTAACCTGTTCATGGACTTACTCATGTGCCCTGCATGCATCTCAAAATCAAGTTCCTCATCAATAAGTGATTTAATCACATAGGGCTTGTTTTCAATCAAAATAAGTGAGTATCTCACATCATATACATCAAAACAGATGATAAGCAGTATACTCACTGGCAATATTTTATCTCGTACATATCTTGATACGGGAATGTGTCATGAAGTGGTTGAAAACCGGCGAGTAAGTATAACTCATACATTAATCATATCTCCTAATCATGATTACATCTGATAAGCTGAGCTTACGTGGACAACAATACCGATAATGATAGTAGAATACTTATTCATTTAATTTAATGTTTTAAACAAAAACTCGTTTTTGACAAGATTAAAAGCTGGTATGATTCTACTACCTTCAAACTCTGAAATAGATTGCTTAGTAAATATATAGGTTCCTATCGTTTATAGTTAATTTAGTATAGTTTACTCTGTTGTTAAAATAATTTATTTTTGAATTAGCCAAAGTTGAAGCTCAAAAGTTTTCTACCAAGATACGCCCTAAAAACCGTTCGCTTTGATATCATAACTTCCTAAAGTAATTTCTTGCAATGGGTAAACTCATCTCAATGAAACAAAATCCGTTTAAGAGCACCTTTCCTAACATAACGTGTGATTTATGTGGATATGTGGAAAGATCTAAATAGGTCAATGAAAAACCTAAGGTCCTCGAAGAACTGAAAGTCCAGTTTTTGAAAAACTTGGACTCGTACGAATCAGAGGTCACTCGTACGAGTGAGTGTGCCTCGTACGAACGAACCACTGATGTGTGGTGCGCGTGGCATTCTTCGTACGAGTATCAAGATGTGGTATAAAAGGTGATGAAGTTCTTTGGCACAACCTTACTTTCACCTTGCTCACATCATCCTTTCACTCTTTAAGTTGTTTCTGATATCCTTAAGAATAGATCAAAATGAACATAAAAGAAAACCTGCAACGAGGAGAACTGACAAGTCAGATGTGGAAATCATGTCAGAACAAAGACACAACATGGTGGCCTACTTGGATCCGAAAGACAAATTTGCTGAGTACAACGGTATAATGAAGTTCTTGCGCGACTCACGGATACATTATGCTATCACGCACAAGACTACAGTATACAAGAAGTTGATCAATGAATTTTGGGATGCAGCTAAAGTTGTTGAAGTGAAATGGCAGGAAGGTATCCATGGAAAAGTAAATAACTTGGACGTAGATATATCTGCTGAATCATTAATTTAGTATTACAACTTGGCGATGATTCTAAAGCTCCATTATCAGTTCCGTTGAAGTGTCAACATGGATATTTATTGCGTACGAAATGTGTTCGAGATTTTCTCGTAGGACAACTAAACAAAGCATGGTTGCCACTCCTACACAAGTTCTTTCTACATGTTTTAATTCAGTGTTTGAGTAATAGAAGAAGTGGTTATGACATGGCAAATAACAACTTGGTTGGAATGATGATAGTTTTAACGTTGAACAAACCATTCAGTATTTCAAAGAATATCTTTGCAAACATGAAGAAAAACCTGAGAAGAACCAGATATGGTGGGAACAAGTTTTGGATGTATCCTCATTTTCTCCAGATGATCTTGAATGCGTAACATCCGAATCTTCCGAAGAATGACAACGATGTTCTAAAAGTTGAGGTTATGATGGAACATCTGTTGAAGATTTTTACAGGAGTAGCAACTAACCGTTACAAGGAAAGAATACACCTTGCAAGTTGATCGTTTTCTAGCAAATGATGTATATGTTGCACCAGAAAACGACAAGTGGCGCCATGATGACAGTGAATCAGATAATGAAGAACCAACTTTGAAAAAGATGATCAAATATAGGTTTGGTCGTAAAAAGGGAAAAGGTGATGGTGATGATGGTGATAATGATGGTAATTGTGGTGCAAGTGATGTAGGTACTACAGATGGTGATAAGGGTAGAAAGAAACAGAGGAAAACATCTACGAAACTTCCTCAGCTCAACCTGAAATCACACAACCTGCAACCTCACATCAAGAAACTTTATAGGAACCAGTTGCAGAAGCCCAGTCTACCTTTACAATGGAGGAGACTGAACCTGTAATGACGGAACCCGCTACAACCTCTGAACCACAACCTTCAAATACCACAGCAGCTGAAACGCTTTCGGCTGAAAATACTCATGTTCAATCACAACCTACTACTTCTACAGTTCAACAATCCAAGTCCACAACTCATCAACAAAATACAAAACGAAGCAGTCGTTTATTCTCTAAAATGGAACAGGATGAGAAAGTGGAATTTCTGTTCACTCAATTGCAAGCTGCGACAATGCAGATTAACAAGCATTCGGAGTTTATATCTTCAAATCGGAACACGGTTGTCCAACAACAATTGGAGATAAATTCTTTGAAAGAGACTGTTAGAAAATACAATTCTGAAATTGCGCAGTTAAGAAAAGAAAATGAGCAGCTAAAGGTTGTAGACGCTGAAAGGGCAACTCAGCTACAACAGATGAGAGCAGCTGATAACTCTCGGGGAATTGAGTTGAATAGGCTGAAAGAACGTAGTGCGACTGTACAACAATCTGACGAAACATTAAATCCTAAGCATAACGACTTAAAAGAATGGTATCATTCTCGTAATGCTAAACAAGTTGAAGGCTTTAATGGTATTAAAGACGTGTTTGAAATGAGCAGAAAGCGAGTGAACATTCTGTGGAATGAGAGATGCAAAGCACAGGAGATCAAACGTAAACGTGATCAGGATAGTGAAGACCATGGCAATCCTAATGCTTCACCCTCATCCTCGCAACCAAAAGTTTCTGCTTCACCTCCAGTGGTAAGTCTAATGTACAGCAGATGTGACCGGTCAGTTACCTCTAGTGCATTCGATAGGAAACAGGAAAGGTTAATGTTTCTAGTAAATGTTGAAGACCTGGATTCTCAATCAACTTTGGATTGACAATCTTCAGGGGGAGTTTGTTGATACAACAGGCAATGTAGAAATGAAGACTGAAGACCAAGCAACAGCCAAGGGGAGTTTGTTGATACACTTTTGTGTTGTCGCTTGTTCTTAGTTATATCTGTAATTGTACGGTCTTTATTTATCGTGTCTGTCTATTTGGTCGTGTCGGCCGAATCAAGATATCCTCTTATCTTGATTTAGTACGACGTATAGTTTGTCTGTGTTGTAAAACAATTGCATGTGCGCATATTGTTGAGTCTTGTGTACGTCATGTCTGTGGCACGTTCTCCGAAGAACACTTCACGTACAAAACAAAGGTACTTCATACAAGCAAGATGTTGCTCGTACGAGCCACTTGCCATTCGTACGAGTGACTACAGAGTCGTACGAGTGGCTATCATTGTAACAAGCTTCTTGCTTGTTCATACGAGCCATGAGTCGTTCGTACGAGCATACTTGCTGAATGTTTTTCGTGACTTATAGTGTTTCGTACGACCACCAACATTCTTCGTATTGTTGCTTAGTGTTGGAACTATATAAACAGACATGAACTTCTCAGTTGCTAGAAGACTAGAGCCTAAAACAGAGAGAGACATTGAGAGCACAAGAGTGAGAGCATAGAGTGAATACTTTGAGTCTGTATGAACATTGTTTGTATGTGTTTATACTAGTTCTCATCTGTTAATCAAGATAGTGAATCTTTGGTTATCTCGTGTTTCTTATTTTGCTTTGGTTTGCATACATACGTAGACTCCACACTCGTATGTGTGTTACATAAACAGGGAAGTAGATTAATCTTGATCCTCCAAGTGGATCTACATTATTCGAATCATTTATCTTTTTTTTTAAAAATCTTTCATTTTTGGACTATTCATTTGTTTGAAGTTCGTTCATTTTTAAACATTTTGTTTATTAAAATATCGATTTTTAAAACCTTATATTTTTAACATAATTTTTAATACCTTTTGCTTTTAATGAACACCGTTTTTTTTTAATCTTTAATAAGAAAAACGTTCTTTTGTTTAAAATTTTTTTATTTTTAAATTCCTTTGAGTTTTAAAATCGTCCATTTTTTAAGTTTATTTTTGCTAAATGGCTATAAGTAAATTGTAGAATACAAAGTTTGAAAAAAGAACGGTTTTTAGAATACACGGTATATAAAACAAACCGTTAAAAGAAGTTCAATAAATACATGATTTTAAAAAGAAAGGTAAATATGGTTTTTTTTTTAAACGAATGACTTTAAGAACGGTTTTAAAAAAATATAATTAAAAAAATGAATTGTTCAAAAAGTTTAATTAACGATTTTCAAAAAACAAACAATTTAAAATTAAAGGATCTTAAAAAAGATGAAAGGTATAAAAAATGATTTGAAAAACAATCATAAAGACCCCTCCTCGTTCTTCGTGACATCATGCCCAACTCCACATGACGCGTTAAGTTCTCTCCGTCAAAAGATGTGAAAATCCATAAATCAAGGACGAATCTATGAAGGAGGGAGGCTACCCCTTAACTTTGTCGGAGATATGCAAAATTTGTGTAAATTTTTTTATTCTTTTCCGTTTTATGTAACGGATACCGTAGGTCGAAAAAAGTTTAGGATACCTCCGATTTTTTTTAAATCCCTACTATCTATAATCAGATCTGAAAATCCATAACCAGTTGCAAAGATGTAGAAGAAACAAACCAAAATCGCTTTTATAATCGTCCCTGCCATCAAATTTGAAAATAGCTCTGTTTTTTTTTCTTTTATCATATATGAACATCAAAATCGCTTTGGTTTGTTTTTTAAGATCGTTGTTAAATAGAAAGAAGGGTGTGGTGTTGGGTGGGGCATGATGATACAAAGAAAGGGCAGAGGTTTCCATTGGTATTTGCAGGTGCTGGAGACTCAAAGATGGCGAGGGAGATGAAGTCTAATGTGGATGGGTGGAGGAGGGGATTGTTTAGCATTTACATCCATTTCATCTTTTTTTATCTTATAATTTCACTAAAAACAACTATATTTTCTCTTTGCTTTCAATTAAATAATATTTTTATACTATGATTCTCTCATCCACTAACACCCACTTTCAAAATATATTAAAAAATTATAGAGGATGAACAGTGTCCCCTAAATTTACAAATAAATAGTAACAGTTTCTCTATCTCTACTCACAACCATTTTCAACCACCTACGATCACTTTTCATAGTATAAAAATCTCCCTCACAAAATTTAGGGGATGGATTGTGAATGCTCTTATGGATCCCACTATTTTCTTTTAATTTTTAGTTTTAATTTATAATACTAATGTATTTACTATTTTGTTCCTTTTATAAAAACTAGGGGTCGTGAAATTATTATTTTTCTTGCTAATAAATCAAAAACAATTAAAAAGATAGGTCCCGTTATAAGATTAACGGAAAAATATACCTAAAAGCATGAAGCGAAAAAGCAAACAAACGAGTAAAAGTTCAAGTACTTGAAAATCCAGATATCTTTAGGAAACTTAGAATTATTAGAAAAAATTTAAAGAAAAAAAAACAGAAATTTATTGCACACAATATGCAAAAAACAGAAATTTATTGCAAACTAAATGCAACTGGCTTAAAAATAAATTTGGCGCAACAAAGAATTTAACAAGAGTTGAACGTATAACGAGCAAGGCCGTAAATAACTACCACCCCACTTACCAAATGCTCTTAGCTATCATTAGATATGAGCTCACAAAAATAGAGTATATAACACCAACGTAGTATCTCGAACTAAAAAAAATACACACAAGACCAATTATGAGATATATTGTAGAACTTTTTATCTTTATATATTGATAGAGAAAAATGCTCGGATGGTTTCCTGTGTTTTGCCCTGAATCATAAATCCCTACACATCTAAAATTACAGCTATAGTCCTCAACTTTTGCACATTCGTTCTCGGATATTCCTTGAAGTGGATGGGGGTTAGTTTTTGGTGTTAAGTAGGTGTAAAATTATTAACATGCCCCTACTAATAAAAAATTAATAGTAAATATTATTATTTATCTTTTTAAAACTTCCACATTCATTTTGATTAACTACGGTTAACCACAACTATATAGGTTTCGGCTGAAACCAAATGTTTTAATCATCAAATATTGGTTCCAAAAATCCTAATTAAAGATAGGTTTCGGCTGAAACCAAATGTTTTAATCATCAAATAATGGTTCCAAAAATCCTAATTAAAGAGACAGTCGTTCTTTGTTTTGCTTCCCCGACGACCAGCAGGATAAAACTGACAGTCATTCAAATGGGTGAATTAATGCGATACTGATATGTACCAAATGCAACATGTAAATTATATCAAATAAGATATAAAATCAACCCTTTTATGAACTAATGTTGGAACAAAGTGTGTTTCTTTGTATACTTTGATTTTCAGGATTAAAAGTACAAAACGAAAAAAATTAACGGCAAAAACCAACATAAATACAAAAGAAGAGAAGTTGATACATCATACCAACCCTCTGAGCTTCACCCAATAAAAAAACAGTAAATCAGAAGACAAGCACGGGTCATGCCTCACTCTAGATTCCATGAATAAAAATACAAACGAAAGCAGAAAAGAGACACAGGGCTGTGTCCCATGGACACGGGCTGTGGTCAACTCTCAGATATACAAAATCTTCATTAATTCAGCAAGTACAAGGCCACGAGGCCGTGCCTCAGACACACGGAGCCGTGTGAGCATATGGACCGATACAACTCATTAAATGTACATAGAGAAGAAGACGAAGAAGAAGAAGACACGGGGTCGTGTAAGGAGTTTGTTTGCCGCTATAAAAGGCATGCTTGGTTCAATTGCAATCCATTCCTTGGAAACCCTCCCTTTCACTTCACCACCACTTCTCCACAACTCCAACACAATCATCCACCACAATTGTTAGAGTTTAGAGTGTGTAGTAGTCTCGGGATCCAAGATTGATCATATGAGTTTTTTTTGTCAAACTATGTAACACCTCATAAAAATCGTGACCAATAATATAGTGTCACGTATCGTATTTTTATTATATAGTCTATGAAAGACTAATAGGGACTAATGGTGTCAACATGCTCAAATTGAGCCTCTGAGTGACCTTCTAATGTCAACATGCATATACTTAGCCTCTGATAGACTGATATGCCAATATGCTTAAACTTGGCCTCTGAGTGACTGATATGTCAATATGCCTGAACTTGGCCTCTGAGTGACTAATATGTCAACATGCCCAGCCTTTGAGTGACATCAGAGTCAACATGCTTATAATGAGCCTCCAAGTGATCCTTTACGAAGTCCTAACTCTCCTACGTGCCACTTGTTAGACGAGAGGGTTCAATTCTGTAAATATATGAAAGTCGGATAACGGAGGGGTTAAAAGTGTCAACATGTTAATTTATACATCTGAGTGACCTTATAACAAACCGAGAGCTCGACAATGTCCGGTCATAATCACGAGTACGCCAAATATTGGCTACCGAGGGCTAAATATACTAAAAAGGTGTTTTAGGGGGTTTAATAAGTTAAGGGGCTAAATGTGACAAACCTTGAAACTGGCCTGGGTCTCTTGCGGGCACGAGAGGCCTATGTCTGCAAAATATTTGCTTGGCCTCCACGCATGTTGTCAAAAACCATTGTTTCAAAACTATGGACTTTCAAACAACTATGCCACGTTTTAGGACACTTGTAAGCTCTCTCTTACACCCCTTAGCACCTGGCATCACCTCCTTCAAGCTCTCCAACTATAAATAGGTGCCAAGGTTCACCATTTGAACTTGCACCTTTCTTATTCACAATCTATCTCCCTTTCTCTGGAAGTTACAAACTGAAAGGAGCATCCAACTTAATTCTATTGCATCCTAGGAATCACTTGTAAGTATTAATTTCTCTTGCATTTTCGTTTATATGCTTTTATAGCAAAAAGTCAAGCGTTTTACGGAAAACGCCTTGACTTTCAGTTAATACCATTATGGTCCAGCCATTTTCGCAACGAACATGGCTAAGTGATCGTAATAAGGTAGGTGTTAATCCCTATAAAGGGCACCTCTTTAAGATCACGTTTGCTAGACCAATTGACGGGTCAAAGTATTGATATTAAAAAGTCAAACATGCCATTTTTCGGAAAATATTATAATATGAGCTTATATATGTTATGAAACCTATTTTGACACTTAAACAAGTTGGTAACAATTATTAGAACATGTAAGGACATGTTCGGCTCATCAATTTCAATTCTAGGGTCGGTTCGCAACTGAAAGTCGAAAAGTTTGACTTCTGCTTTGACTTTCGATTCTAAACCGATTTAGATTATTTAGCTACTGATCTAAGGTTGCATTATGATCATAATGTAATGTAGCATAACCCTCTGAGGTTATATCATATGATCATAATCAGAATATGAGTTTATGCACAAGTACTGTAATTATGTCATTTTGACTAAAATGTCTTTTTGCATAAAATAAGGTTTAATCAATAACGAACTTGAAAATAAGTTTCCTACTGATGGAATGATTATTTGGGATGTCAAATCAGATTATAAACTGAGTTTAAGAACAAGTCCTTGTATTATATCGATAAATGACGATAAAGCCTTTAAGGCTCTTAAAATGGTCTTAATCACACCTTCTCAAAATAAATCATTTACCTACTGATATGTTATATTAAATACATATCTAAGACATGTTAACCTGACCTTAACATCATTTTTCAGTAAACATCGCATAAATCGTCATTTTACGACATAAGCGCCGTTTCGGCGCATAATATGGTTTTAAACCATATTTATCAACCAAGACTTGTTACCTACTGATTTTAAAACTTATTTTAAATATTTTTACAGTAGCTATATGATATGAACTCAGAATCCAAAATAATTTATAAAACTATGTGTAAAATGACCAAAATGCCCTATCGGTGCATAGTTTGGTCATAAAAGATGAATTACACATATAACTAATATCCTACTAATATTATTTCATGAATAAATTATTTTTCCAGAATACATATGGTCATAACATAAAATTATATTCATGTTCTTTTTATACGGTATGAAATTACCGAAATGCCCTAAGAGGCATGGTTTCATTTTAAAACATTAACGGGCATATAAGTAGATATCCCACTGATATTACAACTTAATTAAAACATAATAGCATATAGAACTTGTCCGTGATTTATCCGGTTACCCGATATCGCTGATATGCGTACGGTTAAGTATACGTAACTAGTTTACGGAAATTAACCGAAACGGGTCTAACCTTGTCATTTAAGTTTCAAAATCCAGAATGTTTATAGCTTACCTGTATTATACAAGTCAAAGTACTTGTCGGGTTTCAACTACATACTATACGATCATCGTTAATCAAGCGTTATACGTTTTGGTCCTATACACTACTCGGTCTAAGTCTATGACTTAAATAAGACGGTTAGTATTTAATTGGTTAGTTTATGCCATAATCCAGACTAGAGACTTCCAGTAAATGTTATCTGCACTTAGTGCTTTTGTGTACAACTGAGTTATTAAAATTAAACTAAGACCAGCTCAGGTAAATACTCTCGACTTATTTCCCTGTATGGGATTGGGTTACGGCAAACTATTACCATTTGGTCGGAAATGGGATCAATCGAATGTCGGATTGTGGCTAGTAAATCCGCATATTCCGTTTTAATCAGTTTTGTTTCATAACTTAAACATAGGGGGTTAACTACCGTGTCTAGGATATCCTCAGCTCATTACATTAGATAATGGTCACGACCTTAGCGCGGGTGTAGGCATACACCCGATAGACGCTCAAATGCATTTACCCACAAGGTTGGGGGAATAACTCCTTCGTGAGTTCAAAGTGGTGAGTACGTTAATCATGTCTCGGTCGCTGTACCAGGCCCTGTATGTATGGATAAACATGTGAATCTGTTAACATGGTTGCAAGGCCAACTTTCCCAAGTTATAAAAGATTTTGTGCCAGTGTGCACTTAAAACTTTTTCAAATGTTTTCAAAATGAGTCAGTTGGGTGTATTTACCAGCGAAAGCTCACGTATTTTCAAAAGACTAAGTTTGCATGTACAATACGAAAATAGGTTGGAAGTGCTCAGTAGTGCTAAGAGGATCTTGCAAATCCTAGATCTGCCCAAAGTTTGTTATACACTTTTGTACAAATTTGTGATCCGCCTAGGGATCTTCTATTACGAACCGTCTTATATTAAATTTTTGTACTTTGAACATTTGGTTTGTAATAGTAATTTAAATGCAAGACTTCCGTTGTGATGTGTTTAATTGGCTATGATGATATCAGCTTACGTTACGGTATTCCCCACCCGGGCCCACTGGTGTTGGATTTGGTTAGAAATCCGGGTGTGACAAGGTTGGTTTCAGAGCCAACATTTGAGAGAATTAAACACTAGCCTTCTTATGTTTAATCTCAAACTTACACAAAAGCACATTCCTTAGACTTCCGAGTCTATGCTTTGACCTAGGATTACTCATTTCATTATTAAGTTACTAGTATTGTTTTGATTTGATTTTAGCAGGAAAATGCCGCCAAGAGTACGAGGAAGAGGCAAAGACCAATGAGGGAGGACCTTCAGGACATATCCTTTCACATCCCCATTACCCGAACCCCTATGAGATTCGGGGGATTCCTGGCCCCTATCACGACATTCACCTACCCATACCCAAAACTCGTACAACTCGCACCAATCACACCCTTCCCATCATTCTCAGATTTCATATCTTGATGAGTTTAACCCCCCAAACCATTACTTTAATACACCCCCAACTGATCAGAATCAGTTGGATCAACCCAACCCAATGGATAAGGACTCTGACCCGGAGACGCCGCTGTCAGGATCCATACTCATCCCATCGATATCTCAAGCGATTCGAACTCTTATGCGGATCGCCATACCAAGGTCCTAATGAGTGGCACCAATATTGGAGCAAATTTACTTTCGCTAACACTCCTTCCAATCACTCCCAAACCACCTACTGTACAAGGAGATGTTTATATGGAACCGGCGGAACAAGCACAACAACCACCTGAGCCACCGAGGAGGAAACGTGGAGTACAGATGTCGGTACGTGCGGGTCAACGGTCAGGGTCGCTGTCACCCTTACCCAAACCTTACCCTACCATTCAAGGGGACCCACAAATAGGTGGACCCTCCAATACTTCACCTGTGTTGGAACCGACACCACCACCATCGGGTTATAATAACCCTATCCCAACATATCCGGATAACTCTGGATATGATTTTTTAACCCAACTAACCCAGTTGATTACCAAGAACTTTTGCATGACCCTTATATGCAAGCGGTCATGCATAACGCACTTTAACCATCTACTTTCCCTCATGCTTACCCACCTACTGGATATCCAAGTTATAGGTACCCGTATCCTGTTATGCCACAACCACAACCTCCGCCACCACTTGGGCCATCAATGAGGCCTTAGAACGAATGAAAGAAATGCAACAACAAGTAGAGAAAACGGACAAGAAGACGAACAAATTCTTCAAGAAACTCTCCAAGTTGGTTAAGGGAAGGAAGACGAGTGAAGTACCTTCTAATATATTTAGTCCCTGCGAGGTCATTGTTGTTTTTCCTTAGTCCCTGCGTGGACATTTTTATTTCTTAAGTCCTTGCATGGACAGCTTGTTTCATTTATTCTAGTCTGTAATTTCTATAACTTTTAATCGAATATTTTGGAATTATATGTATTCATCCTCTTCAATCGAACGTCTCAATTTTACTCGAAATTTATGTTCTACAATATAATTCCTAAAAGATCTTAATGTATGATTTAGCCAAGTGGCACAGACCAATATTTGGCCAAGAAAGGATAGTTAAGGGAAGTTATCCTTCTTTCCAGAGGTGGTGGACAAGGTTCATGCCTCCAAAGTCGTTAAGGTCCAAGGTGACCGGGACTATTAATCAACCAATAAGGTACTCTTATGTTAACATTAAAGAATGTCATAATCTGGGTAGTGTGACTTGAGGAACCACACTAGCCTTCTAGGTAAATGGACTATGTCCTAACCTATTAGATAGGCCAATGTGCCATATGTTATGTCCAGGTGACAGGCCAATGTGCCATATATTATGTCCAATGGACATACCAATTTGCCATATGTTATGTCCAAAGTGATAGCCAATGTGCCATATGTTATGTCCAATGTGACAGGCCAATGTGCCATATGTCCAAAGTGACAGGCCAATATGCCAAATGTTATGTCCAAGGTGACAGGCAATGTGCCAGGCCAATGTGTCATATGTTATGTCCAAAGTGACAGGCCTATGTGCCCAATTATTATGTCCATTAGTGAAGGCCTATGTGCCGAATTATATGTCCAATTGTGACAGGCCAACATGCCATATATTACGTCCAAGGTGACAAGCCAATGTGCTGTATTTTGAATATCCTTGGGATAAGGCCTATGAGCCATACTTTAATGTCCTTCGTGACAAGCTTATTAGCTATTAATAATTTTCAATTATGAAATGACAGTTGTGACATTACGATCCACTGTCTAATAATATACGGACTACGTCAAAATTATAATTTGCATTGATGGTCCTTTTGAGACCTAGGCCAAATGTAGATATGATAAGCCTAAGAGTTGTGATGTTATTCACATTGGCTTGATTAGGCGATGGATTTACATATCCAATGTTTAAAGCCATTATGGTTATTAATACCATGGCTAAGAGAAGTATTATTTGGTGTTTAGAACCAAAGATACAAGAATGGCTAACTCGGAAGAGGCTCAAAGTAGTCACCGGGACGTTAACTCTAAAAACATAGCCATTAATAATGATGATTTCCATGCTCGCATAGACGCAACTGTTGGAAAGGCCATGGAAAAGGCCATAGAAAAACTTAGGGAGTCGAGGCGCTACTCGCTCCAGACCATTATCAATCCCACCATCCTCAACTCATAAGGAGAGCTCAGTTCACTCTTCAAATGCGAAGAGTGAACCAACGAAATTAGAATTTGCTGATAGGTCCCATTCTTCTAAAGACAGATGTACCTATACTATTTTGTCTCCTGCAAGCCCCAAGACTTCAATGGGGAGAAAGGAGCTGTAGAAGCTTTAAAGTGGTTGGATGAAATGGAGACAATAGTAGATATCAGCGGTTATGCTGATAAGGATGTGGTAAAGTATGTATCAAAATCCTTCAAGGGCGATGCCCTGATTTGGTGGAAGGCGATGGTTTAATCTACAGGTAAGGTACACCTGTACAACTTAGGATGGTCCAAGTTTGTGGACCTTGTCAAGGAAACTTACTGCCCACCCTATGAGGTGGAGAAGATAGAGTCAGACTTTCTGACTCTCACAATGAAGAACCTAGATTGTCAGAAGTATGTTTCTGACTTCAATTCCCTGTCTAGGTTAGATTCCTACTTGATTAACCCTGAACCTAAATGCATTGCACGTTTCATCAGTGGGTTAGTGCCCGAGGTAAAGGGCATGGTAAAGGCTGCTCAACCAAGTACTTATAGGTCCGTTGTTGACCTATCCCTCTCCCTCACCTTAGATTTGGTGAGGCAAAAGTCAGTCAAGTTTGACACTGACGGAAAGAAGGAAACGGGAGAATGATAACTCCCAAAAGTTCAAAAAGAAAGGAAATTTTGGGTTCAAGAAGAACCAGCACAGGTCTGATGATAGACCTCTGTGCAAGACCTGCAACTACAGTCATTGGGGACGATGCAATGTTAACTCACAGGACAAACCCTGTGGTATCTGTAAGAAAAAAAGGGGCATAAGACCCTAGATTGCAAGGATCTTAAAATGCCTTTGTTACGGCTGTAATGAAAAGGGGCATATTAAGTTTAACTGCCCTAAGAACCCCATAAACGATAATGCAAAGCCTGGAGAGGCTAAGAAAGGGAATGCTCATGCTTTCCATATGAATACCAGGGGGCCGTTAATGACAACGTCATAACAGGTACATTCCTCATTAATGATGTATATGCTAGAGTTCTATTTGATTCGGGTGCAATAAATCTTTTGTTGACCATAAGTTTAGTAAACTATTAAATTTACTCATAAGAACTCTAGATAAAACTTATGAGATGGAACTTGCTGATGGAAGTTTAGAAACAGCATCTTCAATTCTTGATGGATGTTGTATATCCATTAAGAATCATTCTATCCTATCTCTCTTCTACTAATGAATTGGCGGGGTTCGATGTAGTCTTAGGCATGGATTGGTTATCTCATAACCAAGCCCGCATTTCCTGAGATAAGAAACTCATCGTAATTAAAACCCCATCTGGTGAAATGGTCACCATACTTCTAGATTCACACTACAGATTGCCAGACAAGGTGACGTTATTTAAGGCATCCAAGTGTCTGAGGAAGGGTTGTGTCATCTACATGGCACAAGTCACTATCAATGACCTTAAGCCGAATATCGAAGAACTTCCAATCATTTCAGAGTATTCTGATGTCTTTCCCGAAGAACTACCAGGCCTACCATCAGATAGGCAAGTAAAGTTTAGGATTGACATCCTACCTGGATCAGCACCTGTAGCTAAGGCTCCATATCAGCTAGCTCCAACGGAAATGAAGTAATTGAGGACGCAGTTAGATGAACTCTTAGAGAAAGGCTTTATTCAGCCTAGTTCCTCACCTTGGGGAGCTCCTATTCTTTTTGTTAAAAAGAAGGATGGTTCAATGCGAATCTGCATTGATTACCGTGAGTTGAATAAGTTAACAATCAAGAAGCGTTACCCTTTGCCCAGGATCGACGACTTGTTCGACCAACTTCAAGGGGCTAGTTATTTCTCTAAGATTGATTTAAGATCAGGATATCATCAACTAAAGATTAGGAATGAGGATGTTCCTAAGACTGCTTTCAGGACCCGATATGGTCACTATGAATTTTTGGTGATGCCTTTTGGGCTCACAAATGCACCTGCAGCATTCATGGATCTCATGAACAGGGTCTGCAAACCATACTTAGATAAATTTGTCATTGTCTTGATAGACGACATACTTATCTATTCTCGTAATCAAGTTGATCACGAGAAACATCTTCGGTGCATCTTAGAACTGCTAAGACAAGAGAAACTTTATACAAAGTTCTCTAAATGTGACTTTTGGCTTAGAGAAGTCTAGTTTCTTGGACATGTTGTAAGTGAGCATGGTATCCAAGTGGATCCCGCCAAAATATAAGCCATAATGAATTGGGAAGTACCCAAAACTCCTCCGGAGATTCGAAGCTTCTTAGGATTGGCTGGTTACTATAGGAGGTTCATTGAAAACTTTTCGAGGATAGCCACTCCTTTAACTACCTTGACCCATAAGAATGTCATGTTCAATTGGGGTCTAAAACAACAAGAATCTTTTGAGATTCTGAAACACAAGTTTAGCAATGCTCCTATGCTATCTCTACCTTAGGGTACTGAAGACTTTTTATTTTATTGTGATGCATCGCACACTGGCATGGGCTGTGTGCTAATGCAAAAAGGTAAATTGATTGCTTATGCATCACGACAATTAAAGGTGCATGAAAGAAATTACACCACTCGTGATTTGGAATTGGGTGTCGTTGTATTTGCACTGAAGTTGTGGAGACATTACTTGTATAGCACAAAGTGTATTACATACACTGACCATAAAAGTCTTCAACATCTGTTCAATCAGAAGGAATTGAACATGCGACAGCGCCATTGGATGAAAACCCTTAGTGATTATGATTGCGAAATTCGCTACCATCCCGACAAGGCAAATGTAGTTGCTGACGCCTTAAGTCGCAAGGAAAGAATTAAGCCTATTTGGATTAACGCCAAGAGGATTGAGCTCATAAATAGCTTGAATGAGAAGCTATTAGACGCGTAAAAGCAAGCCCTGTTAGAGGCTAATGCTCCTAATGAAGGATTAGGCGGAATGGTTGATCAATTAACGCCTAGAAATGATGGAATCCTTAGATTTAATGATAGAATCTGGGTTCCAATCTTTGGGGGACTTAAGATCTAATCCTCTAGGAAGCGCATAATACGAGATACTCAGTTCAACCGGGTGGTGACAAGATGTATCAGGATTTGAAAAAGAATTATTGTTGGATGGGTTTAAAGAAATCCATAGCCACTAATGTAGCTAAGTGTCTGACATGTTTGCAAGTTAAGGCCGAACATCAGGAACCGTCAGGACTTCTACAACAACTTGAGATTCCCACTTGGAAATGGGAAATGGTAACTATGGACTAGTTTACCAAGTTATCTCAGACCAAACGTGGTAACGGCACGATTTGGGTCATTGTGGATAGACTGACCAAGTCAGCACATTTCTTACTAATTAAAGAGACTTATAATTCTGACAAATTGGATAAGTTATACATGGACAATATTATGTCCCTACATGGTGTACCAGTATCTATTGTATCTTATATAGATACTAAATATACATATCACTTTTGGAAAAGTTTCCAACAATCTTTAAGCACAAGATTAAATTTTAGTACGGCTTACCACCCGCAGACGGATGGACAAAGTGAGCGTACTATTCAGACCTTGGAAGACATGCTTAGCGCGTGTGTGATTGACTTAGGTGGAAGTTGGGATGACCAATTAACCCTGATAGAATTCTCCTATAATAATAGTTATCATACGAGCATCAAGGCTGCTCCTTATGAGGCCTTGTATGGGAGAAAATGTCAAACGCTCGTGTGTTGGGCAGAAGTTGGGGAAGCCCAACTATCAGGACTGGAGATTGTCCGGGGTGTGACACATGGAAAAATAACAGGTAATTCCATACAATTTAATCACTATTTGTAGTATATAATCTCATGCATATTATCGTAATTTAATTATGTAACTGAGTCGTACGTCATATCCTAAGTATTAGGACAAGTAAATCTGATCATAACATATACTGATTTCCGTTATGAAGTGGAACAAACCAAAACAATGGCCTAAAAGTGTTGGTAGAAAGTGTTGGGCGCACTAATTGCGGTGACACTAACTGTGTCGGTAAATCCGCTAAAACGAATCAGAACAAGGAATCGTCATGTTAATGCCATACCTGAGTCCATATATAAATGAAAACACTTATTTGAGATCAACCATACAATAATACATAACTTTCCGGTAAAATGCCTAAATTGCAAAATTGTCCGTTTCGACCAAAAAGGCGACAAATGTTAGTTTGTCCGCAACACTAATTTGGTGGATGCCTGATGTAAGAATAATAATAAAACAATGTTAATCATCCTAAAACAATGTGAGAATAGCAAGAATGAACAAAAGACATCGTTTCCGGTCATTCGACAAACAGTGCACAATGCGACCGAAAGGCGTCCGTTTGTCGAAACGACGAATATTTTAATGGCCGACAGCCTCATTTGGGCATCTAGCGAACTAGTTAAGCCTCATTTGGAACTTGGAATCCATTCAACTAACATGAGGTCACAGAAACACAAATTTCGGAAAAGTTCGACGGCGGAATATAATAGTGTCGATATCGATCAAACGATCGAGCGAAAGACATTTCGGCCAATCCTAGCTCATCGTATATTCGTCTAGCGAACTAGTTATACACATTTTTAGGTCGGAAGTGCACTAAGTAGACGCCATAACAATTGTGGTGGTAAAAACAAAAGCTTCCGATACTAAATAATTAAGTTCGTTTATTAGCGAATATTGCGTTGATGAACGATCTAACGACATTTCCGTCATCCGAAACTTATATTAGGGGATCAAGTGGATTACTTGGCATATAATAACACTCTAAACCCTAGTTATATGCTAAGAATACAAGATCAATCTCCTAATCACAACACTTAAACTAATGACCAAAATATCTAATAAATTGACATGTGTCATAAATAATATTTACACTTAAACCCCCCATGTGGGCCCCACCCACTTGATTTTGTTGAAAATGATAAATTAGAAGTATGGTATGTTGATGTGATGATAATAATGAAAGAATGGTGATAATATATATTAAGATCACTTCATGATGTTCATAATTTTTATCAAAAAAAATTGTAATCCCTTTTTCCCCCTCATATTTACGGCCACCACCATCACCCTTGCACCACCATTTAGCCACCATAAACCACCACTTTATACAAACTTTAAAGCCTCTTCTAGGTCATTCAAGGAGCTAGAAAGGGTGGAGGATTATTGGAGGTATTTTGGAGCTTCATTTCCTTCTTAAATCACCATCTAACTTGTGCACCCATTGTAAGATTTATTCTTTCATAATCTAGCTTTATTTTATGTCAATATTAGTGATGTACAAGTTGGATCATCTTGAAAATGAAGAAAAGATAAACCAATAACCCTAATTCACACCACTAAATATTGTTTATTTTGTGTTGATTATGTGTTTATATGGTAGTTAGTTAGCATGATAATGTAGTTTATGTTAAAGTAATGTGTAAAAGTGAGATGATCTTGTATGAAAATGAAGAGTTAAACATGATAATGTTTAAATCTAAACAAGATCATCAACTACATCATCCATGAAGATTACTACAACTTAAAAGATAATTTTACTACACATGGATGATTTTTTTATGAGAAATAAACATTATGATTTAAGATGTAATCATCTTAAAAAGTGTAGTAATCAAGGGGTTTAAAGTAATGGACTTGATTAAATGATATAACAAAAATGGTGATTTAAAAGTGCTAATAAATATTTTAAGCACCATCAAGTTTTAATAAAATTTTTACACTAAAAAGCCATGGATGATGATACAATAATGTTGTAAATAAATAATAGGAAGATTTGTGATGGATTGTTGATCTTGATTTTGAGCTTAAACAGGTTTTAAATACGTTTTTGAAACGTGGAAAACACCATAGTTTAGGGGAAACTAGGGCGAAATTTTCTAAAAATCTAATTGCGATTAAGACATGATTAATGAGGTGATTAGCGGGACTAAACGCGATTAGTAACTTAAATCGTCATAAAGTAAGTTCTATTGACTAGGGTTAAACCCTAAATACCCAAGTATATAACAAGTGTATATATATATATATATATACTTCTACAAGTAAAAATAAGTAACTTTTATAAATATATATAGTTACCATGGAAATAAAAACATGTATACATATGTTGTCACCAAGAATTTTGTATAAATGCATATGTGTATTGTAAGTGTATGTATTTAGAAGCTTAGGTATTCAAATAAAAATAGCCAATCATACACAAAAATACAACCACTTGAAAATAATACCAAGTGTTGGTGACATAAGCCAATATATTCTCACAATGCATTGAAACAATAACGGACAAACGAAGCAATGCGGACGATGGGCGAACATTCACAAATACACCATCGCGTCAACGACCAACGAATAAATCGCCAATACAAAAAGCTATTACGACGACAGGAGATTTTCGACGAAAACAAGCGCATAATAAACGACACCCACGACGAGCCTAAAATATATATTTAGACGTCTAACATATATAAATGTTTTCGAAAAAATAATCCGGAAAGTTAAAAATATAAAAAGTGTAAGACTTATTAAAAATGGGCTCTTGTAAATAAATTTGGGCTAGGCCCAATTTATAAAAGGCATGGGCAAGGCCCGATTCTATAATACTTATGGACAAGGCCCAAAATGAATAATATATATGGACAAAGCCCAAAAACATATAAATTACATGGGCTAGGCCCAAAGATATAAAAACATGGGCTAGGCCTAATGACATAAAAACATGGGCTAGGCCCAAAGACATAAATTACATGGCTAGGCCCAACGACATGAATTACATCGGCTAGGCACAATGATAAGAAAACATAGGCTTGGCCCAATGACATAGATTACATGGGCTAGGCCCAATGACAAGAAAACATGGGCTAGGCCCAATGACATAGATTACATGGGCTAGACCCAACGACATGAAAACATGGGCTAAGCCCAATGACAAAGAAAACATGGGCTAGGCCCAATGACATGAAAACATGGGCTAGGCCCAATGGCATGGATAACATGGGCAACTCCCAATGACACGCATGCAAGGCACGAGGACATGTGAAGGGCAAGCACACACGATCTGAAAACTATACATATATATATAGAGAGAGAGAGATAGAGAGAGAGAAATATATATAACAATATTAATCGAACAAACAAACTACCAACACTATGATAACATTAAAAGTTGTTCTATCATTACAAAGAAATATATAACAAGAATTCAAGATGAACAACTAGTACAAGGTCCATTGAGGCCTAGGTGTCTAATAACCTCGATACACATGTAGGTCACACACGTGTACGGACACCGAACTGTGAGTAATACGACGTACGGAACGCAAAACTGTGAGTTAATGTCCCTCCTTTCATTGATTTCAAAGTTTTGTTTTATAAACTATAGAGGGGAAATACATGTTATAACAAATAGTATGTTAGCTATGGGTTCAGTTGATAACAGGATAATTTGTGCATAAGTAGGATGATGACAATAGTAACCATTAATCACGTAGTGACCAAGGTGCAAAAGAAATAGATCTATCGAGTTTGAGACACACTCCACTGCTGGCACATATAAGTTAGGGTGCTTGCGACACACTAATAGATCCCCAGAACGCCATGATGCTAATAACATGTTCAATTTCATTACTGATGACATTTTTATACGAAATCAATTACTACATGAACTCGCCAACTTTATGTTGACTTTTTAAATTACATGTATTTCAGGACGCAAGGCATGAGCTGGTGATATGATTCGGGTTATGGGAATATGTCAAGACAACGATGTGCCATCTTTTGGAGGGTTGCCCTTTTATATCCCAACTTGTATGGGTATATAGGGGTCAAAACCTCATTATGCAATTATGATGAAAACAATATCCTATTTTGAAACAAGGTGTTTTGAGTCATGTCTTTTGATGAAAAGTTGAAACAGATAACAATGTGATGTCACTTTTGATGGATGTATTTATGGAATGAAACTTATTAATGACATGGCATCGTTGTTAATTTATATTGTTTACTAGATTGGATGCAATGATTACCTAATAGTCACACACTTGCGCTTCCGCTACGACCAGGGTGTGACAGGTTGATATTAGAGCTCCGGTTGTAGTGAACCGGGGAAAAACTCTTTGTTAAAAGTTTGGTCTACAATCACCAGGGCTGACACATGAAAACAAAGTTTTAAACATAGTATAAATGTTTTGGAATTATAACAAGATAACAAAAAGGTTTTAATTGTGTCACGATAACATGAGGATCTATCACCCGAGCTCAACCATAAGTAACGAAAAAGGATCAATACATGATTAGTCTATGAGAAATAGACACATTACTTTATAAGACTACGTGTTATGGACACGTTACAAAATATAGAAATCCTGGCTAGAGGGGTTTTTATGTGATTGTATATATAAATTATTCATAATGAGTTTACGGAATATTTTTCCAAGAACAAAATACCTTCGACTATGGATATTATTATTATCCTTGACTCGCACAATGAGAATATCGACCTCGCGTCTATTGCGGAGCTTATGGCGAACATGGTTCCTAAGTGAGATCTTAAGATCGATTCCACATAAGGTGGTTGCTTTTCCCGCAGATGCGGAGATGCCAGGCCTCGGTGGTGACGAAGAGGCGGAGGTGGTAGCCTTGGACGACAACTCTATTAGCAGGACAAGGTCCCTGTGACCTATATTAATCATTAATAACGACACACTTGTCCAGACAAGGAAGGAAGTACTCATCTTGAAGGTGTCCCTCCAGTTGTATTGTTACAAATTCTCTCTATTTCTAAATTTGTCTAACGACATACCTTTCGCGACTAATGTCAAGGGATGATAGCAAGTGGACCATCATGAAGGTCCCTTATATGTTGAAGGTATGTAGACAATAGCGTCCTCTCTCTGACTGATCGTCGTCTCTGAACGGTAGAACACTAGGGTGAACATGCAAGGCAATTTATTGTTACGGGGGCCCACGTAATAATAACTTGCCGTGGATGAGAATCCTGGTGGGCTATGCAGGTCAAGCTAATGATCCTACCCATTCGAAATTGTTAAGATTTTCGAGTTTCTATCTAGTGGGACACTAACCGGGGTGGTTGCTATAACACCCTATGATACAGAAACACCACATGTATTTGTTCGCATGTAACATTCGATCTATATAACGAGTCAATTGAGACTAGTCATCTAAACAAACAAAACTGGTTGGCCACCAAGGAGGATATTTCCCCAAGGATCTAGAGTTCGTTGTACGGTTGGTTCCATGGTGTCTATGGTACCTCATCTTATTTATTGGAAAGAGATTACACTAAAATCCGTCGTTTGACATTTGTCTTATTCCAAGGGAGGGTATGGCACAAGCCACGCTTCAACACCCCCATTGCATTCTCTTCGATATCTATGGAAATTATAACAATCTAGCTAGAGCTCATGGAGCTCAAGGGATATCAACGTATTCGTCACACGGGTTAGTGTGGCGAAGGATTTTTTTCCTACTTTGGGCGATCGAAGTCCACTAAGTATAGAATACATGCTATAAGGTTGAAGACGACCGTTTGGTTTCTTCTCCTTTACGAGTTATTTCCTTTCCAATTAGATATATGGCCGATACACGCAAGAGGTACTACGAATTTTGAATTGTTGTTATTCACGTTATCATTGTTTCAAACATGTATGAACAATGCAATCTTGAGGTTCCCATGACTGATGGCATCCTTTATTCTTAGGCGCATGGTAGACTATATTTATTCAAATATATGTCTAGCTTCTTTTATCTTGGGTATTAAGAAGAAACATGGGCCAAAAGGAAGGCCTACACCCAAAAGGGGTTAGTTAATCCATGACTTACTAGGTAAGCCGAACTAGAGTTCTTATGGAAGGACATACGGTTGCGAAAAGCGCACGACACGAGGGTAACTTAGTCGACACTAGTGACGAAACTTGTAGTACCGGTAGTTCAAATGGTTCGGATCCCAATAGATTGGGAACGAGTGGTAGCGCTACACCTGAAGATGCGATCATACAAGGTTTTAAATTCTAAGGCTTTTCTGGACTGTAAGCCGCGAGACCTCACTGGTGGAGAGGTGCGGGGGTTATGTCCGCTAAATAAAGACAACTAAGTCGGTTAGCAGTGCGAGTAAATGCACTCCTGAGTAAACGATTAGGTAAACAAAGAGTCTCTGTTGAATGCAGCATTAACTTAGTGAAATCCTCAAGTAGAAACTTTAAGGAGTGATACTATGAAGAGGTCATCATGGGAAGAACTCAAAAATCCTGTGCGAGAAGAGTATTATTCGCTAACTGGAATTCCAAAGGTAGAAACGGGATCCTAGAACTCGATCACGATTGCAGCCAATGTTGTTAGTTACACTCGACGCTTTCACGATCTCTCAAGGGTGATTCCATATTGGGGAACACCTGATATCAGACGCATTGAGCGCTACATTTGGGGTTTAGCCTCTAAGAATCCAAAACATGACCACATTATCCCACCCACCTTCATTACTCAAACAGTAACTCTCGCAGTTAGTCTCACCAAGGATGCGGTGAGAATGAGAATCATCAAAGAAAGGTGCGAAAAGGAAGGAAACGCATGTGGAACCTACTAGCGACGGGAGGCGAAAATACTCACCCCTTAAGGCAGGATCGAGAAGGAATAACAAACGAAAGGGGAACTCCCGTGATGATAGAAACGAAGGTAATTGCTGTCATAATTGATGCTAGCACCAAGAAATATGCCAATAAATTACTGAAATCCTAAAAGTGATAAGTGAAAACTTCCTCAAGAGGGCATTTGCAAAAGTGCCAAGAGTAGAAGTGGGGTGAATGAAGACACAAAACAGAAATCAATAAGTTAGTAAGACTCAACCAAGAACAAGATGTTAAGTGTGGCATGAAGGCCACTTCAAGCATGAATGTCTCAAGAATGAATCAGGCAAGTAAATTAAAGTGTGGGTGAGCAGAAATATGGATACCCCACAAGATCCTGATGTCGTCATGCTTACGTTCTATTCTACATTCATTACGTGTCAATTCTTTTGATACCAACACCGAGCTTAGCTAGTGTCTTTAGATGTTGAGCTTATACACGAATTAGAGTCTTGTAAGTTAGACACGTTATAATTTAGCTAATGAAGAACTAGCGTTAGACTCGTCTCGTCGATACGAATCCAAGGATATATAATGTCAATTGTTTTTTCTAAAAATCATGCGATTCTAACCATGCAATCGGTTTGTAAAATTGTTTATGGATAACTTCCCACTTTTTTTGAGTCCAACTCGGAACAGTACCCAATTCGAAACAATATTCTGAGATGGTAATCCGAATCACTATTCGAGATGGTGATCCGAGATAGGAATCCGTCTGAAATGAGGTATCCGAGACGTAATTCGGAATAGTAATCCGAGATGGTCCGAAAGCAATACCAAAGATCCGAGATGCACTATTTTGATCCCTGAGTCATGAGGAATCATTTAAAGGTCACTGACACGTTTCCTATCAACCAATATCTCGCATCCATCTTGTTTGATACCTGTGCTGATTTTAGTTCATCTCCAAAAAAATCAAAATATACTTGACCTAGAGTCAAGTAAGATAGACGTTCCCTCATTCTATAGGATTTGCCAATGGTAAATTAGTCAAACTCAAGGGAAGTTATAAAAGGATGCACCTTGGAACTTGGAGAACGAGAATTTAATATAGATCTTTTACCTATTTATATGGGTTGTTACGACGTAGCTTTTGGCGTAGACTTGTTACGTATAACCGAGCGGAAGTAGGTTGTCCTGAGAAAACTATCTGCATCCCCCGCCCTTACGAATCATTAAGTGCATGAAGGCCAGAAGTACCTACAGAAGGTTGCATAGCCATTCTAACTCACGTAGTCGACAAGGAAACTAAGGAGCCAAAATTGGAGGAAATAACCGTTGTGAAGGAATTCCCTCAAAGTCTTTACGTCAGACTTGTCTGGATTACCTCCGCAACGACATGCCAACTTTCGCATTGATTTGGTGGCAGGAGCCGCACCAGTAGTGAAGCCTCCATACCGATTAGCTCCGTCATAAATGCAAAGACTATCTACACAACTTCGAAAGTTGTTAGCCAAAGGACTCATTAGAACGAGTTCCTTGCCATAGGGAGCTCCGGTGCCTTTTGTCGAGGAGAAGGATGGAACTTTCCGAATGTGCATAGGCTACCGGGAACTAAACAAGTTAACCATCAAGAATACGTATCCATTACCGAGGATTGATGATTTGTTCGATCAATTACAAGGGTCGAGTTTATATCCAAAGATGGATGTAAGATCCGGGTATCATCAGTTAAGAATACAAAAGGAAAGTATTCCTAAGACAGTGTTTAGGATACGCTATGATCATTATGAGTTCCTTGTTATGCCTTTTGGCCTAACGAACGCCCCTGTAGTATTCATGGGTTTGATGAACCGGGTATGTAAGCCATACCTCGACAAGTTCGTGATCGTTTTATAGATGACATATTGATATACTCACGAACTGAGGAAGAACACGGTCAACACTTGAGAACTATACTGGAGTTGCTAAAGAAGGAGCAATTATATGCTAAGTTCTCGAAACGCGAATTTTGGATTCCCGAGATACAATTTCTCGGTCACGTGGTGAACGAGAACGGAATACATGTTGACCCTTCGAAGATCGAGGCTATAAAGAATTGGACCACGCCAAGAACCCCCATGAAATAACGACAATTCCTAGGTTTAGCGGGATATTACAGAAGATTTATTGAGAACTTCTCAAAAGTTGCTCAGCCACTAACCTCGCTTACCCAGAAGGATAGAAAGTTTGATTGAGGAGAAAAGAAAGAATCGGCGTTCCAAGCATTGAAAGAGAAACTATGTAAAGCACCGATACTATCACTCCTAGACGGTACCGATGACTTTGTAGTGTATTGTGATGTATCGCATCAAGGCTTGGGTTGCGTGTTGTTGCAATGTGAAAAAGTCATCGCGTACGCGTCATGTCAATTGAAAGTTCATGAAAGGAATTATACCACACATGACCTAGAATTAGGTGTAGTGGTATTTGCCTTGAAAATCTGGCTTCATTATTTATATGGCACTAAGTGTACCATATTCACGGATCATAAAAGTCTTCAACATATATTCAATCAAAAGGAACTGAATGTGCGCCAACAATGATGGGTGGAACTGTTGAATGACTATGATTGTGAGATCAAGTATCACCTCGGCAAGACAAATGTTGTGGCAGATGCCTTGAGCAGGAAAGAACGAGTCAAAACATTATGGGTACGAGCTTTAGAAATGACGATCCAGACGAACTTTACAGTTCGAGTGCGCGAAGCACAACAAGAAGCATTGAAAATAGAGAACATTCCAGCAGAATCATTATGGGGAATGGAAAAACAACTAGAACCGAACAAGGATGGAACTCGATATTTCATGGGAAGGATCTGGATTCCCTATTATGGTGATTTGCGAGACTTGGTGTTGGATGAAGCACACAAGTCCAGGTACTCGATACACCCAGGATCGGATAAGATGTACCAGGATCTAAGAAAGTATTATTGGTGGCCTAATCTCAAGGGGGATATTGCAACCTTTGTTGGTAAATGCCTAACTTGTGCAAAGGTCAAGGCCGAATACCGAAAACCATCTGGTTTATTACAACAACTTAGATCCTGGTTTGGAAGTGGGAATAGATATCAATGGATTTCATTATAAAATTACCACGGACCTCTCGAGGTCATGACATGATCTGGGTTATCACTGATCGTTTAACCAAATCAACTCACTTCTTACCCATCCGCGAGAAGGGCAGTACCGAGAAGTTGGCTGAACTGTACCTGAAGGAAATCGTGGTACGCCATGGTGTGCCAATCTTGATAATCTCTGATAGAGATGGGCGCTTTGTGTCACGGATCTGGCAATCATTTCAAAATTCGTTTGGTTCTTGCTTAGATTTAAGCACAACTTTTCACCCACAGACCGATGGTCAAAACGAGTGAACCATCCAAACGTTGGAAGACATGCTTCGGGCCTGTGTGATGGATTTAGGCGGAAACTAGGATACTCATTTACCGTTGGTAGCGTTTTCCCACAATAATAGTTATCACACCAGTATCAAGGCCACGCCATTCGAAGCACTATATGGACGAAAGTGCCATTTTTTGCTATGTTGGCAAGAATCGGTGACAGACAACTCATTGGTCCCGAATTAGTACAAGAGACCACAGAAAAAAATATTCAAGATCCGTGAGCGTAGCAAAGCGGCCTGAGATAGACAGAAGAGCTACGCAGATCGGAGACGCAAACCATTTATCCCTCGAGGTCGGAGACAAAGTATTACTAAAGGTCTAACCTTGAAAGGCGTAGCTAGATTCAGGAAGCGCGGGAAACTAAACCCGAGATATATGGGCCTTTGAAATTCTGGGAAAGATTGGTACAGTGGCTTACAAGCTAAAACTGCCAGAGGAACTCAATAATGTACATGACACATATCATGAGTCTAATCTGAAGAAAAGTCCGACGAATGACACAGTTATCATTCCAGCGGATGAGATTCATGTTGATGAAAAATTACAATTCACCGAAGAACCAGTTGAGGTCATGGACTAGATAGTCCAAAAGACAAGAAGAAGCCAAATCAAACTAGTGAAGGTTCGCTGGAACTCTCGTCACGGTCCCAAGTACACATGGGAACGTGAAGATCAAATCTAGTCAAAATACCCCCACCTGCTTAAGAAGACTCCTTCAGAGGATGCCTCAAACTGAATTTCGGGACGAAATTCTTTTTCACAGGGGGAGTATGTGACAGATGGCAAAATAACCGGTAATTCCGTACAATTTAGTCATTAATTGTAGTATATAATCTCATGCATATTATCGTAATTTAATTACATAACTGAGTCGTACGTCATATCCTAAGTATTAGGATAAGTAAATCTGATCATAACATATACTGATTTCCATTACGAAGTGGAACAAACCAAAACGATGCCCTAAAAGTGTTGGTAGAAGTGTTGGGCGCACTAATTGCGGTGACACTAACTGTGTCTGTAAATCCGCTAAAACGAATCAGAACAAGGAATAACGCATGTTAATGCCATACTGAGTCCATATATAAATGAAAACACTTATTTGAGATCAACCATTACAATAATACATAACTTTCCGGTACAACGCCTAAATTGCAAATTGTCCATTTCGACCAAAAAGGCGACAAATGTCAGTTTGTCCGCAACACTAATTCGGTGGATTCCGGATGTAAGAATAATAATAAAACAATGTTAATCATCCTAAAACAGTGTGAGAACAGCAAGAATGAACAAAAGACATCATTTCCGGTCATTCGACAACAGTGCACAATGCGACCGGAAGGCGACCGTTTGTCGAAACGAGAATATTTTAGTGGCCGATAGCCTCATTTGGTCATCTAGCGAACTAGTTAAGCCTCATTTGGAACTTGGAATCCATTCAACTAACATGAGGTCACAGAAACACAAATTTCGGAAAAGTTCGACGGAGATATAATAGTGCGATATCGATCAAACGATCGAGCGAAAGACATTTCGGCCATCCTAGCTATCGTATATTCGTCTAGCGAACTAGTTATACACATTTTTAGGTCGGAAGTGCACTAAGTAGACACCATAACAATTGTGGTGGTCGAAAACAAAAGCTTCCGGTACTAAATAATTAAGTTCGTTTATTAGCGAATATTGCGTCGATGAACGATCTAACGACATTTCCGTCATCCGAAACTTATATTAGGGGATCAAGTGGATTATTTGGCATATAATAACGCTCTAAACCCTAGTTATATGCTAAGAATACAAGATCAATCTCCTAATCACAACACTTAAACTAATGACTAAAATATCTAATAAATTGACATGTGTCATAAATAATATTTACACTTAACCCCCCCCATGTGATCCTCACCCACTTGATTTTGTTGAAAATGATAAATTAGAAGTATGGTATGTTGACGTGATGATAATAATGAAAGAGTGGTGATAATATATATTAAGATCACTTCATGATCTTCATCATTTTTATCAAAAAAAGCAAACTAACACTTCTTCCATTTTCCCCCTCATATTTACGTCCACCACCATCACCCTTGCACCACCATTTAGCCACCATAAACAACCACTTTATACACACTTCAAAGCCTATTCAAGGTCATTCAAGGAGCTAGAAAGGGTGGAAGATTATTGGAGGCATTTTGGAGCTTCATTTCCTTCTTAAATCACCATCCAACTTGTGCACCCATTGTAAGATTTATTCTTTCATAATCTAGCTTATTTTTTTGTCTAGATTAGTGATGTACAAGCTGATCATCTTGAAAAGGAAGAAAAGATAAACAAAAAACCCTAACTCACACCATAATAATAACACTAAATATTGTTTATTTTGTGTTGATTATGTGTTTATATGGTAGTTATTTAGCATGATGATGTTGTTATGTTAAAGAAAGGTGTAAAAGTGAGATGATCTTGTATGAAAATGAAGATTTAAACATGTAATGTTTAAATCTAAACAAGATCATCAACTACATCATCCATGAAGATTACTACAACTTAAAAGATAATTTTAATACACATGGATGATTTTTTATGAGAAATAAACTTTATGATTTAAGATGTAATCATCTTAAAAAGTGTAGTAATCAAGGGGTTTAAAGTAATGGACTTTATTAAATGATATAACAAAAATGGTGATTTAAATGTGCTAATAAATATTGAAAGCACCATCAAGTTTTAATAAAATTTTTAACACTAAAAAGCCATGGATGATGATACAATAATTTTTAAATCTAAAAGTTGATGTATTTTCAAAAGACTAAGTTTGCAGGTACAGTACGAAAATAAGCTGGAAGTGCTCGGTAGTGATAAAGGATCTTGCAGATCCTAGATCTGCCCAAAGTCTATTATACACTTTTGTACAAATTTGTGATCCGCCTGTAGATCTTCTATTACGAACCGTCTGTATATTATTTTTGTCTTTGAACATTTGGTTTGTAATAGTAATTTAAATCCAAGACTTCCTTTGTGCGGGTTAGTTGACTATCATGATATCAACTTACGTCACGGTATTCCCCACCCGGGCCATCGGTTTTGGATTTGGTTGGAAATCCGGGGTGTGACAGACTATGCCAATGTTTGGCTAATCTCTTACATCACTTTGTGAAAAAAAAGCTTTTTATGTATTTTTTGATTTCCAAGCTTTCGGTTAACTTTTTAGTTAGGTATGTATTAATGACTTTAATAGCTAGTTTTTTATATTGAAAGTGAACTTTATTCTATCATCTCTTCATGTTTTGTTGATTCACTCATTCGTGTCTTTATAGTCTGTATAAAGTGCGTTAACAGTCTGTAATGGGGTTAGAAGGGTGGCTTGGAAAAGTTCTTGCCTCGTTAAGTGTATAGATCCTACGAGGACTTGGTACAAACTTATCAGAACTCTCTTGAGGAAGATAGCATCAAATCAGGAGAAGTAAGGATGGCTTGAACCCCTTATAAATAAGTTGCTATTGAAACTTTAAACCGGCCTTGCGGGACAGTATCCCTGCTGAGTCAGACCAATATGGCCTAGGTACTGTTGGTTCCAAAAGAGGGACATGCCACATTTTGTAATTAATTACTTAATTATCTTTCAATATCCGGCCTTGCGGGATTGTATCCCTGCTAACTCAGACCTATATGGCCGAGGTTAACGTTGCCTCCAAAAGAGGGACATGCTACTATAACTAAGATAATCTTTAAAAAACCCAAAGTGTGGAAATCATCAAATGATACGTAAAAGACGAGTCAGAACCAAGTGATTCTATTTTGTCTATTTGATTCTTTTATTATTTTAGTTTCTTTCCTTATTACTAAACATCTTTTTCTCCTCAAAAACATGGTTAGATTAGAAGTTGACGATATTCCGGTATTAAGAGCTCTTATTATCACACCCCAACCGGTGGCGGAAACATCGTGGCGGGACAAAATAGATTGCAAGAGACTTCATAACGACTAAACGTGACAAGTATTTAAAAAGTAAATTTTCATTCCATTGCTAAAGGTTCAAGTATAAGATTTGGAAAAAAGTATACTAAGTATCGTATGACTAAACTAATAAACATGAATTAAAGTTTGGTGCATTTTAGTCCTTCCTACTAGATTCTTTTCAACGCGTTATGATCACAATCCTGCAATACATATTAAATTAACATGTCAACACATAAAGTATTGGCGAGCATACAAGTTTTTATTGTACTAGCATATGTATAAAAGATTTTATCGAGATACACATGACAATAACGTATACTAAGGCATAACATAACATAAGCTAGCATGCAACACCTACTTGTCAACCCAAAGATTCCCACTAGCATAATCTTGTCGTAGCAATGACAAAACCGCTTTGTTTTACTTAACATGACCTCAAGAATATGGACGGTGCGTTAATCCTATAGCGCTATACATGTTAAAGGAGGCTTGTATGAAGTTAATGACAAAATATCGTGCATGTAAAGTTTCTAGCATGTAAGTATTTCTAAGTATAAACGTATAAAGCATGTAAGTTGGATACGATTGTATGAATAATATGTTTGTGTATAAGTGTTCGTGTGAATTTTTAAACGATATATGTATTGCACCCAAAAGTGTAAAACGAAAAAATGGTCATGTATACTCACAGTTTTGCAAAGCTTTCCGATTAAACATGAGTTGACGATTTGATGAGAATGGAGCACCAAAGTTACTTTACATTAGGGAAATGAAGCTTTTGAGTATATGGAGTTTGTGGAGAGTTTGGATTCGGAATTAAGTATAATAAGTATATGTATGCAAAAAAATTATCTTGTCTAAATACTCGTTTGGACACTAAGTTGTCATGTGTCTTCATGGGTCCTAACTTGCCCATTAGAATCACAAATGAGGAGTCTAGAAACGAAGATAATCCAACCTAAGACTTAACATTTAACCATAACCTGGTTAGTATCAATTAAAAAGTATATATCTAGTACAAGTTATAATTTAGTCCATGGTGTATTATCATGTTAGTCAAGCATGGAGGTAGGATTAAACCTCAATGTATGATTCACCAAAGCATAAAGTCATCAACTTAGTTGACTACCCGGTTGGTCATGAATAAAATAAAAGTACAACTAGCTAAGTTTGCTAAGTAGCCATGTAAGAACAAACCGAGCATGTAATACCCAACATGGCAAATGTTGGAGGCGATGCGAGGTTATCTTACTTTGATTCTTGGAAGCTACTTAGGTATTCTCGCCACTAAAATAAGTGAGGTAGGTGGAATCAGGGTTGGAGAGCCAAGGCTTTCATTGTTTACACCTTCACCAAAACATAAGTCTTTCAACTATGAAGGTTGAAAGCTTGGATGGTTCCAACACCTTGAAGTCACTTGGGATTTTTTAGGGCAGAATTTTATCAGGGTTTTGTGCCTTTTTCTTGTGGAAAGGAACCACTACACAAACCCATAATTATGAGCTTAGTTGGGAGCAAGGTAGGTACAAGATTCAACTAAGTTTTAAGCATTATATATACCAAACAAAAAGATAAATTAGAACCAAGTTTTATGCTACTTTGGACCTCAAATATGGTGAGGTTCCACCTTAGTTTTCCATGCCAAACTTGTGGAAACCTTCCTAGAGGTTTCCTAAGTAGTTTGAAAGAAGATTAGAAGAAGAAAGTTGAAGAAAAGTGAGTGAAAACTCACTTAGACACTTGAAAGTATTCTTCCTTTCTAGGATTTCTTGGGAGATTAGATAGTTTGGGAGCAGATTAGAGTGTGGAAAGTGTTTAGAAGGTGATGGAGGCTTGTAGGGTTTGGGAGTTAATTAAGGTGTAAGGTGATTGGAGGAGAAAGGAAGTGGAGAAGGGTAAAATATGATTGGCTAGAAAAGGGGTGGAAGGTGATTGGGTGAGAAAAGAGGTGGAAAAGATTTTGTTTTGCTCACTTTTAGTCCATGCACTTTGTAACTGGGTTATTCTATGTTATTTTCTTGTATTTTAACTTGTTTTAAGTATCCAAAGTGAATTTTAAGTCTCGGTTTTGCGTATAAACACATATTTAAAGATTGATTACGTATATAACACAAATATGAAAGGTAACGCGTTATATATATATATATATATAAATATATATAAATGAATTTACATTATGATTAATGTCTCGAATTGAAATTAAATACGTATGTAAGGTTTCTAAAAATAGAATGCAAATACAAACTTTCTAAAAATAAGAATATGAAAATATGAGGCGTTACACTTGTGTCCTTGGACGACCCTAGCGTGTTGTAGAGAGTGATAGTGTTGTATCGTATTTTATGAATTTAAAGCTTGATAAAAGAGTAAAGTGTTTAAAAAATATAAAAAATCAACTAACACTCCGCCCACGTCAAGTTTTTGGTGTTGTTTCCGGGGACACAAGGATTTTAAGAAAGTTTAAAATCGACGACCTAATCATTCTTTTCGGTCTTTCTTTCCAAATTCTTCTTCTTTTAATAATAATTTCAGCTACATAAGAAATACACGGGGCCATGCCACACTAACATGGGGTCGTGCCTGACTTACAATAACTGCAATTCAACAAAAACTTTTTCACAGAAGGCTCATACGGGGCCATGCTTCATTTGACACGGGATCGTGTTAAAAACACCAGTATCAAATAAATCATAGTCCTAAACACGAGGTCGTGCCTAAGCAACATGGGGCCTATTAAACCTTATGTTTTCACAAAAAAAAAATTTCTCGAGAACCGTAATCTTCTAGGTATTATCCAAACAATGGATTACTACATGGGATATTATGACTACTAGAAGTCAATCCTAAAACATTTGTCTTTTTGCTGGTTTCCCATCTCTCACACAACCTGTCAAGTACCAAAAGGCACTAAAAGACAACAGTATGGTAGAATCCATGCAAGAAGAGCTCCTTCAGTATGGGATCTTGTACCATTGCCAAAGATGTATGTCCAATTGGCACAAAATGGTTTTCAAAAACAAAACTGATGAAAGGGGTATTGTTGTCAAGAATAAAGCTAGGCTTATGGTTCAAGGTTACAGACAAGAAGAAGGTATCGATTATGATGAAACCTTTGCTCGTGTAGCAAGATTAGAAGCCATAAGATTGGTCTTGCCTTTGCTGCCAACCACAACATTAAGGTGTTTCAAACGGATATAAAAAGTGCATTCTTGTATGGTAAGATCAAAGAAGAGGTATATGTTTGTCAACCTCCTGGCTTTGAAGATGCATTTTATCTTGATCATGTCTACAAGCTTAATAAAGCTTTGTATAGCTTGAAACAAGCACCAAGAGCCTGGTATGAAACTCTTTCCACCTTTCTCTTATCTATTGGTTTTTCAATGGGTAAAATTGACAAAACCTTATTTTTGAAATGGAAAGGAAAGGATTTGATGCTTGTTCAAATCTATATGGATGACATCAATTTTGGATCCACATGCACTGCCATGTGTGAAGAGTTCAGACAACTCATGGCAGTAGAGTTTGAAATGAGTGCAATGGGTGAGCTCCAATGTTTTCTTGGTCTCCAAGTAAAACAATTGCAAAATGTTACATTCATTCACCAAAGTAAGTATGTCAAAGAACTACTTAAAAAAATTGATATGAACGATTGTAAACCATGGAGCACACCCATGGCAACCTCAAAGCTAGTCACTGTTGATGACAAAGATGACTTGGTTGATCAAACTCTTTATAGAAGCATGATAGGTTCTTTATTGTACCTAATTGCATCAAGGCCAGACATCATGTTTGCAACATGTGTTTGTGCTAGATCCCAGTCAGCACCTAGGAAGTCCAATATCATTGTTGTAAAAAGGATATTTAGATATATAAAAGGTGCTCCACTCTTGGTATCTTATATCCAGCTAATGTAAATATTGAGCTTTCAGGCTTTCCAGATAGTGATTTTGCTGGATGTCACACCACAAGGAAGTCCACTTCAGGAAGCTGTTAATTCCTAGGCAATTGCTTAGTGTCTTGGCAAAGCAAAAAGCAAGTTACAATATCAACATCCACAGTAGAGGCTGAGTATATTGCTGCTGCAAGCTGTACTGCTCAACTCCTATGGCTTCAAAATCAACTATTGGATTTTGGTGTAACTGCTTTACAGACTCCTCTCATGTTAGATAGTCAAGCAGCTGAAAACATCATTAAAAATCCAGTATCTCATTATACCACAAAGCACATTGAAATCAGACATCACTTTGTGAGAGATTGCTATGAAAAAGGTTTGATTTCTCTGCATCATGTTCCAACCAAACATCAACTAGCAGATGTTTTAACAAAAGCATTAGATACATCTACCTTTGAAAGTCTGATATCTAGGATTAGTATGCTACACATGGAATAAAAACAAATTTTTTTTCCATATGTATATAGCATCAAAATGTTTTCAGAAAATTAAAAATCCATCCTTAAAAATAGTTAAAATTAAAATTTTTCAATAAATCTCTAAAGTCTGTTCACAACCATTGTTTTCTCAAAACCTCTGCTTGGCATTAAAATCTATCCGTTGCTGAAAGTGTATCCTCTGTTCCGTTTCCACTGTTGTTGAAACCATTTTTCCCAATCCACTGATAATCTATCCTCTGATAGTGTAAAATAACCACTGATCTTTCCTTTGTTCAGAACCACTTTGGTCTCCAACAGAGGTTTCCAAACAACTTTCATCCATTATCCAACAGAGTTTACACTTGCACAGATGATGGCCATCAGTTCTTTTGGAAACCGTTGCCATTTCAGCATTCTCTTTTCCCTTTATAAACCTTGTTTCATCCAAACATAGTTTCCACATGCCTTTCAATTTCAAAAACAAAAATTCTTCATAAAAAAACTCCATTACTCTCATCTTCTTCTAAACCCTAAATATTCACTCATTCACCATGAATCTCATCATTAAAACTCCCCACAACTACCTTCCAATATTCGAAAAAACCAACAATAATACGGCATTTCCTTCCATGATCGATGTTCTACAAACATCATCATACAAAGATGTGTTATTCACCAAAGCGCCGATCTATATCGACACCCTCCGCCAATTTTGGGCAAATGCTAACTTCATGTTCAGGACAAAAAGCCCTTTGCCATCACTTCAAAGATTGGATAGTCACTTGTTCAAATCTCTTCGTCTACTATCTCCTCCATTTTTGGTCTTAACAACCTTGATGACCCCACTTCTTTCTCAAAGAAAGATTTACATGCAGAATTCATTGAGCGTGGATACGAAGGTAAGTTATCAGGTATTACCATCTTCAAACCTGAATTTCCCGCTGACATGAAATTCTTTTTCCACACCCTTTTTACTATGCTTGTCAGCCAAAACAACCGCTTTCAACGAAATACCTTTAAATATTCAATCCCTGGGTTATGCTATTTAACAAGATCAAAATTTAACTTTTCTCATGTATTGTTTTCTGATTTGGTTGCAAATTTTAGTAATCTTAAAAAGGGTAAAGCTTTTTTTATACACCCTAGGTTGTTGACTTTCTATAACAAAAACAAGTTTCTGAATCTGATTTTCAACATGGTGTCATCTGTGAAGTTGGCAGCCTTAAACATGAAACTTTTACTAGACTCTCAACTCATAAACCTAAGGTGTTGAAAACTAAAGCAAAAAAGACTGAGCAAATTTTGACTACTTCTACAACCACTATTCCTTCCTCTGTTGCTGAGCCCACTGCTCCTGGTGAACATGGCACTACAACCTGTGTTATGCAACCCCCACTAGTTAAACCCAAAAAGAAACCCACCAAATCCACCAAGCCCACCAAACACCCAAAAAGTCAGCTCTAGAAGATGAGATCCCAGATTACCTGTGACAACACCAAAGTCACTTACAACCACTGCTGCTACTTCCTCACAGCAGTTAGTTCAAAGATCTCCACCATCACAAGCTCCTCTTGTTCCCTCACAAAAGGAAAAAGTTGTAAACACAGGGACACCACACTATGAGGCAGATGATTCAAATGAACATTTGTTCTCAAGCCCCTCTCCCAGGGCTATGTCGCTTTCTACTCCCTTACCCACTTCTCCAATACCACCCACATTTATACCTTTGCTTGAAGCAATAGAGAAAACTCAGACACTCATCAGTCTCTCTCACTCACCTATTAAAGAGAGTCAATTTCCACATTTGACTGAGTCTGAGAAAACTCTATCTACTAGCCCACAAGCAATTAAGGAGGTTACACCCCAAGAGTTACTGTAACTCTTGGTGGTAGTTCAAGTGAAGCAACTACTACAACTACTGCTACAACAGTGGCTCAGTTGGATAGTGGTTACATACATAAGACTTCCTTGAAGGCAACAACTGCTAAGGCTACAATTGTATTCTCTGAGCCAATTGGAAGTCCCCAAAACCAAGAACAAGGGACATTTGGTTCTGATACTATGGAGTTTACTCTTATAGAAGATCCAAATACAACTACCACTGGTAGGAATTTAGATGATCCTATTAAATTAGTTGATGAATTAAGGTACAAAGAATTGACGGAGAGGGTGTCTTCCATGGATTCATTACTTGATGACCTCAAAACCATGATGAAGCAAATCCTACAAAACTCCCAACCTCAACCACTCCCACACAAAATGTTGATGAGCTATGGAAGGTTGTCCAACCAATCATCCTAGCTCAGAGACAATTAGCCGATATTTAGCATGAAACTCATATGAAACTGATCCGTAATATGGTTGAGGCTCGATATAAAGATATACAAGCCGACATTAAAGCCATTAAAGACCACTTGCTCAAAACTACTGGCTCTGCCCCGATTATCATTCTTCAAGATGACAAAGAAGATGATGCCAAAAAGGGGGAGAAAGATTCCATGAGAAAGTTGCAGCCTGATTCAGAAGTTAAATCACATGTGCAACAACAGCCAGCAACCACTACAACCACTACTGAAGCAACCAAAGCTACTTTGGGTAAAGAAATTGATGAGATATTAAACCAAGAAGCTGAAAGGATTGCAAATGAAAAGCAGCAAAGACAAGATACACTCAAAGAAAAAGCTTTGAGGCTCATAAAAGAAGAAAAAGCTAAGCAGTTGGAAAAGAAAGATGTTGGTACTTCAAGGCAAAGAAGGTCTGCTAGAAAAGCAAGATAACCAACTCCCATCTCTTCTACAACCACTGCTGCAGCCACTATTAATGTATCCTTACTCCAACCATAGCAGATGTTTGCTCAAACCACTACCCTAATCACATTTCCAACCTTAACCGAACCATTATTCACACCATCCCGTATTCCTACACATCCACCATCTCCAAAAATTAAATTCCAACGCAAAAGAAAAACTTTTGTTGATGATGAGGATGATGATGATGAGAGCAAATCACCACTTCCTATTTCATCACAATCCATAACACAACCATCTTCATGACTTCCACATTCTCGAACCCCATTTCACCCATTTCCAATCATGCACCTATCCTCTTCATTCCTTCCTATGGGTGCATTATACCCTTTGGAAATTTTTGCAGTTAAAGGAGAGACTGAAGCTTTCTACAAGATAGAAGATCCGACAAAAAGATAATTTCCTTCCTTGCTGGGGTGTGGAAAGCCTATGAACCTTGATGAATATCTTAAGTTAAAGGCTAGACAGGCTGAGCACATTGCAAAAGACAAATCAAAAGATAAAGATGACAGGGCTTTACAAATCTCTTTGCAATATCAACTGAGCAAAGTGAGAAGCATTGAAGAATTTGCTAAGGAGTTGAGTAAGTCTATGTCTGAACAGCCAACCACTAATGATCCCGGATTGAAATAAGATTATCTTGATCATGTCATGAAGCATAAGCCTTACAAAGCAACAAGGGCACAATTTAAAGACTGGTCGGCAAATGAGCTATAGGAAGAAATTGAAAGAATTCATACAATGCTCAAGGATCCTTCAAAGAAGCCTATTCCTCCTGCTTGGAAAAAGGACAAACTTGAAAGCCAAGACCATGCTCTCAAAATTAAAAGAATGAAAGCCGAACTTGTTGATGCTTTATATGGAACAACAAGGCAGATTGCTAGATGGCCTGAATCAAAAGTGGTAGATACCTACAGTAGGTTGGAAGAATTAAGAAAGAAAGATCCTCCTATCCCAAGAAAGCCAATTTATGATCAATCAACCACTTCTCCTAAACAGACCCATGCTCCTAAAAGATCAACTTCAACATCTGGCTTATCCACCATTGCCTTAAATCAAGCAAAAAGGCAAAAGCAAATGAAAGAAGAAGATCAAAGGATGCATGTAGAATTAAGAAAGGAGGGCATAAAGAATCAAATTTTGTTTCACACAGATTCTGCAAGTGACAAGCTTAGAGCCTCACTTTCTACACTTGTACGTAGACCTACTTCACCCAACTCATCACAAATAACCCTACTCCCAAGAAAACGATATAACTCAAAAATTCTAAAATGGAAGTCTAACAATGACAAACATGAATTAACGTTGCTCAGGTCAGATGGTGGAGTTCAAAAGATAAAGATGGAGGATGCATATGGTCTGGATGCAGCTGATCTCCAAGACTTGTTGAATCTTGAACTTGAAAGGGATGTAGATGACATGATTGCCCTGGACTTTGAACTTCACTTCAAAGGCCAAATAAGGGAATCATTAATGAGGAATAAGGATCAGTAATAAAGTTTTAGTTTTGGCATCATCTGTTCTGGTGGAAGATTTTTGAAAATTGAACCCTATAAAAGTAAAGATGATAGAAAGCCAAAATATAATACAACTTCTGATCCTAATACTAATATAACATCTGCCCAAGTTAAGCTCTGCTGAAGACTAAATGTCAAATGTCTACCATAGCAAAACTCTGTTGAAGACAAAGCTCTGTTGAAGACCAACAGAGGATGTGTCATCAGTGTTTTACTATCAGTATTTGTAATGATTAGTTTATAGCAGTGGTTACCTTAGTAGATAATGTTAGTTTGTTATTTTTGTTAAGTGTCACTTGCTGACATCATCATAAGATGCTCAGTCGTTAGGATTGTAGCATAAATAGAACAGTCCATGTACTGTTCTATTTGATCACTTTCATCAATTATCAATCTAACATATCTTCCTTACATTCTGTACGGACAAATCAGTGATCTTAGGCTCAAGAGAAGATGCATGTGATTACAATTCACTAAAAGCATTATAATGAAAAACAATCTCTTGGCTCTTATGAATTAAATTTCATCATTCTGCTGCATGTTCATCTAATTTATCTTCGTTCATTTATCATTTTTTGGAATTTCATAAATAGTTTCAAACTCAGATCCTAACAGAAAACAATTGACTTTGGAAATGTATTTTAGATGAGATAACAGATATATTGATGATGACTAATGATATATGATGATGAGTAATGATTATGATAATGTCTTGTGATAAATTTACGGATGATGATGGTTCTATATTTCGAATAAAAGAATTTTTAGAAACAAGTCAAAATTTTATCCTTTTTTTAATAAAAAAAATAAAACAACTTTGAACCTATTTAACACTTTTCAATCAGCTCAAAAAGCAAAATATGGTGTTTTTTAAAAGCACACCGAAGAACACGATGAAGAACATGAAAACACTAATCCAAAATTTTCAGAAAACAATAATGTTCGATATCAAACTAAGCCTAGAAACAGGGTTCAATAGGCTCTGATAACAATTGTAAGTTCCAAATAATCCGGATCTAACAACGATATCAAACAATCACCAAGGATGAGCGGAATCCAAACTTGATGATATTCAAGAAAACCGAAAAATAAGAACGAGATGATCAAGATGAACGAGAATAACACGCGAATCACTTTTAAACTTGCATACGATTCTATTACTATCACTAGAAAAACCGTCTGATACAAGTTCTTCACCTCTCACTCTCTCTCTCTACGAATTCTCTGTGGAGGCTCCTTCTCTAAAGCTTACCCTAGAAATGCTATAACATTAGCTTATATACCTAGGGTTTGCCCACTCCCCATATGGGCTTGCCTGGCCCACATGGCCTAACGCATGCCCAAATGACCTATAGAAGGTCCAAACCTAATACAAACTAACCCAAATCAATCCCAGTTCGCAACTAAATTGAGCGTTGTCACTCGGAAACAAAGCATTGTCTCTTAGACCACCATCGAGTCTGAATGCATTGTAGTGTTGGATGCCATAAAGGAGATGACTTAGATGAAGAAATTCATTGTTGGTCTCGAAGTGGTGCCAAGTATTAGGAAACCGATCTAGATACTTTGTGATAACACAGGTGCAATTGCTCAAGCAAAAGAACCAAGATCACATCATAACACCATGTACATACTCAGGAAGTTCCATTATATACAGGAGATACTTGAACGTGGAGATGTTGTGAAAACAAAGTTCATACAGATCAAAACCTAGAAAACCCATTTACTAAGCCCATGCCTCAAGGTAAACATGAGGAGTATGCTTACAATATAGGGCTTGGCATGGTTAGTGACTGGAATGTATATATGTTAGTATTTGAATGTTTTCAAATTGTAACACTTACACTAGTTTTGTTTTGATTTAATGGTTAAATGCTTTACAAATAAATGTTACTATGTTCGCTTTTAGTACGATTTATTCATGAATAACGAGTATTATTCTAAATGTTCGTAGTCGATCGGGTTCATGAGAATAGATCTAAAAGTTAAGATTGATGTGAATGTTTGGTTGGTTCATGTTATGAAGACTTAAAGTTGTTAAGGACCAAATTCACAAATATGCATTAGTAAATGATATTTGATGTAACTTGCTTCAAAAATATCTTCATGAATCATCATCATAAGAAGTTTTGAAATTGGTATGGTCTTTTTATCCTCCGAACTAGATGCATGTCAACTCACGTTTACTAAAGGTCGTTCTGGACATTGTCTAACGTTGTTCCATGACAGGAAGTAATAAGAGTTTTAGTTAGGAATAGATCTAAAGTTCAGTAGGAGTTGTGTAGTAAATATGGGATTATGTTCTTTTCCTTATGTGACAGTCTAATATTTGCACCCTCATTGATTCAAACTAGTGTAAATGCATAGTCGTGCTTAAACTAGATAGTTTGTAAGACTACTTTGAATCTCAATCGAGAAAAAGAATTATTTAACACTATATGAGATTGATTCTTGATCCATGTCTCATAGAAAATCTATAACAAATAAGATTACTAACAGGTTACCATGGATATTATACTTAGGTAAGTAAGGGGTTGCTTGAACTAAGATGAATAGTTGACGACTTTAAAGCATCATACCTTACTAAGGGCAGTGAGATGCAGCTAGACATCCACTACTTTTTATGTTGAGAAAGTTTATTGATAACTAGTGCTAATACTCGCGAACTTCATGGTTTTCAAAAATGATATGTTTTTTTTTATTATTTGACAAAAAAATTACATTTATATTGAACGATTTTGTATGTATGAACATACTATGGAAATCTGAAATTCACGATGAAAATACAACGAACCAACATACTATAGATATAAAATAACCGAAAGGATAAGTAAATGAAGGAAATACGTTTTTGTAGTTTGAAATATAATTTGAAATCCTATTACTATAATACTTCTGCTTGTTGGAGCCTCATAACCAATAATCTCGACAATTGAAAAATAATCATCACCTAATGAAATATGTTCGACTTGAATCATATCATGCCATCCTACAACTTTGTACCTATTGTAAAACAAATTATATGCAAAAACTTATATTACTAATGTATTGAAAAATGTTGTAAAATAAGTAAAATAAAAGTAATCAATAATATGAGTAATGGATTGACAAACCTTGTTTGACCATCAATGTTCTCTCTACAAAGATTCTTAACCCCAAGTATTTTTTGTTAACAAATTTGACCTTTATTTCATAAAACTCATCTAAACCACCTAAGTCAGTAATTAATTTGGGAAGGATCTACGTTTAATAACAACATAACAATTTGTAAATATTATTATATAGACAAATTAGTAAAAGATTAAAAATTAAAGAGAAAATAGTATAGTAATACCAATTGATGAGTTACTGTCATTGAAAAAAAAAGTTCGACATGTACACATTAGTTATACAGATATGAAATTAACTAATATAAATAAACAAGTGTGCGGTTATACCTTCCCGAATGACCCGTTCGACATGTACACTCGTCTCGACCTACGTGTTGTCCCGCTTTTACCCAAGTTGACCAAGTTAGACCAAACTTTGACCTGTTGACCAAACCATCATGAATCTCCAAATTAGTTTCTAAACACCACGAGCCCACCACCATCAACAGCCACAGCAGTGGCCGGACTCTGAAACCTGTCAAAATGTGAATTTCTATCGCAAAATGTAATACCAATTGATGAGTTACTGTCACTGCAAAAAAATAAAAATAAAAAGATAGTTACGATCGTCACTAACTTGTAGAAAACTTTCCACATTGCTAATATGTTTGTATTTTTGCTAAATCAAAGGAGAATTTTTTAACAAAACTTAACAACCATGTTTACTGAATATCATATATTAAAACTTGTCATATCCTTGATTTGAAAACAGAGAATATCACCACGATCTTCTATGAATTTAAACCAACCATCAGCAAAACAGTAATTTGAACCGATCATCCTCATACAGACTTCCCATTGATGAAACGTAATTATTTGGTAAACCATATTGATAATGTTTGGCAAAGTAATCGGTAGAACCTTTAGACAAAATTGTTCCAAATAAGATGGTAGTATTATTTATTTATATTCAAGTGTAATAAAACATAAACTAAAATTGTCATTTTTAAAAAATAATATGTACCATAGGAGTTCGTAAAGGGTTATGAATTATCTTGCAAAGTGATTTTCCATATTCTTTATTTGGATCATAAGAAAAGTGTTTGAACATGAAAGTACGATCACCAACATAGTTGAATATCATGAAGAAAACTTCATGTCCTAAGTCGTTTAAAACCTTATACCATCCATCCGTAAAATAGAATATATCATCTACTAATTCGATAACAACAGACTATGAACGACTATCATCAATTTTTATACATACTGTTGAAGATTTTAATTTATTCATCCATATAAATCTACTCATACATATTGGTATACCCTGCAAAAAAAGAAAAAGCACACATTTCTTAAAACAAAAGATAAAAAATAATAATAAGTTTCTTTAAAAAAAGAATATAGAGAGGTGCGTACATGTTGAAATGCTAAAGGATCAAGTATGATCACCATAAAGTTCGGACCATGACGATACATGTTAACCAAAACAGTGAAAGAAAAAGAGGCTAAAGATTGAATAGTACTTGCAACACTTATAATGAAAGAAAAAATCAAGAATATGTATTTCAGGAAGAAAAATGCTAAATCATACTTAAAAGAAGAGTTATACATCAAATCTTAACAAAATTGACAAATATTTTAAAAATAGCATGTAAAGAATTGGTTATTTCTTATTCCATATATAAAACAAAATTGAGAACTTTAAATCCATACAATATGATGAAAATATCAAATATAAATTATGTAAATCAATACACTAAATGGATAAAACAATAAAGAGAAAAAAATAAGATACATGTATTAACAAAGAATATTATACGTTTATGATGATGATAACGAAATTCTCTGATGGAAATTGTTACGGAAATTATTATGGAAATTATTATGGAACTCTCAGGTGCATAAAGTAAATAAAACAACCAACATACTATTGATATAAAAAAATATTAGGAGATTTTAACGGCAGATGGCAGATATGTGAGTGCCATATTTTTGTTTTGAGGCCTCACACGGTTAAAGACCATACAACCAAATAAAGGAAGTAGCTTCAGGTCCCTTAGTCGTTGTTAACTATACAATGAATTTTGTAATTTTATAAATTGCAATATAAAAATGACTTCTAGTATAAATATTCTAAAATGGTTGGAGGATGCTTACAGATAAACAAATGAATACATTATGCATACTTGAAAATGCAACAAATACATCCGAGCTGATGTCACCTTAGGAGATAGTGCCATAAAGGATTATTAAATAGAATCCAATCCCTTATCAAAACACTGAAAGCTAAAAAGAACATCAGTTTGGAAACACAATCCAAACAACATCTAACCTTGACAATGTGACCAAAAGCCAGACCATGGTAGTTGTCTCTTGAATCTAATGATTCCAACTTGGATACAGGATGGTGACCAAAAACTTGGCTGCTGAACCTGTTTCCGAAAAGAATACTACAGACTTCAGTTCGCGAATACCTTGCAATGAAATGAAACATTGTCATGAAGGAAATTTTGATATTAACCGATATAAATACAAATAATTCCAAATAAAACACAAATGGTGAATAAAAAAATAAGGAAAAGAAAATTAGAATAAAGATCAAATAATCAAAGTTTCTACCTTTCTTAAATAATGATCAATGACCTAATAGGTCAGTTCCACCAATAATGATAATTCTACAGCAGTAGAGAAGTTAGGAGCTGCATGTGGACCATAAACCTGCCATGCCTAATGTTGAATAGATCCCATACTCTTCTCTATTATTTTCCCCTGACTATAGCTAGCATAAATGTACATGTTTTTGAGTTAATAAACCATTATACATTTATGAATACAAAAAAATTCGTTGAAATTACCTGGTCAATAGGATAAAAACTGAAAGCCACAACACCCCTTACGTTGAGAGGGTGGGCCTGAGGTGTCTGAGTTCCCCGTGCCATACATGTGCAATGCTCAACCTGAATTGGTACAATGAAGATGGCTTAATCCGTAATCGAGCTAAAGTATGGAAAAATGATTAAAAGTGTAATTTCTATTTTACCCGTGTTCTTGTATCATCAGAAGTGTTTCCTAAAAGACAATTAACTTGACGCAAGCACCCTAAAGTGTTTTCACATTATTACCTCCTGTTAAATGAACAAATTAAGTTTGAAAATGATAAAAGACCTGAGAAAATTTGTGCTAACATTGCAGCTTCTATTTCATTGTTAAACAATCCAAAATAGATGTACCTAATGCAAAAAATGTAAGGCAAACAAAAGTGTACAATGAATAATACATATTTTCGAAAATCAGGGTTAATATTAGAAGTTACATTCATCTCGGTTAAGGATTTTAATATACTTCATATTTAGTTATTATTATCAGCCAAAAATATTAAAAACAAATTATATTGATGTTTTTAAGAATATTAATATATTCTTAAAACATACCTCTAATAATTCAAATTATATTAGAAAACATATATGAATGCTAACATCTTCAGGGACATAATCATATAAAATAAACAGAAAAGCTTCAAAAAAAATCAATTCTGTATTTATTATTTTAATGATTTAAAGCATATATAGTAACAATTAATAAATGTTTTTAAAATGATTGTTGAATTATTTGAATCTTGTTAGTTATATAGAAACCAATAATTGTTGATTAAAGGTTATTAAAAATTAGGATAATTAGCAATTATAAAAGATGAATGTAGTCAAATTTTAATTTAGGTAACTTTATTTAAAAATAAGTCAAAGAGAATTTAATTTAAAATTACTATAATATTATGAAAGAATTTAATCAAACTTTTATATAAAATTTTAAATTTTAAAACATTAACATGTTTAGGTACATTGAACCCACCAAAAAAGGCAATCTAATTAATGTTATTAATTCTAAATCATTAACTTTCATATTATCATCCAAATCAAATTTTGAATTTAAAATCAAGTCATTATCTTTCATCTATATAAGGATATAATAATGAACAATAATAATTTTATAACAAACAGATGGATCGTACCAAACCATTATCATGATCCGGAATTCAAATGTCAAACAACAAGGATCAAACTATTAAGCTCCAAGAACACATATGATATTCAACCAATATTCAAACAAAACAATAGAAATATGGAGCAAAAATTTGACAACATATTGAAATAAAAAAAAACAACCAAACACTTCTAAATTTCCAAAAAATTATCTAGCTTAACAATAAATTACAAACACAACAATCATAATCCGATGATCAATCACAATATCAAATCCCTAAGCTTAAAAACAATCATGTATATTTTGATTACATAAAAATAGCATATTGGTTTAAATCTTTCTCTTCCAATCAAACAATCATGTATATTCCAATTTCCAATAGATCATAAATATATAACACATTGAAAATAAACTTTACTGAATCAATGAAAAAAATTAAGATTCAATCGAAAAAAATAGAAAACATATTAAGATGTATTGAAAGAAGAAAGATCTGTAAAACAATAAGAAAGAATCAATGGATAGAAAACTTACAGCCTTAAAAAACAAAAACAAAAAAATGGATACAAAATCTTGACCATAAGAACACGAAGTCTACAGAATAACAAAAAAATTAGGAGGATGATAAAGATAACATACCATGATAGAATTTTTAGCATAATCAAAACCTACAAACATATATTACATCAAAATACTATATCAGATGATATACAAACACATATCAACGAAAAGAATGATAAGATGAAGATGTATATGACAAAGAAATCAAATATTATTCGATGAACATATACCTTGGATCTTGGATTGTTTGATTGGAAAAGAAGGATGAAAACCTTAATCGCCGTTTGTGAGAATGTGAGGAATACGAAAGGAAATAGTCGGATTATGTGTTTAAATATGAAATGAATTCTAATCCGTTTTAGGACATGGATAGTCCATAGCAGATACATCAAAGGGAATTGTTGTGAGTTTTGACGGGAAAATAGCGAATTGAGGCTCTAGATGGGGACATATGTCCTCTAATTATGAACTTTATTAGATATGATAGATTGTCTAATCGGGAGATTGTTGGATTAGCATGTCCATTTATCAATAAATCAATACTACTAATAGATTAAGATCTAAAGAGTTAAATTTTGGCCAAAAAACAAAAAAAAAAAGTATTTAATAAACTAAATATTCTAAAACGAAAGTGGAGAGATTTACGAATAAAGTATTTGTAGAATATATCCAAGTCGAGGGGTTTGTTTGTAATTAAACAAACTATAGGGTTATTAATTAATTTTATCCTTTAGACTTCGTTCAAACTTTAATTTATTATCCTTTAGACTTCATTCAAATTTCTGTCTGGTTATCTAGCTCCATGCCATTCTTCCTATCACCCCTTGCTACTTTAATAATTAAATTAAATTAATATAATCAACTCACCAGTTTAATTATTAGTTAACCTAACTAATAATTATATTTGATATATTACCCTAATCACCCATAGAGTGATGGCTTACAACTCAGAAGGTTGTTTAAGGCTTGTCTAACTACCGTGGACACCCAAGTTTGATTTTATTATTCGTGGACATTTTGAAATGGTTACCCATGGTTATATGGTAATGTATGATTGATTAAAAGGCACTATGTGTTGTGGTAAAACATACTTAGTATAGACTAGTTATGTTTTTAAACTTGATTTACTTAAACAACAATCAATGTCTTGTAAGACGGTGGTTAATCCTCTTATTTGATATTAAAAAATATCACAAAATCGAGCGGATATGAACATTCATAGAGACAATGAGTTTCACCTAAGTTGGTTTGTAACTTGACCCATATTATTGAGATGAAATGATCTAATTATTCTCTAGCTTAAGATTTATACGAGTTTGAGGTCTAAGGAACTAGTTTATTTGTTTGAAAAGTTTACATCCTTTACAAGCACATGGAATTCGTTGAAATCTAGAAGTGACCTCATGTAGGTTGAACAATGTAAGTGTATGCTCCATTGAAATTTTAATAAAAAGATACATTTATTCAGATGAATTAATCACTAGATTTTTATAGATGTTCGGATACTTTTAATGTGAGCTCACTTGGTGATTTGCTAATCTTGTTAAGATTACATTTCAGGTAAATGAGTACGTAAGGAGAATTAATTTGTTTGGTCTCATAAATAAGTAAGACTTTTTTTCGGCTATTACTAATCTATAGTAAGATATAGCCTATAATTGTTAGAGTTTATTCAACGACTTCTTCTAATCGTCTTTTAAAAATAAAATTTATAAGACCATTTCTATTAAATAAATCATTCTAAATTGGAAAGTTATTAAATAGGCTTTACAAACACGTGGGTATATTATCATTTATCCTTTTGCGTGTTAAATGAGTTAATCTCATTTTTCATGGTCGATGGATTTCCAAAACATAACCACGGTCACTTTAGTGAGTTAATCTCATTTTTCATGGTCGATGGATTTCCAGCACATAACCACGGTCACTTCAGTGAGTTAATCTCATTTATGGTCGATGGATTTTCAACCACAGTCACTTTGCAATGAAATAACATGTCTGCGTCAATTATTTGCAATATGACTTTAAACATACTACTCAAAGCCTACCATCTACCCTCATTTATAAATGTAAAGAGATTTTCAAGGTTTTTTGTTTTATTTTTTTAACTCTCATTTTATTCTATGGTGCCACCGCATATCCATATTTGTTTGAAAGAAATTTTTTACCTTTTTCAATTCAAAATTGTTTTCATATAATAATAGTTCAATCTATTTACTCCATTCAATTTTTGTTAACTTTTTTTCTAGAGTAAATTAATATTTTAGCCCCTGTGGTTAAACAACTTAACTCCTTCGGTCTAAAAAAAATCTTTTGATATAGTAGACTCTTAGATTGCATTTTGCAATGGTTTTGGCCCCTAAGACTAACTATGTTACTTTTTTCTCGTTAAGTATAAGTGTATTATGGTCTTTTTGCCCCTTAGGGGTTGCTTATATAAGTTTTAAAGTTGTTTTAATATTTTTTTTTTGTAATTATTCAACTTTTTTATTTAATTATTTCATGATTATTTTTTTATTTAAATGTCGTTTTTTAAAACATTTGTTTTTAACCCTTTTTTAAAACCATCTATAATTTTTAAAATCGCTCTTTGTAAACTTTTTTTTAAACAATACATTTTTTAAAGTCGTTCAATTTTAAAACCGTTTATTTTAAAGTGTTACTTTTAGATTCGTTTTTATAAGACGTTCCTTTCATTTTTAAAGTGTTATTCAAGTCATTTATCTCTTTTTTCTTAAATCTTTCATTTTTTGGACTAAGCATTTGTTTGAAATTCACTCATTTTTTTAACCTTTTGTTTATTAAAATCATTGGTTTTTTAAAACCTTATATTTTTAACGTAATTTTTAATACCTTTTGCTTTTTATGAACACTGTTTTTTTTAATCTTTAATAAAAAACGTTCTTTTGTTTAAAATTGTTCATTTTTAATTTCCTTTGATTTTAAAATCGTTCATTTTTTTAAATTTATTTTTGCTAATAGCTATAAATAAATTGTAGAATACAAAGTTTGAAAAAAGAAAATTTTTAGAATACATGGTTTATAAAACAAATGTGTAAAAGAAGTTTAATAAACATGCGATTTTAAAAAGAAAGGTAAAAATGAATTTATAAAAACGCGAACGACTTTAAGAACGGTTTTAAAAATACATGATTAAAAAAGATAATTGTTCAAAAAAGTTTAATTAACAAAAGATTCCAAAAAGAACTGTAAAAAATAACTTGTTAAAAAACGATGACTATAAAAAAATGATTTAAAAACATAAAGTTAAAAACAAATGATTTTAAAAAACATGAAAGGTTTAAAAAACAAATGATTTTAAAAGCAACCATAAAGACCCCTTCTCGTTCTTCGTAACATCATGCCCCACTCCGCATGACGCGTTCTGTTATCTCTGTCAAAAGATGTGAAAAACTGTAAATCAAGGGCGAATCTACGAAGGAGGGAGGCTACCCCTCAACTTTGTCGGAGAAATGCAAAATTTGTGTAAATTTTTTTATTCTTTTCCTTTTTATGTATCGGATACCACGAAAAAAATTTAGGATACCTTGGATTTGTTTTTCTAAATTCGCTACTATCCATAACCAGATCTGAAAATCCATAACCAGTTGCAAAGATGCAGAAGAAACAAACCAAAGTCGCTTTCATGATCGTCCCTGCCATCAAATTTGAAAATACCTTTGTTAGGAGGGTGTGGTGTTTGGGTGGGGCATGATGACACAAAGAAGGGGCAGAGGTTTCCATGGTAGTTGGGTGGGGTTGGAGATTGGGCGAGGGAGATGAAGTCTAAAGTGGATGGGTGGAGGAAGGGATTGTTTAGCATTCACATCCATTCCAACTTTTTTTATCCTATAATTTCATTAAAAACAACTACATTTTCTCTTTGCTTTCAATTACTTAATATTTTTTATACTTTTGTTATTATTTTTCTCTCCCATCCACTTACAACCACTTTCAAAATATATTAAAAAATTATAGAGGATGAATAGTGTCCCAAAATTTATAGATAAATAGTAACAGTTATTCTCTCTTCTACTCACACTCACTTTCAACTACCTACAATAACTTTTCATAATATAAAAAGCTCTCTCACAGAATTTAAGGGACGGATTGTGAATGCTCTTATGGATCCCACTATTTTCTTTTTTAATTTTTAGTTTTACTTTATAATAGTAATGTATTTCACTATTTTGTTCCTTTTTTAAAAACTAGGTCGTAAATAACTTTTTGCCTTTTAACTGTGAGACCGACGCTAATTCGGCCTGTATCGTTTCGGTTTTTTACGCGTAGAAAATACTATCGGTATCGTTTTTGTTTGTTACCGTATCGTGTAAAATGAAAGGTAAAAAGGGTTATAAAAAAGAAATGCAAAAACAATATAGAAGGATAGGTCCGCTTATAAGATTAGCAGAAAAAAAAACCTAAAAGCATGAAGCAAAAAAGCAAACAAACGAGTAAAAGTTCAAGTACTCAGAAAATCCATATATCTTTAGGAAACTTAGAATTGTTAAAAAAAATTGTAAAGAATAAAAAAAAAAACAGAAATTTAATGAACACTAAATGCAACCGGCTTAAAAACAAAATTGGCGCAACAAAGAATTAAACAGGAGTTGAACCTATAACGAGCAAAGCCGTAAATAACTACCACCCCACTTACTAAATGCTCTTAGCTATCATTAGATATGAGCTCACAAAAATAGAATATATAATACCAAAAATAGCATATATAACACCAACGTAGTATCGTCCAATTAAAAAAATACACACATAGACCAATTATGAGAGATATTGTAGAACTTTTTCTCTTTATATATAGATAAGAGAAAAATGCTCGGATAGTCACTGTGCTTTGCCTAAATTTCATCTATAATTCTTACACTTCTAAAATTACAGCTATAGTCCTCAACTTTTGCACATTCGTTCTCAGATATTCCCTGACGTGGATAATGGTTAGTTTTTTGTATTAAGTAGTGGTGAAATTATTAACATGCCCCTACTAATGAAAAAATTAATAATAAATATTATTATTCATCTATTTATTTAATTACCTAATATTAAAAACATGTAGGGCTCACTAAATCAAAGTTGCCTATGCTTTTTTCTGGCCAACGTTTTCCGTTCTCCGACCAGTTTCGCTCCGGACATTTCAAACGTCCTCCAACGAGTTGTTTCAGTCTCAAACAACCACATTCAATTCGATAACTACACTTAACCACAACTATATAGGTTTCGGCTGAAACCAAATGTTTTAATCATCAAATAATGGTTCCAAAAATTCTAATTAAAGAGACCGTCGTTCCTTGTTTCCTTCCCCGATGACCAGCAGGATAAAACTGACAGTCATTCAAACGGGCGAATTAATGCGATACTGATATGTACCAAATGCAACATGTAAATTATATCAAATAATATGTAAAATCAACCCTTTTATGAACTAATGTTGGAAAAAGTGTGTTTCTTTGTATACTTTGATTTCAGGATTAAAAGATCTAAAACGTATAAAACGAACAAATTAATGGCAAAAACCAACATAAATACAAAGAAGAGAAGTTAACACAACATACCAACCCTCCAAGCTTCACCCCAATACAAAAAAACAACAAATCAGAAGACAAGCACAGAGTCATGCCCACTCCAGATTCCATGAATAGATATACAAACAGAAGCAGACAAGAGACACGGGGTCGTGTCCCATGGACACGGGCCGTGGTCAACTCTCAGATATACAAAATCTTCATAAATTCAGCAAGTACAAGGCCACGAGACAGTGCCTCGGACACACGGGGCCGTGTGAGCATATGGATTGACACAACTCATTAAATGAACATAGCGAAGAAGAAGACACAGGGTCGTGTGAGGAGTCTGTGTCCAACTATAAATAGGGGTGCTTGGTTCAATTGCAATCCATTCCTTGGCAGCCCTCTCTTTCACTACACCACCATTTCTCCACATCTCCAACACCATCATCCACCACAACTGTTAGAGTTTAGAGTGTGAAGTAATCTCGGGATCCAAGATTGATCGTAAGAGTTCTTTTCTTTATCAAACTCTGCCCATGCTTGGCTAATCTCTTACATCACTTGGTGAAAACAAAGCTTTTATGTATTACTTTTGATTTCCAAGCTTTTGTTAACTTTTTAATTAGGTATGTATTAATGACTTTAATAACTAATTTTTTATATTGAACGTGAAATTTATTCTATCATCTCTTCATGTTTTGTTGATTCACTCATTCGTGTCTTTATGTTCTATATAAAGCACGTTAACTGCTTGTAAGGGGGTTAGAAGGGTGGCTTGGGTAAAGTTCTTGCCTCGTTAAGTGTATAGATCCTGCGAGGACTTGGTTCAAGCTTATTAGAACTCTCTTGAGGTAGATAGCATCAAATCGGGAGAAGTGAGAATGGCTTGAACCCCTTATAAATAAACTGCTATTGAAACTTTAAACCGGCCTTGCTGGACTGTATCCCTGCTAAGTCAAACCAATATGACCGAGGGTAGCGTTGGCTCCAAAAGAGGGACATGCCACATTTTTTAATTAATAACTTACTTAATTATCTTTCAATATTCCGGCCTTGCGGGATTGTATCCCTACTGACTCAGACCTATATGGACGAGGTTAACGTCGCCTCCAAAGAAGGGACATGCCACTATAACTAAGATAATCTTTTAAAAAACCCACAGTGCGAAAATCATCAAAGGATACATAAAAGATGAGTTAGAACCAAGTGATTCTATTTTGTCTATTTGTTTCTTTTATTGTTTTAGTTTCTTTGTTTATTACAAAACATCTTTTTCTCCTCCGAAATTTGGTTAGATTAGATATTGACGATATTCCGGTATTAAAAGCTCTTGTTATCACACCCCAACCGGTGGTGGAAAACATCGAGGCAGGACAAAATAGATTGCAAGAGACTTCATAACGACTAAATGTGACAAGTATTTAAAATTAAATTTTCATTCCATTGCTAAAGGTTCAAGTACAAGATTTGGAAACAAAGTACAACAAGAATCGTATGACTAAACTAATAAACATGAATTAACGTTTGGTGCATTTCTAGTCCTTCATACTAGATTCTTTTCAACGCATTATGATCACAATCCTGCAATACATATTAAAGTTACATATCAACACATAAAGTATGGGCGAGCATACAAGTTTTTAGTGTACTAGCATATGTATAAAAGAGTTTATCGAGATACACATGATAATAACATATACTAAGGCATAACATAACATAAGCTAGCATGCAACACCTACTTGTCAACCCAAAGATTCCCGCTAACGTAATCTTGTCGTAACAACGACAAGACCGCTTGTTTGACTTAACATGACCTCAAGAATATGGGCGGTGCGTTAATCCTATAGCGCTATACGTGTTAAGGGAGGCTTGTACGAAGTTAATGACAAAATATCGTGCATGTAAAGTTTCTAGCATGTAAGTATTTCTAAGTATAAACGTATAAATCATGTAAGTTGGATACGATTGTATGAATAATGTGTTTGCGTATAAGTGTTCGTGTGAATTTTTAAATGATATATGTATTGCACCCAAAGTGTAAAAATGAAAAAGGGGTCATGTATACTCACATTTTTTCAAAGCTTTCCAATTAAACACGAGTTGACGATTTGATGAGAGTGGAGCACCAAAGTTACTTTACATTGGGGAAACGAAGCTGTTGAGTATATGGAGTTTGTGGAGAGTTCGGATTCGGAATTAAGTATAAAAAGTATATGTATGCAAAAATATATCTTGTCTAAATACTCGTTTGGACACTAAGTTGTCATGTGTTTTCATGGGTCCTAACTTGCCCATTAGAATCACAAATGAGGAGTCTAGAAACGAAGATAATCCAACCTAAGCCTTAACATTTAACCATAACCCGGTTAGTATCAAGAATAAGATTAAAAAGTATATATCTAGTACAAGTTATAATTTAGTCCATGGTGTATTATCATGTTAGTCAAGCATGGAGGTAGGATTAAACCTCAATGTATGATTCACCAAAGCATAAAGTCATCAACTTAGTTGACTACCCGGTTGGTCATGAATAAAATAAAACTACAACTAGCTAAGTTTTCTAAGTAGCCAAGTAAGAACAAACCGGGCGTGTCATACCCAACATGACAAATGTTGTATCTTACTTTGATTCTTGGGAGCTACTTAGGTATTATGGCCACTAAAATAAGTGAGGTAGGTGGAATCATGGTTGGAAAGACAAGGCTTTCATTGTTCACTCCTTCACCAAAACATAAGTCATTCAACTATGAAGGTTGAAAGCTTGGATGGTTCCAACACCTTGAAGTCACTTGGGATTTTTTAGGGCAGAATTTTATCAGGGTTTTGAGCCTTTTTCTTGTGGAAATCAACCACTACACAAACCCACAACTATGAGCTTAGTTGTGAGCAAGGTGGGTACAAGATTCCACAAAGTTTTAGGCATTATATATAAGAAACAAAATGATAAATTAGAGCAGAATTTTATGCTACTTTGGACCTCAAATATGGTGAGGTTCCACCTTAGTTTTCCATGCCAATCTTGTGGAAACCTTCCTAGGGGTTTCCTAAGTAGTTTGAAAGAATATTAGAAGAAGAAAGTTGAAGAAAAGTGAGTGAAAACTCACTTAGACACTTGAAAGTATTCTTCCTTTCTTGGATTTCTTGAGAGATTAGAGAGTTTGGGAGCAGATTAGAGTGTGGAAAGTGTTTAGGAGGTGATGGAGGCTTTTAGGGTTTGGGAGTTAATTAAGGTGCAAGATGATTGGAGGAGAAAGGAGGTGGAGAAGGGTAAAATATGATTGGCTAAAAAAGTGGTGGAAGGTGATTGTGTGAGAAAGGAGGTGGAAAAGATTTTGGTTTTGCTCACTTTTAGTCCATGCACTTTGTAACTGGGTTATTCTATGTTGTTTTCTTGTATTTTAACTTGTTTTAAGTATCCAAAGTGAATTTTAAGTCTTGGTTTTGCATATAAACACATATTTAAAGATTGATTGCGTATATAACACAAATATGAAAGGTAACATGTATATATATAAAAATGAATTTACATTATGATTAACGTCTCAAATTGTGAAATTGAAATTCAATACGAATGTAAGGTTTCTAAAAATAGAATGCGAATATAAACTTTCTAAAAATAAGAATACGAAAATATGAGGCGTTACACTTGTGTCCTTGGACGACCTCGGTATCTTACCATCACTAAACTACGCCAACCATGGGTGCACTTGCCCTAGCGTGTTGTAGAGAGTGATAGTGTTATCGTGTTTTATAAATTTAAAGCTTGATAAAAGAGCAAAAGTGCTTAAAAATATCAAAAATCAACTCACACTCCGCCCACGTCAAGTTTTTGGCGTCGTTGTCGGGGACACAAGGATTTTAAGAAAGTATAAAATCGACGGCCTAATCATTCTTTTCGGTCTTTCTTTCCAAATTCTTCTTCTTTTAATAAAAATTTTCCGTTACATAAGCTTTACACGGGGCCATGCCACACTAACACAGGGTCTTGCCTGACTTGCAATAACTGCAATTCAACAAAAACTTTTCACAAAAGGCTCATACGAGGAAATGCTTCATTTGACACGGGTCGTGTTAAAAACACACAATATCAAATAAATCATAGTCCTAAACACGGGTCGTGCCTAAGCTACATGGGGCCTGTAAAAGCTTCTGTTTTCACAAAAAAAAACTTTTTCTTGAGAACTGTAATCTTCTAGGTATTATCATACAATGGATTACTACATGGGAGATTATGACTACTATTACTACGATGATTATGAGGAACCATATTGTACCATATGTTGTGAATCCCTTTCGGTACAAAATTGTTATCTCTTTCAACCATCAACATCATACACAACGTACGAGGAACCAAGGTTTGAGCTCCCAAAGTCAAGATTTGATTGGGACACTGCACCATTTGAAACGTACGATACACCACCCACAATCATCCCCGAAGCCGAAAGCCTCATACAAAGTCTCAAGAACTTAGAGCTCTTAATCAAGAAATCTCGTGCAAAAGAAGAGACCATTTGTACCAAGGAGGTAATTATAGAAGAGGTAAAACCTCAAGAGCCAGAAAAACGAGAAACCACTCAAAGAAAACTAAATACATGAAGATGAAGAAACCGAACCAAGACACACGAAAGGTAAGTCTACAAAGGTAAATTTCGAAGAGGATCAACAAGACCTTCAAGAAATACACATTTTACAACCTTCTTTTGAAAATCATCGTTTGGTTCCATCTCATGCTAAGTTTTTAAAACAGTTAAACACTAATCCTAACATCAAAGAAATGGCATGTATTAATTTAACTAGAGATCAAACTTCATTGGTAGAATATGAACAAATTGAATTAAACATACATCCGGTAATGTGTTTTATTCAAAACATCTATATTAATAACATTTCAACAGATAAAGATCTTTGTGTTTAATATAATGCCTAACTATGTATTCGAAAAGATTAGGTATTGGTGATTTTCTTCCGACCAAAATTCCTATCCTCCTGGCTAATCGAAAAACTAAACACGTTACGAGAGTGGTTGGGGACGTTCTCATTCAAACGCACCAAACAGTTGTACCAACCGACTTTATCATCCTAGATGATACTTCACTTGTGTTGGGACAACCATTCATAAAAACCCATCAAGCTTTTCTCAAACAAAAACACCATAATCTTCCTACTAAATTTGGGGCAGACAAGCGAGATTTTAATGTAAATAAATCAATGAAATACCCAATTGGCAATGACAACCACTTGTTGGAAGATGAGGTAGAACCACCCGATACGGATCTAAAAGAGGACCAATTCATCAAAGAGGAAGCCGCTACCAAACAAACCTGTTCAGCCATTGACCGCGACGACGAACCAAAAACTAAGCCATCTATTGAAGACCCACCTTCTCTTGAACTCAAAGAACTTCCGAAAGGCTTAGTATACGCATTCTTAGATAATAAAGGTAAGTTTCCCGTTATCATTTCCTCGTATCTCACCTCTTTTGAAAAAGAAATATTTCTTAATTTACTTAAAAAACAAAACGGCAATTGCATAATGGAAATCAAAGGCATTAGTCCTTCGATGTGCACACATAAAATCTTAATGGAAGACGACTACAAAGCGGTGATCCAACCACAAAGACGGGTTAATCCTAACGTGCAAGAAGTAGTAAAAAGGAAGTCATCAAACTCTTAGACGCCGGACTTATCTATCTCATTTCCTATAGCCCATGGGTGAGTCCCGTCCAAGTAGTTCCCCAAGAAAGGAGGAATGACAGTTTTAACCAATGAAAAAAATGAGCTCATACCAACACGAACCGTCATCGGATGGAAAGTTTGCATAGACTATATGAGACTCAATGTAGCCACTAGAAAAGACTATTTTCCTTTACCCTTTATTGTTCATATGTTAGAGCGATTATTCTTTTATAAATTCTATTGTTTTCTTGATGGATTCTCTGGGTACTTCCAAATTCCTATCGCACCGGAAGACCAAGAGAAAACCACCTTCACTTATCCCTATGGAACTTCTGCATATTGACACATGCCATTTGGTCTATGCAACGCCCCTACAACATTCCAACAATGCATGGTGGCCATTTTCCACAATATGATAGAGAAAACCATGAAAGTTTTCATGGAAGACTTCTCTACTTCCGGTGATTCATTCGACCAATGCCTCAATAACCTTGGATGAATGCTATATAGATGTGAAGAGACTAACCTCGCTCTTAATTGGGAAAAGTGCCATTTTTTGGTCAAAGAGGAAATAGTACTTGGGCACAAAATTTCTAACGCAGGTATGGAAGTCGGTCGCACAAAAATCGATACTATTTGCCGACTACCTCCTCCATCATCAGTTCGAGCCATCTAAAGTTTCCTAGGACATGCCAGATTCTATAAGCGGTTTATAAAAGACTTTCCAAAATATCTAGACCTCTAACCAAGCTACTTGAAAATGATGCCCCATTCATCTTTGACAGGGATTGCACGACAACATTTCTTGCCCTTAAAGATATGTTAGTCAAGGCACCAATCATGATTGCACCAGATTGGAAATTACCTTTTGAAATCATGTGTGATGCCAACGATTTTGTAGTTGGAGCAGTCTTGGGAAAAAGAAAGGAAAAACATTTCCATCCCATATACTACGCTAGCAAAACTCTTAATGACGCTCAAGAAAATTATACAACCACCAAAAGAGAGTTACTAGCCGTAGTATTCGCATTTGATAAATTTTGTTCCTATCTTACGCTCTACAAGACTATAGTCTACACAGACCATGCAGCCATCCGATACTCTTCAGAAACAAGATGCTAAACCACGTCTCATCAGATGGATTCTCCTCCTTCAAGAATTCGACATTGAAATAAAAGACAAAAGAGGAGCTAAAAACACTACTGTTGATTACTATCTCGGCTTGAAGACCCTGCTCTAGATAAGACTCGAGAAGAACTCATCAATGAGAAATTCCCCACAGAATCCTTAGAAGTTGTAGAATACATACAAGAACCTTGGCACGCAGACTATGCCAACTACTTAGCTAGCGGCACTCTCGTCGAAGGATGGTCGTATCATCAGCAAAAAAATTTATTCGCTGATGTAAAACACTATTTTTGGGAAGACCCGTATCTTTTCAAAATATGTGCGGACCAACTTATTCGACAATGCGTCCATGGTAGTGAAGCAAGACAAATTCTTCACCATTGTCACGAAGGACCATGTGGAGAACATCATGGAATAGCAAACACCGCATGGAAGGTGTATGGTGTAGGATTTTACTGGCCCACGATACACAAAGATTCCTATACCTTAATCAAAACTTGGGATGCATGTCAAAGGGCAGGCAACATCTCAGCAAGAACGAAATGCCACAAAATAGCATTATCATTTGTGAAATCTTCGATCTTTGGGTTTTGGATTTTATGGGACCATTTCCATCATCAAGAGGAAACAAATACATCCTTTTGGTTGTCGACTACGTTTCTAAATGGGCCAAGGTCGAAGCTCTTCTTACCAATGATGGAAGAGTGGTGGTAAAATTCCTTAAAAAGCTATCCTCCCGTTTTGGCACTCCAAAAACCCTCATCAGTGATAGAGGAACCCTACTTTTGCAATTTGCAAATGGAAAAAGCCCTAACACGATACGGGGTATCAAACCAATGGTGAAGCCGAAATGACCAATCAAGGTTTAAAAAAGATCCTAGAAAAATCTGTGGGTCAAAACCGGAAGGAATGGGCAGACAAACTAGACGATGCTTTAAGGGCATTTCGAATGGCCTATAAAACACCAATATGCACCACCCCATATAATCTTGTCTGTGGAAAAAAAACTGGCACCTCCCAATAGAAATTGAACACAGGGCATACTGGGCGCTAAAGAATGTGAACTTAGATCAAGCGACTTTAGGGAAAGATTGTCTACACAAGTTAAATGAGTTAGCTGAATTGATAAATCAAGCATATTCCAACTCAAAAATCTATAAGGAACGCTCGAAAAGATTGCACGACAAATATATAAGCGGACCTAAGGAATTCAGAGATGGAGACCAAGTGCTCCTCTTTAACTCTGGGCTACGACTTTTTCCTGGAAAACTCGAGTCTCGGTGGTCCGGACCTTTTACCATCACCAAGGTCTACTCACATGGTGCATAGACATTAAACCTCCAAACGGAGAACCATTTAAAGTCAATAGACACAGGCTTAAATTCTACGAAGGATTCCTCGAGGACGAAGAAACAGAAATAAGCTTACGAGAGATCGATAAGTAATCGGGTGACAAACAAAACTACTTGTATATATTTTATTGTTTTGTTATAATAATCCATCTTGTTGGTACATTGTGAAAAGATCAAGCGAGAAAAGTCTTCGTGCCAGGTAAAAAACACCAAGGAACCAAGTGGAAATAGAAACAACCATCATAAAAAGTAATAAATAAACAAATAACTAAATAAAATAACACAAGACATAGGGTTGTGCCTCTTAGGCACGGGGCCGTGCCTACCTCAAACAGGATAAAACCCTCTTTTCAGTCTTTTCATTTCCATAACCAACACGGACCGTTTCTTTGCACCACCGGTTCCCTGCTAACGCCTGCTACTTTTTCGACGATTTCTTTCCACAAATCTCTAGCAAGGTATGTTCCTAACATCTAGATTAGTTCGATTAATGTTTTGCATGTAGAATAACATCAAGATTTTGGGGAAAAATCTAGGGTTCTTGAACTTGACCAGTTTCAACCAAAAATTTTCTTAGATCATGTTAGTTGTAGATTGTAGAAGTGTTTTGAAGAATAAAACATCAAACCATTGTTAAAAAAACAGAAGATTTCAAGTGATTTAAGTAAAGCCATGTTCATAACCGAAAAAGTAAAATTAAAGGGTAAAACGGGTTGGTTACTTGAAATCTATACGTTGGGGTTTGTGTTTCAGGGTAAACCGCACATGAGGAACCAAAAATTTTGGACTTTTCGAAGCCAGCTTGAAAAACTTGGATTTTGGTAAAACAATAGGTTTACACGGGGCCGTGTCTCTAAAGCACGGGCTCGTGCCTCCAGAAAATCCTTCAGCACGGCACGAGGCTATGTGAAGACCCTTGTTTTTCTTTTTCGTAATTTTTACCACACTTAACTGTTTAAATGTTCCTTCTTTGCAGACAAATGGCTCCCCACAAATGGCTCAAGTTTAAAACTTCACACGCTGAATGCGAAGACCGCATGGAAAGATTCAAGGCGTGAAATGAGGAACTTCTAAGACAAGTCTGCTATGACACGTTGGAAATAGTAGGGCAAAGGGAACGTTATGACATTTTGGTGATGGGACCCTTCGTATCTTTCTAGAAATTGCGCTTCAATCGATTCATGAGCTCAACTTGGAATTTTTTAGGACATTCACTTTTAAGAAAGTCATAGATGACATGTTCAATAACAAAACGGTACAATTCAGGTGTAGGGGTATTGGTATAGCATCTCGGTGGCTCAATTTGGTGTGGATGTGGGAATCTACACCGAAGAGGAAGTTGGCGAGCCTATTTTCACGGATAGTATCCATGAAATGCCCCAAAACTACTAGAAATACATTTTGGGCACAAATAGAGATGGGCCATACAACCCAAGCAACACCAAGAACACCAAGATATAGGACCGCTCATTTGATACATAAACAGGGTCCTGAAGCGGTACACTTTGCAAGAGGAAAGATAGTGGGGTTATCGTGAACCTTAGGGAGCTAACTTGCCTATATTGCATCCTGAACCGACAACCCCTCAACATTGCCTACATGTTGAAGAACATGGCCTAAACGCCAAAGCCACACATCCAACGCCTATCTTCTTGGTAGTTGGATTGCCCGGGTCTACAAGGCCTACGTAGGTTGCACCCTACAAGCTTCACCATCGGGGTTGGCATTACCCGGGCTGATATCAGCCTATGCAAGAGTTTAGGTATCATCGCCGACTTCAACAACGAGCTCCTACGCTTCAAAGACAACAAAGGACAATTTTGGAGCCCGAATTATCTGGATCAAATCCTTGCAATTGAAGATAACCCCGACCACCCTCCACGTTACTCTAACGTTTACAATCCAGGATCTTCCTCCCAAGGGGGAAACGACTTTCCAAATATGCATAACTTATATAACATCATGTAGGAAAGAAACATCGCATCTAGGTATCCTAAAACGCCTTCAGCTTAGGGCAAAGCACCAGCACCCGAGTCGGTGGCATGGAAAGAAACATCGCATCTATGCATTCCAACATTACATACATTTGGGAGCCCATGGCGTACCGAGCTGATAAGGAGGAAGGCGAGGACATAGATTCAAACTAGACGATGATGGCAAAGGTGGTGGGGAAGGTGGTGCCATGGCAACGACGTATCAGTTAAATCTATCCTCTCTTTGAACAATGTAGTTGATTGAGGGCTACAACCCATCTTGAACAATTCATTTTTCAAGCAATTTACTTTCTACATTTTATTTTCCTTTTTATGTTTGTTTGGTTTGGATTATGGAACTTGAAACTTTGGTAATTTGGATTTTGTTTTTCTTGTTAGATTGTTGTTTTTGTGGTATGAATGAGCTTACATGTACCTTGGAATGCTTGGATCCACCAAGCATAACACCCCAAACCCGAAACAGGAAGCCCAACACCTTAAATACCTTTTTCTCGAACAAAGAGTAGCCTAACATGGGGTTGTGTCTCACAAACACGCCCCCGTTCCTCTTCGTGGTTGAAACAAAATTACTTCTTGAATTGTCACACAAGGTCGTATCTCACAAACACGCCCCGTTCCTACCTTCTATAAGTTTTAATAAAAACCACGTGACTAGCACTTCTACACTGAGTCGGCCTCTCTAACACGACCCCGTGCCCAATAGCATATCTTTTAAAAATTTGTTGTTTTTAACCCACATTTATACATTTAGTTAAATTTTACCCATTTGGGACACATTGAGGACAATGTGTAATTTAAGTGTTGTGAGGGGGGAGGGAGACTTAAATCAATTGTCCTAAAATAAGGCTTATACAAAACTCTACTTGGAACCACTAAAACACTGCAAATATTTTTGAAAATATTATTTTTATTTTGTCTTGTTTTTTGGTTTAAGTTAGAAAGTCAAGTTCTAAAAAAATTTGTTTTTACAAATTTACAACCGATAGCGTCGTAATAAAAAGAACCATATAAGAAAATTTTATAAAAAGGCATGGCAATCTTTTTAAAATTTGATTGTATATATATTTTCACACTTTTACCCTTTCCCACAAATTGTGAGTTGTGAGCCTTTACTGAGCATTCGATTTCATATCTTTACTAAATTTCACTTTATGTTTCTTATGTGATAGCCTGTATGGTTCTTACAAATCTAGAACTTGACAAGACAATACATTCTCGCTCCTTACCGACTAATCCAAGTAAATAAATGAGTGATGCATTAGGACTATAAACCCTTTTCATTTCAACCTTATTTTTTTTTTATCTCTCCACCAGAAAAAAATCCCTTAGTAAACCCATTTGAGCCTAAAATCATTCGTTTCAAAACACGTAAAATACAAATTTTGCAACAATCACCCATCAACCCAAACTCCTTTTTATTTTTACACCGTATAATAGTAAAATTTTGGTTCGTTTGAAATGTATTAAATGTGTGACTTACCTATCTTGTGAATACTTTTTTTATCAAAAAAATTGTTAGTTGCTTGAAATAAAATAAGCAACATTTGTAATGCTTCCATTTTGTACTTTCCTTATTTAGAAAGTGTAATCGTATTTCTATTTATAGAAACTTAAATTCGTATCATGTTCACATTCTACTTCCAACTTTGTATTCTGAGGTCTTGCTCATAATGAAATTCTTATTTTATACATACGTGATATACTCGCAATCAATCGTTAAAATACGTGTTTACTTGCAAACCGATCCTTGGTATACATGCAATACTCATACATACATTCACAATACTCGAATTATACTGACATACGTTTTATACTTGGAAATATGTTAAAATACAAAGTTTTGGATTAAAATGCTAAAAAACCAAAGTTAAGGGGCCATTATGCAACCAAACACTATATAAACAAGCTTCCTATCACCCATTTTCACTTTCCAAACTCATCTACACTCTCAAATCACTCCCAAATTAGTTGCAAACTTCAAAAAAGGCAGATTATTCTAAGTGCCAAAGTGAGCACTTTTCTATATCTTTTCTTCATATCTTCTTCCTCTATAAAGCTTGGAACACCTCTAGGAGTGTTTCCACAAGTTTACCATAGCGAACTAAGGTGGAACATCACCATTTTGAGGTCCAAACTTTCTGTTTTGGAAGAAATTTTATTTAAATCTTTATAAACAAGTTTAACTATTATAATATTGTACCTACCTTGCCACTAATCAAGTCCATGGTTTGAGTGCTTACGTATGGTTGATTCATATAAGTTTAGAGGTGCAAACACCCTCTAAACTTTCTGTTTGTTAGGGTTTAGACAAACGACAAGTGTTGAAACCACCAAGTCTACCATAGTTCATATGGCAAGACTTGTGTCTTGGTAAAGGTTTGAAACATGGAAGCCTTGGCTATCCAAACTCATTCCACCACCTCACTGATGATGTATTCATATTCACTAAGTAGTTTGCTAGTCCTAAAGTAAGTTAACCCTGCCTCGCCTCCAACATTTGCGATGTTGGGTATGACACGCCCGGGTTATTTGGCTACTTAATATGCTAATAGATTAGTTGTACGTTACTTTCATTCATGACCAACCGGGCTTACCAACTAAGTTGGTAAACTTTGTCCTTTGGTGAATCATACAATGAGGTATACAAACCCCCATGCTTGACTTACATGAAATCTCTGATACTATATGATGGACTTACTATATAAAATATACTATATAATATATGAGTATATACATAACCGAACTCGTGATGTTAACCAAATCATGGTTACATGTCATGAAATAGGTTATATTATCTATGTTCTAAACTTCTGTTACAATTCTAATGGGCAAGTTTCGACCCATGAAATCACATGAAATAATAGTGTCAAAAACAAGTGTTTAAGACTAGATAATTATTTCCGTATACATACTTTGATATACTTAGTATTCCGAATCCGTTTCCCCATGTAGGGTAACTTTGGTGTTCCAATACTAACGCTCGTCAAACCCTCAGATTGCTAGGAACGCTTTGCAAAACCGTGAGTATACTCGACTCACGTTTTACTTTTAACACTTTTGGGTGCTATACGTATAGGTTATCAAAATCACGCAATCACGTACTTTATGCTTAAATCACAAACAAACAATCCAATATACATGCTTAATACGTTATACTTGAAACTCGTATATCCTAGAATTCCTTATGCTTTATACTTGTCATTAACTTCGTACAAGCCTCCTTAACATGTATAGCGCTATATGATTAACACACCGCCCGTATTTTTGAGGTCATGTTAAGTAAAAAAAACGGTATATTCATTGTTATAATTAGATTACGCCGGTGGGAATCTTTGGGTTGACACATATAGTTACGTGGTAGTATCGTATGTTAGTATTAAGTTAACAATTATGCCATGTGGATTCGTTAGAACTTTTATACATATGCTAGTAATCAACTTGTATGCTCGCTAATACTTTAATGAACTATACTTTAATATGCATTGTAAGAAATTGATGATGACGATGACGAACGGAAAACTAGTAGGATGACTAGAAATGCACCTTTACATTTAGTACTTGTTATATTTTGTTTTGTTTCAAACTTGTTGTAATTCTGTTTCGAACAATGTACATGATGATTAGCAATGAAATGAAATATTTTATTAAATGCTTGTCATATTTGGTGTTATGAACTCTCTTGCAATCTATTTCGTCCTGCCCTGATGTTTCCGCCATTGGTTGGGGTGTGAGAGGTTGGTATCAGAGCCATAACTATAGGGAATTAGGAAAATTTGCCATGATTTGACCTAGTCTATAATTTAAGTACCAAACTTGACCATTCTTGAATTTCCATGATTAAAATACTTGCATTCTTCCTATTTTGCTTCTTGTTCTCTTCTTTTGTCTTAAAATTATACATGTCTTTCCTAAGGATAACACAATACACACATGAAGACGTGAAAACACTCGTGTTTCACAAACGAGACGATTTTCACCAAAAGTAGGCATTAAAACCCACAACTATTGGTGAAGTCCCTCAATTCGCATATTTGATTTTTCATGAAATTACACCATCAAGTTAGGAGTGATATCCACATCTTGATGGAAAATTTCCCATTCATAGCCAATATGGTCGAGGGTAGCGTTGCCTCCAAAAGAAGGACATGCCACATTTTCGATTAATAACTTACTCGATTATCTTTCAATATTCCAGCCTTGCGGACTGTATCACTGCTGACTCAGACCAATATGGACGAGGGTAGTGTTGCCTCCAAAAGAGGGACATTCCCTATAACTAAGATAATCTCTTAAAAAACCCAACCTGCGGAAATCATCAAAGGATACGTAAAAGATGAGTCGGAAACAAGTGATTTTATCTTGTCTATTTATTTCTTTTATTATTTTAGTTTCTTTCTTTGCTACTAAACAACGTTTTTCTCCTGAAAAGTTTGTTTAGATTAGACGTTGACGATATTCCGGTATTGAAAGCTCTTGTGTCATTGGACGATCTCGGTATCTTACCATCACAATACTACGCCAACGATGGGTGCACTTGCCCTAGCGTGTTGTAGAGAGTGATAGTGTTATATCTTTTTATAAAGAAGCTTGATAAACGAGTAAAAGTGCTTAAAAATATATCAAAACTCACACTCTGCCGACGTCAGATACCCACAGTTTCAAGATCAATAACTATCGGTCGATTTTTTTAATCACTGACCACATGTTTTCTTAACATGTAACTGTTCTAATTAATGAAATTGAATAAACCGATTTTCGGCAATAATAAAGTCTAATCGTTTGAATCACGATATGGTATAAATCTCATACCAGAACTCACCATCATGTTTTCTCCATTCACGAACACTATCAATTTCATCTTACGCTCCTACTATGATTGCATTAGAATTCATCGGATTTGGAACTGGTGAGAAGAAAAGTTACTGGTTTTGATGACGTTTAAGATGTGGTTCTGATGAGTGGCGTTATTGTTACTGTTATAGATGTGGTTGTATGTGTATGGGTACCATTGATGTTAGCTTTAGTTGCAAGTGTTGAATGGGGTGTTTTATGATGGAGATGGTGTTGACCGGGTTGTTTACGGTGGGGATGGTTTTGAATGTGATCATGATTTAGGAGATATGATTAAGGTATGAATTATACTTACTAGCCGGTGTTCAACCACATCACGACACATTCCCATATCAAGATATGCACGAGAGAAAATCTTATCGGTGAGTATACTGCTTTATCATTTGTTTTGACGATATATATATGTGAGATACTCACTTATTTTTTATTGAAAACAAGCCCTATGTATTTAAATCACTTATTGATGAGGAACTTGATTTTCATATGTATGCAGGGCACAGGAGTAAGTCCATAACAGGTTAGTACCATCGTACCGACAGAGAGACGAACTTAGCTCCCGCATAAAACTGTGATATTTTATCACTTATTTTGGGTGAATGTGATATTTTTATCACTTATTGTTGGTCGTATGCAGTGTGTACACGTATGTATGGTATCATGGAAGTTCTAGGCTTGCGTCACCGTTATTTTTCGGATAGAAGATCAACTATGATACCCAGATGATAAGCAAGCATAAAGACCGTATATCTCAGAACCTTCGGCATACACAAACGAAATTTTGGTACCAATACCATATGCCAATGAATGGTTCCCACCTGAACGTTCTGTCTGTTAAGTTTATATCAACCTGCATATTTTAGTCTGATTGTGAGACTACTTATACATCATAAGTAAAACTACTTATCAATCTTCTTTCTACGCTTTTAACCATTTCTGACAGATGTACTGGTGTATTTCATCATCTTCAACTTATCTATCCAAGAAACTAATTTTTTATTTTTTATTTTTCTAATGTTTTTGTATTTTTCTAAATTTTCTCCCCCTTAAATATAGAAGGTAAATAAATAAAAGACATATTTTTGTATTTTCTTGAAAATTTCTCCCCTAAAATATAAAATGAAGAAAAAATGGATAATCTTTTTGTAGTTTTAGATTTTTAGAAAAATATGTAGAAAAATGATTAGCCACGGTTGAGTTACTCGGGTTTCACCTTGATACCATTAACCAAAAGTAGATAATCAAAACGTGATTTATCAAAGGCTTTGGTAAAAAGGTCGGCACGTTGGTGTTCGGTATGGATTTTAACAACATCGATAAGTTTCTTTTCATAGCAATCTCGTATGAAATGATACTTAATCTCAATGTGTTTTGTTTTTTAGTGTTGTACAGGGAAAACCGAGATATCTGTAAAGCAGCTTCGTTATCAACAAATATAGGAGTAGTTAGAAATTCAAAACCGTAGTCGCGCATCTGCTATTCAATCCATAGAACCTGAGAGCAGCAACTAGAAGCTGAAATATACTCAGCCTCACATGTTTATGTAGCTACACAAGTCTGCTTCTCGCATTGCCATGTGACTAGGCGATTTCCCAATAACTGACATCCTGCTGTTGTTGACTTTGCATCGATTTTGCAGCCCCATGATCAGAATCACTGAATACTATTAGATCAAAGTTATTATCCTTAGGATACCATAGACCAGTGTCTGGGCGACCTTTAGATAACGAAAGATCCTTTCACAGCCATCAAATGAGAAACCTTCGGACTAGACTGATAGCGCACCAGAAGACATGTTGGGTACATTATGTCGGGTCTTGAAGCAGTTAGATACATGAAAGATCCGATCATAGAACTGTAGAGAGACGGTTCCACATGTTCACCCATTCCGTCTAGAGTAATCCCATGATTTTGAGCTAATGGAGTTCCCAAAGGCTTTGAGTCTTCCATCTGAGCTTGAGAATATCTCCAACGTACTTGGTTTGATGGATAAAAATCCCTTCATTTGATTGCTAAACCTACAAACCTAAAAAGAAGTCATTTCTCCCATAGCGCTCATCTCGAACTTCTCCTGCATAACTTGTTCAAATTCCTTGCACATTCATTCGTTGGTAGACCCAAAAATAATGTCATCAACATAAACTTGCACTAGCAGCAAATCCTCGTTTCTTTCCTTGATGAAGAGACTACAGTCGATCAAGCCTCATCGAAAACCATTCTTCAATAGATAGGTAGACAACGTTTCATACCAAGCCCTCTGAGCTTGACGAAGACCATATAACGCCTTGTTGAGAAGCCAAACCTTGTCAGGATGGATTGGATCTTCAAAACCTGGTGGTTGCTCAACATATACTTCCTCTTCCACCACACCATGAAGAAATGCACTCTTCACATCCATCTGATAAACGGTGAACTTCTTGTAGGACGCATAAGCTAAAAAGATTCTTAAGGCCTCAAGTCGTGCAACCGGTGCATAAACTTCATTGTAATCAATGCCTTCGACCTGATTAAAACCTTGAACAACCAAATGCGCTTTGTTTCTCATAATGACACCTCGGTCATCCTTCTTGCACTTGTACACCCATCGTGTACCAATCTTCTTATAGCTGTCATGCCGGTCAACCAATTTCCAGATGCCTAACTTCTGAAACTGCTGAAGTTCTTCCTACATGGCTTCAACCCAAGAGTCTTCTTTCATTGCCTCCATCCAAGATTTCGGTTCCACTTGGCACACATAGCAGGCAAAAGACCAATCATTCTGACCACCAGATTCCCTGATTTCCGAATGCAATCCAGCATTCTAGTTGTTTCGAAGCTGGTTACGATTCTGCACACCACTCTGGGACATCTCCAATAATATTCTGCTGAGGATGGGTATTATGAATTCGAGTCTCTGGAACATCAGGAACTCTAGAGTTTATACCCAAATAGTTAATATTCAGATCAACAATTAATCAAGAGCTGGATTTGATGAGGATGTAGATGCGTGACCTTCAGTCGTCCCTTGAGGTTGAATATTTGACGTAACATCCGAAATTCCAGGAACCGCACCAGAGGTAGCTTCGTTAGCATCATGAAACTCATCTTCTTCTGATGAAACATTATAATCCGCAGCGTCTTCGAATTCCTTATTTTGAACAAGATTGTTAACCGAAGTCGACACTTGAGGGTTAACAATAATTGGTCGAACTAATGACGAGTCAAATGTTGTATCACTTTCCAGTAGCATTTGAGCAGCAGGAGATGCATCATCAAAAGTTGTCAGATTAAAGGAGTCAAACACCCATCGTAGTCGAACATCCAAGGAGCACCCGGAGCTCTAACTGATTATGTATATCTCTGAACCTTCACTTCACCCCATTCTTCAATCTTTTTTGAAGATAAATTCCACACCCTGAAATTTGGAGTAGCATATCCAACAAAGAAATCTTTGATAGCGTTCGGACCAAACTTTCCATGTGGGTCGATCATAGTGCATGGAGCTCCAAAAAGTTCTAAGAAAGAAACATATGATTTCCTTTTCTGTAACAACTCAAAGCATGTTTTCCCATGTCTTTTCACTGTTAGAACTCTATTCATCGTGTAGCATGTAGTAGCAACAGCTTCTCCTTAGAATTGAATAGGAAGTTCTGATTCTACCAACATGGTTCTTGCTGTTTCAATTAGAGTTCTATTCTTCCTCTCAGCGACACCATTCTGTTATGGAGTGTAGCGAGAACTGTACTCATGCAGAATACCCTTTGAGGAACAGTACTCATCCATAACTTGATTCTTGAATTCTGTGCCATTATTGCTTCTGATTCTCCTTACCTTCAGATTGTACAAAATTTCTAACAGAGTCAGGAGATTCTTGAGGATATTAGGAACTTCACTCTTGTGTGCCAACATGTTTACCCATGAAAATATGGAATAGTCATCAGTAACTACCAGACAATAAGAATCACCAAAGGTTGTCTTGTGTTTCATAGGTCCAAAGAGGTCCATATGAAGACGTTCCAGAGGCATATTTACTATGTTGATCTTCTTCACGGGATGGGATTTTCTCACTTGCTTTCCTTTCTGGCATGATACACAGGCGTCTTGAAGATGAAAATTCTTGACTGGTATACCATTCACTAGTTTGTTCTTCACCAAATAGTTCATTTTCCTTAGGTGAATGTGTCCCATTCGTCTGTGCCAAGAGACTGATTCCTTCTCGGTGGCTTTAGAGACAAAACATGTGACTTACGCAGATGTTGTAATAGCTTGGCTCATATCAAGAATATACAAGTCGTTAATTCTTGGAGCCGACAGGAGAATCTATTCCTTGGGGATCTTGAATCCGGGTTTCAGCACATAACATCCGGTATCATCAAAATGTATCGTGAACTTCTTGTCGTAGATTTGAGAAACGCTAAGAAGATTGTGATCAATTTTCCGCACATAATTGATCTTGTCGAAACTCACAATACCATTGGAGACCATTCCTTCTCCAGTGATGTATCCACCTTTATCACCAGCAAAGGCAACGTAACCACCCCTAATGCTTTTCACATCATACAGGAGCCACAAGTCGCCTGTCATGTGCCTTAATGCTTCACTGTCAACAATCCAATGACTGTTTACAGTTCCTCCTGGAACACCCTGCACATTTCACAAACAAGATTAGTTTGAGATGGGGACCCAAGCCTTAGTGGTCTTGGGTCGCCCCTTATCATCTAGAAATGTGATCTCTATTTCTTGATGATTGGCAAATTAAGTTCCTCCTCTTGAACCACTATCGGTCTTCTGTTTCCAAGATCTTTAATTATTACTAGATTGACTATTATTTACAATTTTAACAGTGTCTGGTTTTATTAACTTTGAAGATCTTGGATTCTTTTCTGAAGAATCTGGTTTTAAAAATTTTTCAATTGCTTTTACTTGTTTACGTTTTTGTTTCTCTTTTTGTACTTTAATAATTCGTTTATCTTGTGTTGGAGAAACAGATCTACTTCGGCAAGTTGGCTCATGAGGGGTTCTTTCAACAAATCTTGGTTTGACTAGATTTTTACAATCTTTTATAATGTGGCAAGATTCTCCACATTTGAAACATGTTCTCCTTTCAACAAAACTAGGAGATCGTGTTTCTCGGCTTGATGTTGAACTTGTGGGTCTTGAGGTACTTGGTTCATTTTCATTACATCCATCCGTATGTTGGGTGTAATTATTTTGACTATTTCTTTTCAAAATCTTAACTTTCTTTACAAAATCTATATTAGCTTAACATTTTTAAGCTTTTTCTTGTAGCGAGAGCCTTTTGCTTCAACCTTTGGTTGAGAAACTGTAGGCTTTTCAACTCGCTTCTCTTGCTTTTCTCTTGAAACTGATAATGATTGTGGCTTGGTTGGCTTTTCCTTCTCTAAAAATTTAGTTGTTGACTTTTCAAACACTTGATCAATAGAGATAGGGTTTACATTTTTAATTGGAAAATCTTTGTTAGAGTAGATTTTCTTATCTCCAACCAGTGTATACAAGACATTATTTGTTTATTGTGTTGACACTTTTGTCTTCACAGATTTCTTAGGAGCAGTCTCTTGATTCTCAACACAATTAGTACTAGGAGCAGCAGAAAGTTCTACTCTTTTCCTTTCATCAAGAGGCTGATCCTGATCACCTTTTTTAGATTCATCATCTGATGTATCATCTTCCTCCTTATCAGATGAATATTGATCAACATCAGACGATGAATTTTCTGGCTTGCTTGGTTCTTGAGAGGATTTGTCTAATTTGAACCCTAATCCTGCTGCAAATTCTTCAGGATTCAGAGGTACGGAGGGTTCAAAACGAGGCATCTCCTCTTCATCAGGCATTTTGGTATAGTTGTGTTTTATTGGGGGTGGACACGACTTATACCCAATGCATTGAACATCTCCCTTTAGCTTTTGAACATCAATGATATGATCAAGCACACAGCGGGAGTTAGAATAACTTTCCAATTTGAGCTTGATCGAATCATATTCGCATTTGGCAATGGCTAACTCTTTCTTACTTTCTTCCAGGAGATTAATATAGTTGTTAATTCCTGTCTGTTTATTCAAAACTGTTTTTGTCAATTTAGAAACGCTTTTCTTAAGGATTTCTATTACAGATTTGAATTCTTTTTCATTTCAAGTTAGAGCCAAATTCGTCTCTTCGCACTTTGATAGTTCAACAACTAAATTTTGATTATGACTGTTGACTATATCATATTTTGTTTTCAAGTCAACACAGTCATTGCAAACTGTAGGAGGGTCAGAATTTACCTGACTTGTAGAACCTGCAACATTTGCCATAAAAGCAGTGTGATGAGGGAAGGCTGCATCATCTGTAAAAAAATGTCACTGTCTCCTTTACTGCAGCTTCAGCTTTCTTCATCATACCCACCTTTTCACTCTTCATCATCTCAGCTTCACTCAGCAACTTGCTAACCTCAGCATCACTCCTGTTTCTGATATCAGAATCAGATCCATAACCACCTGAACTTGAGCACTCTTCATCAGAACTACCAGCATCCCCAGAAGTATCATCATTATCTGGAGTATTAATGTTGTGAACATGCTTGATTTGATCGATGATCTTCGCATAACATGCAGTTCTTCCGTTGTTCTCAGTTCCCAACTGTACTTACCAATCGCATCCTTCATCAGATTGAACTACCAAAGCTCTGTGTGTGTTTGAGGGTCCTTATTTATTGGTATTGTTTGAGTTGACAACAACTACCATTCTTTTATCATTGTTGAACTGAGCTGTGTTGGGTGGTTGAGATTCATTTTGAAAGGGGTTGTTATTTCCTTCTTTGCTGGGCCTCGTGCATTCCCGTTTGAAGTGACCTCTTTCTCTGTAGTTGAAGCTGTAACATTTGTCAAAAAAGGGTTTTCCAAACCCGCTCCGTTTGTAATCGAATATCAAGTTATAAATGTCTCGTTGCGTATTTATGTCCATTTTAATTTTTAATGATGCATAATTAATAAACAAACTAAACTATAAAAGTTATAATTGATAAAAAGTAAAAATAAAATAATTAAAAAGAAAATGAGGCCGCCGGGACTCGAACCCGGGTCAGCCGGGTTTAAACTCAAAGCCTTATCACACACACATATAACCACTCCGCCACTTGTTGTTTTCTGTAAATACTAGGAAACAATTGAATTTTATGGTCTATCACAAATTAACCCGGTTACGCCAACTGTAACCGAAATCGGTCACCAAACGTCCAAAGACGTTTGATTGATCGCGGTTTACTGAGTTTAACCGATACACCGACACCTTCAATCAATTCTGCTTTGAATGAACTTGAATTCTAGAGTGAATCGGTTTTAATAACCGAAAACTTTCATTTCCTGAATTACTTCAATCTTTGTTCTCTCTCACGACTCAAACACACTCTGCAAACCTTCAATTGCATTTTCGCACAACTTTCAGTCCGCCAGAGAAGCTATTTGAACTCGCCGGACTTTCGCCGGAAAACCGTGTTTTCCATCAAATCAGTAAGTCTCGCAATTCTTTCGTTGTCTATCAATTGTTAAGCTATTGCTAACTCAAACCCTTCAATCGGAATCAATTTCAGACGTCGATATCGGATAATTCCAGCTCGCCGGAAAACTTCTGAAAATTCTTATCTCCCACTATAACACGGTATAGACATTCAAACCTTCTGATAACTCTTGTTTAATACTTCAATTCCTCGCTTAGCTAATCAAAACTGTTAATTTATTCGTTCAGTCGAAATCAGTAAAAACAGAGCCGACGACTTGCCGGAGTTCTGAGATAAATCGTTCTCTGGTATGTTTACTTCTAAAAATCGTCTCTGTCATTTCATATTAGTCTGTTGAATGTTTGTCAATCGAATTAACAAGAAACAATAGAGAAATCGCAGACTGTAATTTTGTAACGAAGAAGACGATGATAGTTTGATTATAAGTTTAATAAAATCTGGATATTATCTCGGGTTAGACACACAGTCCAGCGGTGGACTGTGTGCACATACATATCACACGCCGCGAGTTCGATCCTTGACACACGTATGCTCTGTAATAAAAATGTTTTATTTTTCTAACTGAACCGGATCCTTTTCGCCGTTAGATGTTAAGTATAATAAAAATCTGTATATTAACCAAGTTAGACACACAGTGCAGCGGTGGACTGTGTGTAACGTTAAAGCACAGGTCCCGGGTTCGAGACCTGTTGACAGCACCGGGTTGATAATTAAAATCCTTTTTAAAAATAAATGAATTTTGAATAAACTGAATTAGTATATAAGTATAATTAAAACAGGATTATTTCGGGTTAGACACGTAGCTCAGTTGGTAGAGCTGCGTGCACGCGTACGGGAGGTCTCGGGTTCGAGTCCTGCCCGGCGCATACATTTACACAATAAAACCGGTCAAACAGTCAAACGGTCAACGGTCAACGCAAAAGTCAACATATTTTTATATTTTTATTTATTTAATTTAATTTAAAAATCAATTAAAAATACTTAAAAATAATGTTTTTAAAGATAGGAAATAGCCTTAAACTCACAAAAATATATCTAAAAAATCCTATTAAAATTATTAATAAAAATCCACTCATTTACTATATCTTCCGTTATTATTTAGGTTAGTTAATTCTCGTTGTTCAATCCTTCCAACTCGTGCGCATCTCATCATCTCCAACCGAACGCACCCAATGTGAGTGACTCTACAAATTCCCCATTTTAATCACGTTTTTGGGGTGTATCATGTGTCTTACCATTTATTATATTTAAATCATTGTGCATACATCATATCATGAACAAATGTGTATTCAGCTTGTATCATCTGTTGTGTGGTTATTGTTTAGATTTAAATTTATTATTTTCAGTACATGCAATTTCATAGGCCGCCGCTCCCCATTACATTATGAGCGTTGAGCAGTTCCCCATTACATTATGAGCGTGAACCTGGCGTGCCAACATACGATCGGCTCCGTTTGATTGAGCCTTAATCGCACAGACATTTATCATTTTCAGTACATACATTTATCATAGGCAGTCCGTTCCCCATTACATTATGGGCGTGAACATGATGTTGCCAACATATACAGTTTCATTCATGTTATACATTCATGCAAATTCGCATGTTATTTTATGTTATAGTTTGTGGTGGTTATTGCTATGGTTTGATTATTTACATTTGCTCACATATGACTATTGCACAATTTTTCCTTGATAAAAATAACAAGAAATCAATAATAAATGTTTATCTAACAAGGTTCACTCGCCAACTTATGTTGACCCAAAAACCCCCATTTTTACACATGATACAGGTGAACCAGCTGCAGCAAGAAACACATAGGATTTGCCTAGAAGAATGAACTGGTTTAGAGCTTGGGATTGTTTAGTTGGTCATTTTTCTTTGTATTTGTATGGACATGTTTGGATTATTGAGAATGTAATTTTGACTTTAATAAATATGAAACATATTAGTAAATATCATGAGCTTTGGTGATAACCCAATTATGCCCCGACTCTTATTCCGCTGCGGGTCGGGGTGTGACAGATTGGTATCAGAGCCATGACTATAGGGATATAGGATAGGTTATTAGACCCTTAGAGCCTATACTATAGTTGATTAGAAATTTTTAAGAGTTTTGTGTGTTACATGCCAAATTTCATGATGTTTATATGTTTTATGTTAAATGTTACATTCAATGTTATGCAAGCATGTTCATAAGTATATATTATCATATAATGCCTATCATGAATCATATTCTCATAACATATCATATCCATGAAAGCACACACCACATCATTTTCATGATTGCTTTTACAATGATTTTTGTATTTTCAAATCTCATCAAAGTGAGTTCTCATGACGGGCATGTAGTAACTGGAAGGGTACAAGTACCGGTAGTCGGAACGTCCTGTATAGGCTTGGCATTCGTATAAATCCAAAATAAAGGACCAGTTTGCCTACCTGGGGACTAACGATGAGAGTACGAAGTACCTATTAGGCCAAAGCATGCTATACCAAACGTCGTGTGAGCTAACCCCACTTTGAGTTGTCATTGTGTCTACACCTGGACACATTCCGACCATACATCTCGTGAACATATTTTGTGGTTTTCATTCGGGTCATGCGAGTGTTAAATCGCCAATACTAATGTGAATCCTACCAAGCCAATAGTCATGGGGGCCCACATGACTATACAGGTGAAGGTATGGGGGACATTTGAGGCCCAACATGAGCAAACCCAAGACATCCTATGGATGTAGTTGCATTATTGATATTTATGTTATTTTCATTTTCTTTAAGACACATGACACCTAAAAAGACTCCATAAACTCACAATCTTCTTATGTATGTTCCTGTAGATGTCGGCTAGACAACAACGAGGGGTAAAAATCAGGAAGGTCTCACGAACGCTTGGCCACACAAATCGCGAAACAAATGGCCGCGGTGCTTCCTGACATTGTGGTTCAAGTACAACAAGCTCTCGCCACAAATCCCACTAATCTCCCCAACAAAATGACCAGAACATCGGCAACCCTCCTACCAGCAAGTGCTCATATAAACATTTCAAATCTTGCGATCCTCCTAAATTTGAAGGGACGGAAGGTGTCACTGCTCTCCTCCACTGGTTTGAGGAAATGGAAAACACCTTCCTCAACTACGATTGTCCTGAGGATCGCAAGGTACGATACGCAACCGGGAGACTATTTGGGGTAGCTCTCACCTGGTGGAATACTGAAAAGGGGAAGAGGGGAATTGATGATGCAATGGCCTTAACATGGGAAGAGTTAAGGGAAATAATGACAAGGCGCTTCTGTCCAAGAAGCGAAATCAAGAAGTTGGAAGATGAATTCCACTCGTTAAAACAAAAGGAAGGAGATCATACTTCCTACAACAAAAGGTTTCTAGAGTTGAACCAAATGATCCCCAACTTGTTCACACCAGTGTACCGCTTGGTGGAACACTACATTCGAGGCCTTCCCTCAAAAATTCAAGACTCAGTTCTAAGCACTTCGCCTGCGACACTTGAAGCCGCAATGGAACTAGCTACCGAACTTACCGAAAATCGCATTCGAAATGGTAAATTCAAAGAGGAGAAAAAGAAAGCCCCCATTGAGGCTCAAACTTCAAACCATTCTGGTTCCTCTTCGAAGTTTACTGGTAAAAGGAATCGAAACACCAGGAACTTTGCTGTCACACAAACAAATTTCCCTATCCCTGCTGCACCCATCACTCAAGTTGCCCCCTCACCTGCACCATATAAAAAGCCATACTCCGGCCCATTACCAAAATGCAACTGTTGCCAATACCATCACTTTCCTGATCATCCCTGCCAACATTGCACCGGCTGTGGTCGCGCAGGTCATACTGTTCAAACCTGTCGCATACCTCAGCGAACGAACCGCCACCAGCCTTCAACCCAAACCCACCAACAAATAATGGGTCAAGCCCAACAACCCCTACTACTACCACCTACCCAACATTTAGCCCAATCATACTACCAACCCAACTATCCCATGGTGCAACCTATGCGGGCTTGTTACAACTGTGGAGACCCAAACCACTTTAGAAACACTTGTCCACGTTTGGTGAACATCATTCATGCCCAAGCTCAAGCAAATCCGGTGAATCAAGCTAACCAAGCTCCACCACCTGCAAGAGGAAGAGCTTACAACATCAACGCCAATACTGTTGAAAATAATAACGGCCCAAACGAATCACCCAACTAGTTTTTCCTCACCAAGAATCAAGACTCAACTCCAATCGTCTAGTTTTAATGTTTTCTTTATGTTATCTCAATCTTTCCGTATCCCAGTTGTAAAATTTGGAAATAATGTATCCAAGAATTTTAATGCGATTTGATATTACAGTTCTGTTTTATACTCATTGATTTAACATTCATATCATCATACATCTCGACGTATCTCAATCTCATCATTTAAAGAAGTTGGGTTGTGTCACACTTTTACATAGACTGACCCCTTCATCATAATCAACGAGAAAGGTACTGTCATCATTTAGTCATGTATCATTTCAGAATTGAGACTCAAGTTTTGTTCGTTGTGTTGTTTATGTTTTAGAGTCACATAGAACTGATCATGATTTACTGATAAAGCCAACGAAAATTTGACAAGAATATGGTGGATACGCCCCTGTACTTCCTATATATAAGTATTCTTGGCAAAGGATCAAAAGCATTACCAGGAGGTTATGAAAAGTTCCGTGTAGGTTTAAATATCGTTATGGTTGAAGTTTTTGTTCTATGATACATACCTTATCATTACAAACGTATCAGTTCCCTCAAAACTATTATGCATAAAATCGTAAGCGACATCAAAGATCAAACCCGAGAAGCCCAGCATGTTTCAGTAACAGAAAAGAGACGTACGCAAGGAGCCGTCTTGTGGAGCTAAACTAAAAAAATTGAAACTAAATCTGACGGTATTCTATACTGTCTAGATCGCATATGGATTCCTGACCACAATAACCTTCGTGATTTTCTTATGAATGTGGCGCACAAAACACGATATTCTATACACCCAGGAGCCGACAAGATGTATCAAGACCTTCGATACACCTACTGGTGGCCTGGAATGAAAAAGGATATTGCTGATTTTGTTTCCAAGTGCCTTTCATGTTCCAAAATAAAAGCTGAACATCAAAGACCCTCAGGACTTCTGGTCCAACCTGAAATACCTGTATGGAAGTGGGAAAACATAACCGTGGACTTCATTACCGGGTTACCTCGCACTTCTGGTGGGTATGACACTATATGGGTAATCATTGATCGTCTTACAAAATCAGCTCACTTTATTCCTATCCGCGAAGATTTCAAGAACGAAAAACTAGCTCGTATTTATATCAGCGAAATCGTAAGCCGACATGGTGTACCGTTAAGCATTATTTCAGATTGTGATGGTCGTTTCACTTCACGAACATGGCAAGCAGTACAAGCCGCTTTGGGTACGCGATTAGATCTCAGTACCGCTTATCATCCTCAAACTGATGGACAATCTGAACGCACCATTCAGACTCTTGAAGATATGCTTCGAGCATGTGTCATAGACTTCAAGGGAAATTGGGACGCTCATCTACCATTAGTTGAATTTTCGTACAACAACAGCTATCATTCAAGCATCGGCATGGCACCCTTTGAAGCTCTATATGGTCGTAAGTGCCGATCTCCAGTATGTTGGCACGAAATTGGGGAAGCTCAAATCACTGGTCCAGAATTGATTCAAGAAACCACAGACAAGATTCATCAAATTCGAAACAATCTTCTAGCGGCTCAAAGTCGTCAAAAGAGTTATGCAGATAAACGACGGAAGCCTTTGGAGTTTAACATGGTGATCATGTACTTTTGAAAGTATCACCATGGAAGGGAGTAGTTCGTTTTGGTCAAAAAGGCAAGCTAGCACCACGCTACGTAGGACCTTTCAAGATACTCGAAAGAGTAGGACCTGTAGCATACAAGCTTGATCTACCAGAAGAACTCAACAGGATTCATCCCACATTCCACGTATCAAACTTGAAGAAGTGCCTCGCTGATGAGAACCTCCATATTCCTCTGGAAGATATTCAGATTGATGAATCTATGTATTTTATTGAAAGACCAGTAGAGATCATGGACTTCGGAGAAAAACGTCTTCGACGAAGTCGCATTCCAATTGTTAGGGTATGCTGGGAGTCAAAACGGGGACCTGAGTTTACTTGGGAACGTGAAGACTCAATGCGCGAAAAATACCCGCATCTTTTTCCTACTACTACTACTTAAATTTCGGGACGAAATTCCTAAAAGTAGGGGATACTGTAACATTTGTCAAAACGGGTTTTCCAAACCCGCTCCGTTTGTAATCGAATATCAAGTTATAAATGTCTCGTTGCGTATTTATGTCCATTTTAATTTTAATGATGCATAATTAATAAACAAACTAAACTATAAAAGTTATAATTGATAAAAAGTAAAAATAAAATAATTAAAAAGAAAACGAGGCTGCTGGGACTCGAACCCGGGTCAGCCGGGTTTAAACTCAAAGCCTTATCACACACACATATAACCACTCCGCCACTTGTTGTTTTCTGTAAATACTAGGAAACAATTGAATTTTATGGTCTATCACAAATTAACCCGGTTACGCCAACTGTAACCGAAATCGGTCACCAAACGTCCAAAGACGTTTGATTGATCGCGGTTTTACTGAGTTTAACCGATACACCGACACCTTCAATCAATTCTGCTTTGAATGAACTTGAATTCTAGAGTGAATCGGTTTTAATAACCGAAAACTTTCATTTCCTGAATTACTTCAATCTTTGTTCTCTCTCACGACTCAAACACACTCTGCAAACCTTCAATTGCATTTTCGCACAACTTTCAGTCCGCCAGAGAAGCTATTTGAACTCGCCGGACTTTCGCCGGAAAACCGTGTTTTCCATCAAATTAGTAAGTCTCGCAATTCTTTCGTTGTCTATCAATTGTTAAGCTATTGCTAACTCAAACCCTTCAATCGGAATCAATTTCAGACGTCGATATCGGATAATTCCAGCTCGCCGGAAAACTTCTGAAAATTCTTATCTCCCACTATAACACGGTATAGACATTCAAACCTTCTGATAACTCTTGTTTAATACTTCAATTCCTCGCTTAGCTAATCAAAACTGTTAATTTATTCGTTCAGTCGAAATCAGTAAAAACAGAGCCGACGACTTGCCGGAGTTCTGAGATAAATCGTTCTCTGGTATGTTTACTTCTAAAAATCGTCTCTGTCATTTCATATTAGTCTGTTGAATGTTTGTCAATCGAATTAACAAGAAACAATAGAGAAATCGCAGACTGTAATTTTGTAACGAAGAAGACGATGATAGTTTGATTATAAGTTTAATAAAATCTGGATATTATCTCGGGTTAGACACACAGTCCAGCGGTGGACTGTGTGCACATACATATCACACGCCGCGAGTTCGATCCTTGACACACGTATGCTCTGTAATAAAAATGTTTTATTTTTCTAACTGAACCGGATCCTTTTCGCCGTTAGATGTTAAGTATAATAAAAATCTGTATATTAACCAAGTTAGACACACAGTGCAGCGGTGGACTGTGTGTAACGTTAAAGCACAGGTCCCGGGTTCGAGACCTGTTGACAGCACCGGGTTGATAATTAAAATCCTTTTTAAAAATAAATGAATTTTGAATAAACTGAATTAGTATATAAGTATAATTAAAAACAGGATTATTTCGGGTTAGACACGTAGCTCAGTTGGTAGAGCTGCGTGCACGCGTACGGGAGGTCTCGGGTTCGAGTCCTGCCCGGCGCATACATTTACACAATAAAACCGGTCAAACAGTCAAACGGTCAACGGTCAACGCAAAAGTCAACATATTTTTATATTTTTATTTATTTAATTTAATTTAAAAATCAATTAAAAATACTTAAAAATAATGTTTTTAAAGATAGGAAATAGCCTTAAACTCACAAAAATATATCTAAAAATCCTATTAAAATTATTAATAAAAATCCACTCATTTACTATATCTTCCGTTATTATTTAGGTTAGTTAATTCTCGTTGTTCAATCCTTCCAACTCGTGCGCATCTCATCATCTCCAACCGAACGCACCCAATGTGAGTGACTCTACAAATTCCCCATTTTAATCACGTTTTTGGGGTGTATCATGTGTCTTACCATTTATTATATTTAAATCATTGTGCATACATCATATCATGAACAAATGTGTATTCAGCTTGTATCATCTGTTGTGTGGTTATTGTTTAGATTTAAATTTATTATTTTCAGTACATGCAATTTCATAGGCCGCCGCTCCCCATTACATTATGAGCGTTGAGCAGTTCCCCATTACATTATGAGCGTGAACCTGGCGTGCCAACATACGATCGGCTCCGTTTGATTGAGCCTTAATCGCACAGACATTTATCATTTTCAGTACATACATTTATCATAGGCAGTCCGTTCCCCATTACATTATGGCGTGAACGTGATGTTGCCAACATATACAGTTTCATTCATGTTATACATTCATGCAAGTTCACATGTTATTTTATGTTATAGTTTGTGGTGGGTTTTTGCTATGGTTTGATTATTTACATTTGCTCACATATGACTATTGCACAATTTTTCCTTGATAAAAATAACAAGAAATCAATAATAAATGTTTATCTAACAAGGTTCACTCGCCAACTTATGTTGACCCAAAAACCCCCATTTTTACACATGATACAGGTGAACCAGCTGCAGCAAGAAACACATAGGATTTGCCTAGAAGAATGAACTGGTTTAGAGCTTGGGATTGTTTAGTTGGTCATTTTTCTTTGTATTTGTATGGACATGTTTGGATTATTGAGAATGTAATTTTGACTTTAATAAATATGAAACATATTAGTAAATATCATGAGCTTTGGTGATAACCCAATTATGCCTCGACTCTCATTCCGTTGCGGGTCGGGGTGTGACAGAAGCAAGTAACGGCAGTTTTATAAAAGCCGTATTCTGTATCCTTCTTGCTTTCCAAACTGGTTCTTCATGTTCTCCACATGTAATCCTTTGCTCTTCTCATAGCACTTGCAAATGCCCACTTGATATCCATCAGCTCCATTTCATCTCGGTCAATTTGTTGGTAGTCTTCGTTTGTCAAATTGATGTTTCCTATTTGACCTGCAACTAAACCACAATAAGCACTGACCATGATGTTGAGAAGTTCCATATGTTCCTGTGCAACTTCTATGCTGACTTTAGAGAGATGGGACATGTCAAGTTTGACAGTGTTGGGATTTGCAGATTGACAATTGTTTCCATAGAAAGCTTGTTGAGGAGCTTGCTATGGAGCTTGATGTGCTAAATCTCTTGGCTGTGGAAGGAAGGCTTTCGAATCAAATGCTTGTCCATAGGCTTGAGTACTCGAGCCCGCAGACTGACTTGATTGAACAGGTTGTGGTAGGAAGGGGTTCACGTTTGACACAAACGCGGTTTGCAGCTTTGGTTGCTGGCTTGAGCTTGTACCTTCATTAATACCTTCGAAGTACAGGGTTTTGTGGAACAGTGACTCGTTGTGCCTTTCGGAGTTCTTCTTCATTCTTGTTCTCTAGTTTTTACACAAATTCATAAATACTAATTGAGTCCAAAACACTTGTATGTTTTAATAAGTCAATAAATTGACCCCATTTCGGTGTAAAGCATCAGCAAGTGGCATCACAATTTCTTGCGGTGCTGCTAACACTTTGTAAGAGTACATCTCACTGAGCAGATGATACAAATGTGTGGTCATATCATTCAATGTTTCATTTTCCATAAACATGAAACCTTCAAACTCCTTCTTGAGCAAATCATGCCGAATCTTTCTGGTAGCAGCACTACCTTCACCTCTTGCTTCCAAAGTGTCCCAAAAAAATTTCGTGGTTGTACAATACACAAACTGATGATAAATATCTTTATGAAGAGCTTGTGTTAGAATAGCAAATGCCTTTTTCTCTAGATCATATGCTTTCTTGTCACTTTCATCTAGATCGGCCAAGGAGGTTGGATTTGATCCAGCTTCTTCGAGTGATTCCTTATAGGGTGTAGTGAAACACATCCACAGTTCCGTGTTCTGACCGAGAACATATGTATGAAAACGACTTTTCCACGAAGGATAATCGTTCATGTGATTTAGCTTCGACGGACGGTTATTACTCCCTGTTTCACTCTCGCTCATTAAGAGAGTTTGGATGCTCTGATTCTGGTTTAAAACACACGCCCATTGATTTGTGGAAATCATGGCTGTATGTTGAGGCATCAAAGACTTAACCCATGATGTTGCGGAGCTTTGCGAGGACTCCTGATTTGAGCTTGAACTACTCCAATCCCACGGGTTAGAACTCATTATATTTTCTTGATTTATGAAAAATTTAAAGGTTTAAAGTTTGAAAATAATAGTTCCCTTTTAAAAATTCACAATTTTGAAAATATTACAAATTCTGAAAAACATAAAGCTTGAAAAACACGAAAATCAAACAGTAACGAAGGTTATTCGTACGAACCAATGTTCGTGCGGATAAGTGTCCTTCGTACGAGCAACCTGCTTCGTACGGATGAGTTCCTTCGTGCGAACCAGGTTATTCATGCGGATGAGCTGTCCTTCATACGAACAGCTTGGTCCTTCGTACGAATGAAATATTCGCACAAACTGTTTTTCTCAGTGATTCCCAGAGGAATCTTTACAGAGTTGGTTTGGTGAAAACTTTTCTTAACTTGTACAGACTGGTCTTTGAAAGTAGCCTGCTGTCTTACCCAATTTTAGTTAAAAAAGACAAACATTTTTTCAGTTTTAACATTTACAACAGTCCAAGTCCAAGTGTCAGAAAAATTTGTCAACCCTACAACACTTTCTGTTTGAAATTTCTGGTGAATTTCTTCTGCAAATGTGTTCAAAAAGAAAATTTTATCAGAAAATTTTCTTAATACAACAGATTTTAACTAAGTTTTAAGTTAGTTATCTATTCAAAACTTAAGTTTTCTGCTGGAGGTTCAAGAACACTTCAAGAAATCTTCAAGCTAGCTCAGACACAATACTAAGCTTGGTTTTGAACAAGGAAAAGAGCCAAAGCTCTGATACCACTTGTAGGTCCACCTGGAGGATCAAGTTAAACCTATTTCTTGTTCATGCAACACACATATAAGTGCGGAATCCAAGTATGCATGCAAACCAAAGCAAAGTAAGAACACGGGATAACCAAAGATTCACTATCTTAATTAACTGATGAGAACTAGTACAAACATATACAAACAATGCTCATACAAATTGCATGTGCTCTTGCGTCTTCGTCTGCACCAGAAAAGCCAACTAAATGGATCAACCTTCACTGAGAGGTGCATGTCTGCTTATATAGTGTCCATGCTAGTCATTCGTACAAAGTACATTGCTAGACATACGGAGCACACTATTACTCACAAAGAGCTGCTCTAAAGATGCTCATACGAACATGTTGGTTCGTACGAAGCATACACTTCCTCGTACGAAACAAGTAAGCCATTTGCTTATACGGCTTCCTTCGTACGGAGCAGCTGGCTCGTACGAGCAGCATCCTGCTCGTACGAAGCATTCCCACTCACACATAGGGTTTACTTCGGAGAGCATGTCACAGACATGACGTGCACAAGACTTAACAATGTGCACACATGCAACTGTTTAACACTGACAAACTAAAACGTCATACGAAACCAAGATAGGAGGATATCTTGATTTGGCCGACATGACCAAACTTATACAGACACTTAAACAAAGACCGTACAATTACAGACGTAACTAAGAACAAGCGACAGACACAAAAGTGTATCAACAAACTCAAGTTAATGGCATCACAAGATTGTTGGTAGATTTTAAGGATTAGGCGGAAACTCTAATGTCCCAAGTTAATGGTGACACTATGATTTCACTCACTTTCAATAAATTATGTTTAATTAATTAAAGTCATGAACACACACCTTACTTACCTATGATCTTTCTTAGCTAGCTTGACATCAAGGGGTAAGTTTCCCCCAAACACCTCAAGAATCTTGCCATGGAACAAGATAAAATCAAACTTGAAAAGATTATGTAAATCATCAAAAGCTTGATTACACTCATGATTCTTGAGTTTCTCCTAATGATTACAATGATCAGGGAATGTAGGTAGAAGAGAAGTGTGTAATGGAGAAGATGGGAGAAAATGAGCAAGTGAAAATGGTGGAGAAGGCCTTTATTTATAGGCTAGCTTGGGGTGAGGCACACCCCGTACCTGGAAGGCATGGGCTGTGCCTAGCTAAATGACTAGCTGTACCCGGTAACCGAGGCATGGGCCATGTCTCGTACACACAGGTCGTGGTTAATTTTGAGGGCCCCACGAGATCTTCTAAATCTTCCAGAAGCTTTCCTTTTGTCTTGTAACTACCGAGGCACGGGTCGTGCATGCGTTTTTCCACCTAATCTTTGTGCAGTGAGCTTCTGGAGGTGTCTGGTGGTTTCGGGATCCGAGCATGGGGGTGTCTAGTTAACATCTTCTATTTTTCTCTGGTTTTCGCCGATTTTGCTTCCTTTGTTATTCTTGACTTAATTTTGTGCTGAAAATTCAATATAAACAAATTTAAGCCTATTTTGAACATTTCATTAACAAAACATATTATAAACATGTGCATTTTTGCTTATATCATTATGAGTCATTTGTGTGTTGCTTATTATGTAAGTTTGTGGTTTCTCATAGGCGTTGAATTGTAACGTAGATATTTGGTATAATCAAACAAATTTGTTATAGACTTGGTAGTATTATCATTGGAAATAAGCAAAAGTAATTTGCATCTGGCCTTTGTTATGTCACAGAAAGAAGATATGGAACTTTAAAAGCATGAAGAGTTTATTTGTCTCCTCATGATGGTCGACTTTTGAATGTTGTTTCTTTTTGTTCTTGGTCATCAAAAAAGGGGAAAAAAGAAAAACTTCACTAGAAAATTATTAACCTAGGGAAGCAGTTGGATTCAAAATATGTAGCTGAGCTATAAATAGAAAAAGTTGTAAAGCGCTGAGATATATAAAGACTCTAAAGAAGATGGATGTGATACAGAAGAACTTGAAAGAAATAGGGAAATAACAAGACATGAGGAGTATGTATCAACCATTGACGCGCAATACAAGCGTCATGAAGCTCAGATATACGTTACGTGGCTAACGTTGATCCACAAAACACTATGTACCGTCGATGTAAACAAAATTGGAAAAATGGATTTTATATAAACATATCTAAACCGTATAGATATGGTATTGATTTGTAACTTCCATATGCACTGGGTGTTTTGCGTCATGGTCATTGGTTCTTTTGCGTTTAATGTGGTTGTTCTTTGTGATAAGTTTTCTACTGTAAATTGGTTGGGTATATACGCGTACACCACTCAATTGTGCGACTTACTTTGTATCGATCATTAGATTATTTTTAATATTATTGTTGATTGTATGTCTCGTATTTAACTTAACGTTGTTATCATTTATCATAACATGTCCCATCGCAATGCAGACAACTTTATACTAGTTTAATTAGTGTTTATTATTTTACAACCTTAATTGTAGTATCTTTTAATGTATGTTGAGAATGTATTTTTATCAATGAGTTTTAGTAAAAGAACTCTTAACAAAAGATTAAGGTTTCATTAAATTTATTAAATACCATTAATTGTAATAACAATAATTTTTTATTAGATACTAATAATTGTAATAACAATAAAACGGCACTTGAAAACTGAATTGTTAAATTGACATTATTGGTGACTAGGACTTACGTTAACAGGTAATAATTGTTCCGTCAAACTATAGTGCGACCTTTCAATTGAAATTTTTTGTTCTCATGAGTAAAACATTTGATAAAGTAACAGATATGTAATGGCTGGATTTCAAACTTTAAAAAGTTGAAGACGAAAAATCTATTACATATTTATTTTACTTTATTTATTTAAGTTTTTTTTATTTAAACGATATGAATATACGGTTAAAAAGATTGAGATACTCCTAAATTTTATTCTAGCTCCTTTATCAACTTTACATATCACTATACACTACAACTTGAATGTTGACACATCTCATGGCTATGACTTGCAAATGACAAACGACCCTTCCGGTGACATGCCACATTGCCATAGCATCCACATGCGAACAGTCCAATCCCTAATCTCGGGAAAATTCTTCCCCATATTCCTCACTCTACAACTTGACACGACCTCGCAAACATCACGTTCGGAGGTTATTTCCTTTTCTTTTGTTTCACTTAGAGCATTCATAATTATTCTCTATCTTTATAATTATACTAAAAATAATATCTTTCATCTCTTATTTTCAATTAAACAATATTATTCTACTTTTATCATTATCTTTTCTTTCTCCACTCGTAACCACTTTCAAAAATATTAAAAAAATTAAAGAGAGTGAAGTCACGAACATTGTTTTCTCCAAATTTATTAATTATGTGATGAACAGTAACACTTTTTATTTTCTACTCTCACAACCAATTACACACTTTATAAAATATAAAAGACTTACTCGCATAAATATAGAGAATGAAATGTTCTTTACACCTTATTTCCTTGAATTCCTTAGCCGTTCTACATATTCCAATTGGCCCTCACGGTTTTTTTAACTTTTCTTTTTGCCTCCCCACTCCAAGATCAGCTTATTATAACCTTTTGTTAACCCTTCTCTATTCCAATTTCGGTTCTCGAGCTCCATACCATTCTTCCAATCACCCTTGCTGCTTTGAATTATAAATTAAATTAATAAGTCACCTCACCAGTTTAATTATTGATTAACCTAATTAATAATTATATTAGATATATCACCCAAATAATAACACCATGAAAACCGGGTGTTAGGTACTGGATGGGGCATAGGCTACCCTTGGATGGGCGCGGACATCACAGAATAGGCTATAAGGTGTGGTCATGACTCTATGACCCTCATGACTACCATGATCCTCCACATAAGCGTCAAGCCATCCATCTTTAATCCACTATTTAAAACCACTGCCCTAAGGGTGTGGTCAAGACCCAATCACTATCCACTTTATATTTTTAATTTTTTGTCTTAAAATTATTAAATGAGAGGTCGTGGTAATCATGATTGAATCCATGAGAACCACCATCAATCAAGAAGGGGGTGGTATACCATTTAATTAATGGTCCTGTGTGAAAATAATGTTTTAATTCAGATAACGAGTTTCACCAAAGCTGATTTAACTTGATCCATATTATTAAGATCAAATGATATAATTATTTTCTGGTTTGAGATTTACACCAGTATGAGACATACGGAATTAACTTATTTGTTAGAAAAGTTTATGTCCTTTACAAGAACGGTTTAACATATAAGGAATTAACTTATTTGTTAAAAAGTTTATGTCCTTTACAAGAACGGTTTAACAGTGTAAGTTTATGCCGTACAAAAATTTTTAGGTAGCATTTGGTATGAAGAAATAGAAAGTGAAATGAAACGGATCATTCTGATTGAATGAATATAAACGTGTTTGGTTATCATATGGTAATGGAATGGAGCATTCCAAAGGAATGTAACTCTTTCCAAATATAACAATTATCATTCCTTTGTAATTGAGTATTTTTTTCCATTCCTTCAAGGAATGGAAAAAAATATATTATCATTATTATTATATTCATAATATTAATACTAATATTAATATATCAAAATTTTTATTATTAATTTTTTACCATTAATATATTATTATTATTACACACACAATTATATTTTTTGTCGTTTTTAATACAATTGTGTTTCGTTACATCGTTTTTTTTGTTTATCAATTGTATAAAATAATGATTAATTTTATTTACATATAAGTAACCAAACATAAAATAAAATAGAATAAATCATTTTATTTCATTATCCATTTCATTACCTCGTCCATGTTATATGAATTAATCAATGTAACTTTATAAAGATATTTTGTTTTTTTTAAGTGAACTTGGTTTATGATAATCTTTTTAATTTAACATTTTCAGGTTGATGACTACGTATGGATAACTAATTGATGTGGTCTCGGGATTGAAGTTAGACTATCTTTATGGTTATTAGACATTTACAGTATGAAGGATAGTTATTAAAGTCACTACACATACTCAAGGCACATAGATCCCATCTAGGGTCTAGAGACGAGGCTCAGGAAAAACAAGGGCCTAAGAAAAAAAAAGCACAAAGTGAAAAAAATTATAAATATATTATGTATTAGAAAAATAATAATACTCTTTAAATAAAATAAACACTAGCTATTATATAACATTTATTTAATATCATATATTTAGTATCAACAGTTGTAAATATTATTGTATTGGTGTATAAAAGTAGTTTTCCTTAGATAAAAATAGAATATGGCTGGAATCTTGCCAGAATTTAGAGAATTTGGACAGACACTCTCAGGAATCTATGAATCGCGCCGGAATCTATGTCCGAACCATCACCTAGGGAATTAAATCGCAATTACCTCGACTTAAGGCGCAATTTCCTCGCCTTACCTAAAAAATAGGCTTAGACACAAGAGACGATGGCTTTTAACAACTATGGTATGAATTAGCTATCAGAAGATTGTTTATGTTTCCAACTAGTTTAGCCTCACTCTTGATATAAATTTATATGTAAATAAGGTATATGTCACTCTTTTACCACTTCTTAATTATAATTGTGTATTAAAAATAAAATTATATAAGATGTTAAAATTAAAATTATATAAGACCATTTATTTTAAACGACAATCAGTGTGTTGTATGATGGTGGCAAAGCCTCTTATTTGATTATCAAAGAATATCACAAAATTGAGTAGATATGAACATTCATTAAGATAATGAGTTTCACCTAAGTCAATTTGTAACTGACCCATATTGTTGAGATCAAATGACATAACTATTCCCTGGTCTAAGATTTACACGACTACGAGTATAAGGAATTAACTTATTTGTTAGAAAAGTTTACGTCTTTATAAGCACGGTAGTGTATGCTGCTTTAAAATTTTAATGAAACGACATGTCTCTTCAAATGATTTAATCAATGTATTTTTTAGAAAGATATTTTGATTTTTAAAGTAAACTCACTTGGTTTATGCTAATCTTCCTAAGTTATTATTTTCAGGTAAATGACTACGTATGGATAACTAATTGGTGTGGTCTCGGTATTGAAGTTAGACCATCTTTCTGGTTATTACTCATTTATAGTATAATGAAGTACCTATCAGAAGATTGTTATGTTATGTTATGTTACCAACTAGTTTAGCCTCTCTTGATTTAAGTATATAATGCAAATAAGGTATATGACACTATTAAATCGCTTTTTCTAATCGTGTTTTAAAAATAAAACTCTATAAGACCATTTATTTTAAACAAAAATTCTGTGTGTGTATAATGGTGGTTAAGCCTCTTGTTTGATATCAAAGAATACTACAAAATTGAGTGAATATGAACATTCAAAGAGATAATGAGTTTCACCTAAGTAGTTTTGTAACTGGACTCATATTGTTGAGATCAAATGATATAATTATTCTCTAGTTTAAGATTTACACAAATACGAGGTATAAGGAATTAACTTATCTGTTTAAAATTTTACATCCTTTGCAAGCACGATTTAACAATGTAAGTGTATGCAGCTTTGAAATTTTTAATTAAAAGAGACTTTTATTCGAATAACTAACCAATGTATTCTTATAAATATATATATTTTAACTTTTTAATGTTAACTCACTTGGTTTATGCTAATCTTTTCAAGTTAAGATTTTTAGATATATAACTACGTACAGAAACAAATTGTTGTGGTATCGAGATTGAAGTTGGACTATCTTTTCGGTTATTACTCATTTATAGTATGGAGTAACTATCAAAAGATTGTTTATGTTACCAACTAATTTAATGTCGCTCTTGATTTAAACTTATAACGTAAATAAGGTATATGATATTATTAAACTGCTTCTTCTTCTAATTGTGTTTTAAAAATAAATTTTTATAAGGTCGTTTATTTAAATAAACCATTATTTTTTAACAACTAATAAAAGTCCGATCATCCAGGTAAACCAAATAGCAAAAGACTACGCACGCCCACAAAGGCAAACGACGCTGCTGACTCGGTCCGTCACAATGAGGAATCCCACCACCCGAAGGCACACTATGGTAAAAAAAATCTAGCTCAAGCTAAAGCAATTTTGTTTCAGACGAAACTCGAATTCATGACCTTCATGGGGCAGGCAATGCACCAGAAGGTCATTGTCTTAAATAAACCATTAGGTTGGGTGATATGGAATAAGGCCTCCTAACTAGTTAAGGTGCCACATAAGTGACACGTTAACAAGGGGCTTTAAAGTTCCCATGCTTTAAGAGCATCAACAACGCTAACCTAAATCTGAAATCTAGACTCGCCACCTCAGCACACCACATCACTCCAAACATATACCTTAAAAAATACATTTTCCTCAATGCTAAACCAATCCAAACCTACATCTCACACTCCACTTTTTATATAAAAAATATATTATAAATAAGGTTTTTGTGTGTGAGGCCCCTACACACAAAGTCCGGGTCAGGTGTGGCGGACCAGACAACTCACCACCATTCTCCTCCAACACGGGTTTGCTTTTAGGTTCGGTTCGATTCCGGCTCTGGGTACTCAATAAAAAATTCCAACCCCTCTTAAAATTCAAAAATATTAATATTTAGAATACATCTCCGTATTCTAGAAAATTAAGTCAGAATGTTGACAAGGTATATTTGTGTAATTTGTTTTTTCAAAAAGTTCACAAACACAATATTTTAAGAAAAATCAAATTAAATGATCAATGATATATTATTTAAAAGGACTATTTCTAAAAACAATTTTAATTAATTTTACGTTCATTCTCTCCTTCGAACTCACAGTTTTTACTTATATTTTATTTTAATATTTTTGTAATACATAATACATGGATATCACTTATTACAAATGTAAAAATAACTATTTACTAATTTCTAATAATGAATACCGGAAATTTTGCTAAGTCAAATATTAATATCATAATTTGTGAGAATATATAAAATTTCAAATTTAATCATAATGTATGAGAATATATATATAATTTTAAATCTAAATTCTTACCTAATTTTATCCATATTAATTTCCATTATTATCTGTATACTTTTATAATTTGAAATTCTCCTATGTAATTAATAACAAGTTACTATTAAATTTAAGAGTAACTACACTTTGTGTCCCTGAGGTGTACTTCAATTGACGCTTTGCAACCCAATTTCAAAATTCGTCAGCTTGTCCCCGACATTCCAAAAGTCATCAATGTACTCTATGGGAATATTCAGTTAACTCACTAACTGAAGTAAACGTATGAAGGGTATACTTGTAATTTTATCTTTCTTATCCCTTCCTCTACAACAAACAAAACGACTCTCTCTGTCAAAACCTAATATTTCAAAATTGTTTCAGCTACCAAGCTCTATCTCTCTACATTATCTCTTCGAAGTCTTTCTCACTAAACGAAAGTGAAACAATACACTGAAAAGTAGATCCGACAAACAAACGTCATAAGTAATTTAGCATTTATTACATTTGTTTATTAACTTATTATATCCATCTATTAATTTACGCAATAGATTTTTGTTTATGTTTTACTATCCAACTTTGTACAAATCTTCATAGCTTTATGTACTAATGTGTAAAGCATATTCAATTTTTTTTTGTTTTTATTTTTACTCATGTAATTTGAATTCATATAATTATTATTTATCTATCACATGCTTTTACATATTGTTTTCTATACTTTTATACCAAAAATTCACATCTATTTTTTGGTTTCACAATTCTGTCGTTACATGAGAGTCCTAGAAACAATTTAATTTTTTGGATTTCTAAACACATGTTATGTTTGGAGGTCATAAAAAGTGGATATTATACAATTACTTTTACCCATGTGATTCACCTAAATTACGCGTACAATTAAGGCCCGTCCCAATACGTGGGTTCTCAATGCTAGTTTAGCTTAATATAAAAACACATATATTTTTTTTGTTTTATTGTTACTTTTAGTTTATTTATTTTTGATCGTTTTTTTTTTTGTTTTATTGTTACTTTAGTTTATTTATTTTTTATTGTTCATGTATATAATGGAAGAGATTTTTTTATTATGTATAGATATGCCGTATTAGAGATATTTAAAAATTAATTAAAATCCTAAAAAATTTATACTTTTACATCTTAAATGATACTAGAAATAAATTGAGCGATTGACATACTTTTGTATATATGTGAACTTCAATTTTGTTTTATTTTTATCATGTGACGACCCGACCGACCCGACCCGAATCTCACCGGCAAAAAATTACTATATAGCGAGATCCTTAAAAATTCCGCACCCAAAGAAAAATTTTTCTATGTTCGTGGTGTATTGCAAAATACATCTGTTTTCTAGTGTACAATTTGTATAATTTTTATAAGTTTTATGTTCGTTTTTAGTTTGGATTGGTGTACTACTAATTGAACTTTGATTTCTAAGTCTCGAGAGTGAAGAATAGCGGAAAAGGTCGAAAAAAGATGCATATTTGTCAAAATCGAGCACCGGATCGAGTTCAGGAGTACCAGAGCTAAAGCGACACAGAAAGGAGGAAAATCACATGGTCGCGTCACGCGACCAGGGCTAAGGCTTCTCTTCACGTGACAGAAGAGATATCGTTGGTTAGATTGAAATTCCAAACGTTGCGTCACGCGTTCAAGGTCACATGCTCCCCGCGTGACGCGGGGAGCTCTTTTTTGCAGTGAATTACGATCAGGAGCAAGGTTTTGAGCTGATTACTAGTATATAAACATCATTAACTTACAAGAAAAAGAACCCTACAAATTTGAGAGGATTAGAGACGAATTTTGGAGTTCAAGAAGTGAAGATTTAGTTAACCTTACAATTCTTGCTAGTCGAGTCAAACTAGGTTACCATAGTTACCTTAGATTGTTACACCGTGAGGTTAATTATCATTTTAGGGTACTTCATTAACATAACTGGAAATCCGTTCGGAAATCCATATAAAAACCGGTATACTTTAACATCTCACTAAGTTTCCATAGGTGTCTTCCTGAGAAGGGTTGGGGGCCCTGTTCAGTTTTTTAGTGAGTTTAGTATCTCAAGATCCCGGTTCCATAGTTTAATCACACCAATAGAAATCCATCCCGAGTTAGTTAGGATTCCAATCTAGGTAGTTATTTCACCATCATCTGAGTAAAACTCCAAAGTCTAGTATGCGTCTTAATTAGTTCGTTTAGTTAGTATTTAATTTACTTACAATTTTAGTATTTTAGAAAACCCCCCTCAAAATACAAAAATGTTTAGTCGCGTCAGTTAATAGGTCTAGTGAGTCTAGTATACGTAATTAAAAGAGTCCCGTGAGTTCGATTTCCGATTTACATCTTTAATAGATTCAATCGGTTCTTTTATCGTTTAGTTTAGTCGAGTTTTAGAGAGTCTAGAGTATAGCTTAGTGTCTTGATTAGGTTAATTTAGTTGTTAATTAATAAACTACTTTTAGCCCATCAATTTTTTGGTGTTGTTGTCGGGGACTCTTGGCGATTGCGTTGATTAGCTTTGAATAGATTTGCTTGATTCACACGTGTTATTTGTGTTTGTTTTGAGTCGTAGGAGTCTAAAGAGTCGTGTCATTTTATTTTCGTATTTTAGAGTCTAATTAGTAGAATCTTCTTACTTGTTTCGGGTCGGTTTTGCAGTGGATGCCCCATACGCGTTCACATGGACCGCCTTCGAAGCCGCCGTTGGATAATCTTGTTCTCATCATCTACACCGCAAAGGTTAGTAAAACTTCTTCATCTTCAGCCCGTTCTGACTTTACTCTCCAATCTAAACCACCCGCCTTTGACTTTACACCAATGTCATCACCCTACAATTCTCCACCCACCCACTCCTAGACAAAACCCCGATTTCCAAATGGCAAACTGAACCATCCACCAATGTTACACCAAGGGTTTCACCGGTGTGAACTCTCCTATCACTGTCCCACTAATCACTAATGTAAACTTATGGCAGATCCGTTCGTACATCATGACTGTTATCCAAAATTCGGTCAATTTCATGGTCGTGATAACAAGGATGCACCTGCTCGTATCTCCCGCCTCACCCGAATTTTAGGTACCTTTCAGCTTCAGGGCAGCCACTTGGCTTGACACGCAACCAACGGGAACTTATTATATTGGGCTTTGGGACCTAAGAGATAATTAGAGATAGATTAATAGTTATTATAATTAACCTAAATATATATTACTATATATATTTATAATGATCATCTTTGAAAAAATAAGTTCTGTCGAAAATCAAAAGAAAAAGGAAATTGCCTTCTATGAGACAATACAAATCCCGACTATCTTCCCTGGGTCAAAAAAAGAGAACCACTTTGCCTTTTTTGTCTTATCTTCAAAAGACAAAGCCGCCAAAGTGGTGCAGCGTGTTTTTTCTCTTTTGCGAGGTACGCAAACTGGGTTCCGACGCGAGCATTATTTTTTTCGTGACTAGCACTCGTTCGTTGTACTTTGATGTTTTACACGGTTAATTATTAACCACAAGGTATATTTAATTTCATCAGTAGATTAAGTTTAATTAATATACCATATTTGCATGTTTGTAACCATGATCTTGTTCGATACATCTAATTAATAAATATATATCAAACCCGTTTTGATAAAAGTAAAACTGACACCCCAAATGTCCAACAGCTTCTTCCTGTCGTGTGGCTGTGAAAGAGAGCTCTTGGGTTGGAGATTTGTTTTCAATTTAATTAGAGAATAGAAGAAAAAAACGATACTTTGTATGCAATTAAGAAAAAAAAAAGGAATTGGTGATAAGGCTTGTATTGGTATTATGCTATGGATATAGTATAATGATTAAGTAGTGGGTTAAAGTCCGTTAATTATTCACATGCGAATCAAATGTGATGATGGTTTTTTTTAATTTATTTGCTCAATGCAATGAAAAACGGAATGAATACGAAGTAACCGGTTCACTGTTCAGGGGCGAATTAGAGGCGGACTGGCGGTGAGACGGTTTCTATCCAAGTTTGTTTGTGTTTTATTTTTGTCAGAGATTCTTTCTCTCAAGGAGGGAAACACAACGAGAAGTTTGTTTTTATTTTTTGTAGAAAAACCAACGGCTTGTCACGGAAGAAACGAAACAGCGAGGAGCTTAGGGATTCGTTTGGCGACCGAGGGACGGCTCAACAGGTGGTTGTTGTCTTTGTTGGTTGTTTATATTAGCGGAGACATGGGATGAATGAAGAGATAATTCTGAATTGGTGGAGTATCTATAAAATTAATATGGGTTCAAGATAATTCAAGTTAGTTGGAGTTAAATATAGTTTGGTTTATTTATTTAAATAGTTTAAATTATCGGTTTAACATATAGGTTTATCAAGGTGCTTTTAATTTATTGTTTAATTGGTGTTTGAATCATAGGAGGTTTGGGTTTAGTTTAGTGGGGCAGGATTTAGAGAAAACGTCTATAAGTGTGAAAACGGTGAGAACGCCTCTCATCGGATCAAAACAATCTACGGATTAGATTGGTGCGGTGACGTTTTTCGTAAATAACATTAACTTTATTACGTGGACGCGCTTCATTAAGGGTAAAATGGTCTTTTGACTTCTTTAAAACAAAACACCAAACTTATGCATAAAACGCCATTAAAATTCCCGCCTTAAATACGAGCCATGTATATTAGTCCTTTCCAGATGAAATGCCATTTTATATAAAACGTCATTCATACAAATGCCAAAAATTAATGATGGGACGCGTTACAGTGTTAACAGAAAACGCTGAACAATAGTAACTGGAAATTTATTATTAACATTTATTATAAAAAATTCCCGCCTAAACTACGCACCAAACACACACACACACACACACACACAATATATATATATATATATATTGTGACAAATGACAAATAACCGGTAATTCCGTACAATTTAATCACTAATATTATTTCATAATCTCATGCATATTATCGTAATTTAATTGTGTAACTGAGTCGTACGTCATTAGGACAAGTAAATCTGATTATAACATATACTGGTTTCCGTTACGACCCAAAACAAACCAAAACAATCCCCTAAAAGTGTTGATAGAAAGTGTTGGGCGCACTAATTGCTGTGGCACTAACTGTGTCGGTAAATCCACTAAAACGAATCAGAACAAGGAATAACGGCATGTTAATAATACATAATTTTCCAGTACAACGCCTAAATTTCAAAAAAAAAATTTCGACCAAAAAGGCGACAAATATCGATTTGTCCGCAAGACTAATTCGGAGGATTCCGGATGTAAGAATAAGAATAAAACAATGTTAACCATCCTAAAACAATGTGAGAATAGCAAGAATGCACAAAAGACATCGTTTTCGGTCATTCGACAAGCAGTGCACAATTCGACCGGAAAGCGACCGATTGTCAAAACGACGAGTTTAGTGGCCGATAGCCTCATCTGGGCTTCTAGCGAACTTGTTAAACCTCATTTGGAACTCGGAATTCATTCAACTAACATGAGGTCACGGAAACACAACTTTGGGAAAAGTGTGACGGCGGAATATGAAAATGCCGATATCGATCGAACGATCGAACGAAAGACATTTCGGCCATCCTAACTCATCGTATATTCGTCCAGCGAACTAGTTATACACATTTTTAGGTCGGAAATGCACTAAGTAGACACCATATCAATTGTGGTGGTCGAAAACAAAAGCTTCTGGTACTAAATAAATAAGTTCGTTTATTAGCGATTATTACGGCGATGAGCGATCTAACGACATTTCCGGCATCCGAAACTTATATTGGAAAACTTAGTGGATTAAATACCATGTAATAACACCCTAAACACTAATCTTATGCTAAGGATGCTAGATCAAAACCCCTAATCACCATACTTAATATAATGTCCAAAATATCTATATTTTAACATGTGATAAAAAAGTTACAATTTACCCCCCCCCCCTCCCCCACCCCCTTTTGACGGTTCAAGTGGGCCTCATGCCATTTGATTTTGTTGAAAAATTGAAGATTTTAAGTATGGTCTTGATGGGTGATGGATGATCTTGAATGAAAGACTTGAAATATATACCATCATTCCACATGATCCTTATCATTTTCTCATAAAAATAAATTGCAACATATCCTCCATATCCCCCCTACACTTCACGGCTCCACCACCACCACCACCACCTTGAACCACCACTTAGCCACCTTAATACACCCCATTTCACCCACTTTAAAGCCTAATCAAGATCACTCAAGGAGCTAGCAAGGATGGGAGATCATTAAGGCTTCTTTAGAGCTTCATATTTCTTTAAGAATCATCAAGAACTTGTGCACCCTTTGTAAGCCAAACTCATCCATAATCTAGCTTATTTTTATGCTTAGATTATTAATGTACAAGTTGATCATCTTGAAAATGAAGAAAAGATAAACCAAAAACCGTAACTCACACCATAATAATAACACTAAATATTGTTTATTTTGTGTTGATTATATGTTTATATGGTAGTTAGTTAGCATGTTGAAGTTATTTATGTTAAAAGTATGATATAAAAGTTGGATGATCTTGTATGATTAAGTATAAAAATGAAGATCTAAACATGATAAGGCTTAAATCTAAACAAGATCATCAACTACATCATCCATGAAGATTACTACAACTTAAAGATAATTTTATCACTTATGAATGATTTTTATAAGAAGTAAACATTTGTATTTAAGTTGTAATCATCTTAAAAATGTGTAGTAATCAAGAGGTTAAAGGTATGAACTTGATTAAATGACATGATAAAGTAGTGATTTGAAAGTGTTAATAAATATTAAAAACCCTCTTGATTTAATAGGATTTTTAACACTAGAAAATCATGGATGATGATGTCTTGATGTTGTAGAATAAATATTAGATGGATTGTTGATGTTGATTATGAGCTTGAACAGGTTTTAAATATGTTTTTGAAATGTGGAAAACGCCATATTTTAGGAGAAACTATGGCGAAATTTTCTAAAAATCTAATCGTGATTAAGACATGATTAATCGGGTGATTAGCGGGACTAAACGCGATTAGTAACTTAAATCGTCATTAAGTATGTTCTAATGACAAGGGTTAAACCCTAAATACCCAAGTGTCAATAAAGTTATATATATTTACAAGTAAAAATAAATACTTTTTGTAAATATATATATACTTACTTGGGGAAATAAAAATATGTATACTTTTGTCACCAAGGATTTTGTATGAATACATATGTGTATTGTCTGTGTATGTATTTGGAAGCTTAGGGTATTCACAATAAAATACCCAATCATATACATAAAAATACAAACACTTGAAAATAATACTAAGTGTTGGTGACATAAAAAATATATTTTTGCAACGCGTCGAAACAATAATCGGACAAACGAAGCAATGCAAACGATAGGCGAACGTTCACGATTACACCGTCGCGTCAACGACCAACGGGTGAATCGCCGACACTACATGTCAGTACGACAACGGGCGATTTTCGGTGAAAACGAACACGTAATAAACGACACCGACGAAGAGTCTAAAAATATATTTAGACGTTCAACATATATAAATGCTATCGAAATCAAAATCCAGAAAGTTAAAGATATAAAAAGCTAAAAAAATTATAAGTATAATACTTATAAGAAAATTGGGCCTTGATAAATAAATTTGGGCTAGGCCCAATTTATAAATAGTCATGGGCAAGGCCCAATTCCATAATATATATGGACAAGGCCCAAAGCGAATAAAAGCCCAAAAACATATAGAAAACATGGGCTAGGCCCAAAGATATAAATTACATGGGCTAGGCCCAAAGATATACAAACATGGGCTAAGCCCAAAGATATCAATTACATGGGCTAGGCCCAAAGATATACAAACATGGGCTAGGCCCAATGACATAAAAATATGGGCTAGGCCCAAAGACATAAATTACATGGGCTAGGCCTAATGACCTAAAAACATGGGCTAGGCCTAAAGACATAAATTACATGGGCAGGCCCAATGACATGAAAACATGGGCTAGGCCCAAAGACATAGATAACATGGGCTAGGCCCAATAACAAGATAACATGGGCTAGGCCCAATGACATTGATGACATAGGCAAGGCCCAATGACATGCGTACATGGCACGAGGACATGTGAAGGGCAAGGCCCAGTTCATACACAACTTAAGAACGATAACAATATATATATATATATATATATATTGAGAAATATATATAACAATAATAATCGAACAAGTAACTACCAAAACTACAATAACAATAAAAGTTGTTATGTCGTAACAAAGAAATACATAACAAGAATTCAAGATGAACAACGTGTACAAGGTCCTTTGAGGCCTAGGTGTCTAATCACTTAATACACATGTAGGTTACACACGTGTAAGGACACCGATCGATACTAGTACGACATACAGAAAGCAAAACTGTGAGTTCATGTCCCTCCTTTCAATTATTTCAATGTGTTGTTTATAAAACTATCGAGGGGAAATACATGTCATAACAAACAATATGTTATGTCACACCCCGACCCGCAGCGGAAAAGGTGATCGGGGCATGATTGGGTTTTCATCAAAGCTCATGACATTTATTATAACGTTTCATATTCATTATCACAATTTTAAAGAAGATCACACAATCATATCATACAAGTTCAACATGTCCTATACATTTTTCTAGGCTTCATTATTTTTCTTCTAAGGCACTTTCCTATGTTTTCCATGCTTCATCCTGTTCACCTGTATCATATGTAAAAATGGTTTTTGGATCAACAAAAGTTAGCGAGTGAACCTTGTTAGAAAACATTTATTATTTATTTCTTATTGTATTTAATATGGAAAAATTGTGCACTAATCATACATGAACAAACGTAAATAAAACATACAATAACAAACAAATAGCATACAATAACAAACCAATAGCATACAATAACAAACCACCTTGCATGAATATGTAATATGAATGACAATGTAAATGTTGGCAACGTCTCGTTCACGCTCATAGGTAATGGGGAACGGCTCACGCTCATAGGTAATGGGGAGCAGACGGCCTATGATGAAATGTATGTGCGATCAAGGCTCAATCAAACGGAGCCGATCGTATGTTGGCAACGCCTGGTTCACGCTCATAGGTAATGGGGAACAGCTCAACGCTTATAGGTAATGGGGACCGGCGGCCTATGATAATGTATGTACTGAAAATGAAAAATTTAATCTAAACAATAATCACACAAACAGATGATACATATTGAATATACATTTAATCATGAATATGATGGATGCACAATAGTTTAAAAGTAATAAATAATAAGACACATGATACACCCCAAAAACGTGATTAAAATGGGGAATTTGTAGAGATTCACTCACATTGGGTGCGTTCGATTGATGATGTTGAATGCGCACGAGTTTAGAGGATTGATCGACGAGGAAAAACTAACCTAATTAATAACGAAAAACTAAGGTAAATAAATGGATTTTATTAACAATTTTAATAGGATTTTTGGATATATTTTTGTGAGTTTAAGGCTATTTTCTAACTTTAAAAATGTTATTTTTAAGTATTTTTAATTGATTTTTAATTTAAATAAATAAATAAAATAATAAAAAAATGTTGACTTTTTGACTTGACCGTTGACCGTTGACCGTTACTGTTGACCGTTGACCGGTTCGGTCGGCTATATAGTTGCACTGAGTGAGATTCGAACTCGTGACCTCCCGTACGCGTGCACGCAGCTCTACCAACTGAGCTACGTGTCTAACCCGAAATATTTCTGTTTTTAATTATATTTATATACTATTTAACTTAATCCGAAAATCATTTATTTTTAAAAAGGATTTTAATTGCATTGAACCGGTGCCGTTAACTAGTCTCGAACCCGGGACGTGCGAGTTAGTGTTGCACACAGTCCACCGCTGGACTGTGTGTCTAACCTAGTTAATATTCCGGTTTTTATTATACTTAACATCTTACTGAGTGAACCCGGTTCGGTTTCAAAAAAACATTTTTATTACAGAGGTTAAGGTTGTGATAGGAATCGAACTCGCGTCGTGTATGTAATTGTTTGCACACAGTCCACCGCTGGACTGTGTGTCTAACCCGTTCATAATACTAATTTTAATTAAACTTATAACATAACCAACTTCGTCTTCTTCGCTCAAGAACACAGAAAATGACAATTCAACTGTTTCATGTCTAATTCGATTAACAAGCATTGTAAGTAATTGAAAAGTAATGAACGGAGAGAGTTTGGGGAAAGGATGTACCGATCAGTGTCTTTCACAGAACTCCGGCAAGGATTCGTCGGCTCTGTTTGTGAACTTCGGCTGTTAAAATCAATTAACAGTTCTGTTCGATTAGTTATGAAATTGAGGTACTTAAACAAGGATTAGCAGAAGTTTGAAGGGTTATACCGATTCACAGCGTGAGATCAGAAATTTCAGAGGTTTTCCGGCGAGAGCTGAATATTCCGGCTACGTCTTCTGGGATTGATTCTGATGGTTTGATTGAAGTTAGTAACATTCTAACAACGGATTGAAACAGAAAGAGTCGAGGTATTTACCGTTTTGAGGTGAGTCTCGGTTTTCCGGCGACAGTCCGGTGATGGCAGGTTATTTCCGGCGAGTGAAATTTCTTCGAGAAAATGTGCGATTTTGAGCGAAAAGGCTACCAGAGACTTGTGGGTGTATTTATAGGGAAGAACATCGATGAATTGGGTCTGATTACCGTCTTGATTCGTCGGTCAATAATTTTTCCGGCGGTTATGACTGATGTCGCGGACTGGACATCGGTTATAACCGATGTAATAGTTATTATACGCGTTAAGTCACAAGAAACCGACAGTGTAGGGCGAAATCGTCGGGATTTCCGACGACTGCGAATTGGGCGCGTCAGTTGCCTGATTGGAAATCGAGATTTTGATATTTGAATTAGTTGTTTTGATACATTACTAAAGAACACGAGTGGCGGAGTGGTTTGGTGAATGAGAGTTAAGACTTTGGCTGACCCGGGTTCGAAACCCGGCTTCAGCATTTTATTTTTAATTCACTATTTTTAATACATTTTCAAATATAAATTTTATATTCTAATATACTTATTAATTATATATCGTTAAAAATTAATTTAAGCATTAAATACGCAACGAAATTTTTAACTGGTTGTTCGGTTAATAAACGAAGCGGGTTTGGTTAACCCGGTTTTTTATGGATGTTACATGTTAGCTATGGGTTTAGGTGATAACAGATCACTGGGTGTAAGTACGATGCTGACAATAGTAACCATTAATCACTTAGTGACCAAGGTGCAAAAGAAGTAGATCTATTGAGTTTGAGACCCGCTCCCCTCCTGGTTGGTATACCCTTCGGAGTGCTTTTGTGATCCCAATGATGTCAAAGTTTTCTCGGTTTGGTTACTTACTTATGGCACATATATGTCAGAGTGCTCACGACACATTGATGGATCCTTAAAACTCATTGATGCTAATAACATACTCGGATTTCAATACAGGATTTCAAGGATGACATTTTGATACGAAAACATTTAACTACATGAACTCGCCAACTTTATGTTGACTTTTAAAATTACATGTATTTCAGGACGCAAGGCATGAGCTGGTGATAGATTTGGGTATGGGAAAATGTCAAGACAACGATGTACCAACTTTTGGAGGGTTTGCCTTTTATATCCCAACTTCGTATGGGTATATAGAGGTCAAAATCTCAATATGAATTTGTGATGAAAACAATGACTTATTTTGAAACAATGTGTTTTAAATTATGTTTTGTAATGACAAGCTGAAACAGATAACAATGTGATTTCACTTTTGATGGTTCTAAATGTGAAACGAAACTCAGTAATGGCAGGGCATTGTTGTTAATTTATATTCTTTACTAGATTGGATACCTGATAGTCACACACCTGAGCTTCCGCTACGACCAGGATGTGACACACACACACACACACACACACACACACACATATATATATATATATATATATATATATTAGGATTAGGATCATTTGTGAACAACTTCTTGCAAATGAACTTAGTGAACTAATCTTGACTATTGATTATTTTTTAGATTAAAAGGGTAAGATTGACATTAGCTCTCTCTCTCTTTCTTAATTAAAATCCCTTAATTTTCTCATCTATTAATTCTCTCTCACACACACACACATTTTTAATTACTTCTCCATTATTTTAAACTCGTGTAGAATCAGTTGCTAATAACGTATATGAAACTCCTAACGGAACTAGGTACTGGACACCAACTGTCCCTCCCGGATTCAAACCGTATATGAAAAACCTAACGGAACTAGGTCGTGAACTACAAAATACACAGATGTATCAAAAGTCTGTACACATCTATATAAACAAAAAACTGTGTATCTTGTATAAACTGATAGTTAGCGAGACTGTACACGTGTGTATTAACTAACAACGGTGTATCTTGTATAAATTGATAGTTAGCGAGACTGTACACATGTGTGTAAACTAACATCTGTGCACCTTGTATAAACTGATACTATCGAGACTGTACACATGTGTATACACTAACAACTGTGTATCTTGTATATACGGAAACTAGCAAGATTTTAGGAATATTGATTATATTGTTTAATAAATGCAATTTACAAAAGATGCAAATACCCTTTTGTCAATTAATTTAAAGGGAAGTTAGAACATTATAATTACAATCTTGCCATTGTTTAAAAATCTCTAGATGATATAATCCAATGGCTCAGATTAGTTCACACAGTTCACTCTCAACCTAGTGTTCACTCTAGAACCCTAACCCCTATATATATATATATATATATATATATTATATATATATATTAATATATATATATATATATGATGTTAACATCCATTCCATTGATCATACTTACAAAACGCCATCTTTGACAAAAACACCAAATTTAAAAAAAAAACTGAAAAAAGAACAACTGGCAAACATCGTTTTATGGAGATTAAACACTAGAATCAATAAATTCGTAATCCTCTTTGAAAATAGAAAAAGAGTGTTTATGAAAACCGCCAACGCCATACTGAACATGGACGAAGAAGTTCAAAGGGGACCCTAGCACCTGGCATTCCTCTTGATAACCTCTGTGAGAAAACATAGACAGTTAAGAAGATTAACTAGAAAATTTGGACCGTACCCTTCAAATCCAATTGTGAATCCACTCATCCAATCTTGTCGTTATGATGAAAACACAGACTTAATGAGTGTTGTATGGGACAATGAGAGTAGGAAGCCTACACGATTGAAAACATCATGACCGAACAGAGACTTGTCTTCCTACAGGAGTTATGAAACGCAAGATGTTTGAACCCATACATGACCATAAAATTGGTGTTGTTGACTGACATGTTAATATGGAGGTGTCAAAGTCTTCAAGATAAAACAAATGATGACAGTGAAGATCTGAATGAGAATTTTGATGAAGAATCTGAAAAAGAAGACGAAGGGAGCGATGGATACTTCTTAGACCAGATCCCTTCTGACAAGGGGTTTTAATTTTTTTTCTTTTCTTTTTTGTGGTGTGTTATTTTCAGTGATTTTTAAAAATACTTTATTTTACTAATTAGATATAAAACACTAAAAGCCCCACAACTACCAAAAGTATAATAATTCCCTCTAATCACATATTATTAAAAAAATTCAAAAATTACACAATTGTATAAAACAAAATGCAAGAGAATATTAATTAAATTGTGCAAGTCTGATATGTATTAAAATGCCATCTTTTGTTTCAAAAGCCATAACATTACTTTTCATTACAAAAGTTAATTAGTTGTATTTTCCCATTTTATCTAAAACACCCATTGATACAAAACGCCAAACTTAGTGATGTGACTGACGCGATATAGATTTAACAGATAAAGCTGAACAAACAGTAGCTTAATGATGGAACGTACCATATTTATTACTAAAATTTTTTATAGAACAATTCCGTCCAAACTAGGCGCCAAAAACATCTTATATAAACAACCTCAGGCCCTTCCATTGATTACACCAAAAGCAAACGCCATATTTTACTAAATACCATATGGCAAACCTTGTTTCTTGGATATTCAGTTTTGTTCTCGATAAAGTTTACCTGAATGAGGTGGACAACATTCTTAGGTCATTCTTAAGTGAGGATTAACAATTTTGTCCATCTCATTCAGCAAAATCTTATTGAGATAAAGTTTCAATTTAAAACGCCAAATGTTCAAAATTCACAAACGGCAAACCTAGTTTCTTGGAGATACAGTTTTGTTCTCAATAAAGTTCACTAAATGAGTTGGACAACATTCTTAAGTGACGGTTAGCAATGTTGTCCATCTCATTCAGCAAAATCTTATTGAGTTAATTAGATTAATAAAGTATTTTTATTGACTCAAAAGTATTCTTTTTTGGCGTTTTAAGTGTATGTGTGACCTTCTATGGTTTGTTACAAAAAGTGAAAAAATCTAAAACACAATAATAATATATGATATATATATATATATATATATATTGGAGGGTTGTCTTGAGAACACTAAATATTGCGAGAACCGTGAGAACGTGTGAGAAAACCAATCAAAACCATTTTTTAATACAATCATCATTTTAATTAAAATAGAACATCAAAAAAGAAATTAAACATCAAATAATTCATTTCTCCTCTCAAAATCACTCTTATTAGATTTTTACATATGTGTAAATATAAACAATTTACACATGTGTAAATGGCTAACTTACACAATTTTCTTTATTTCCGAATTCACGTCAATTTAAATGTGTAAATTAAATTTCTAGAATTGTATTGAATAATAATGACAAGTGTAATAAAAATTTTGAAATTCACTTGTTTTTGACCAAGTTCTAGTTGTTTTTTCATTCGTTCTCACGGTTCTCGCGATATTTAGCGTTCTTATTTAAACCCTTCTTATAAAAATTATATTATATATATATATATATATATATATATATATATATATATATATATATATAAACGCCAAATTACTCTTCACTTGCTCTCGAAACCGTGTCGTTCTTCTTTTAATTACGGGCTTCTTGCATGTCGATACGTAGTATCCGAAAGCTTTATAATTCTTACACTGTCTTTCGTTTGCCCCGGGCTTCACTTTTTTTTCAATTGCTTTCTCCTGTTTGGATTTCAAACGCTTGCGAGATCCATAAACTTTTGACTTATACCCAACAGGGACTCTAATCGAATTCTTGTTGTTTTGACATTGCTCTGTTATCTCCACAAATCTATCCCTAGTACTAGGAGGATGAGCAACAATATGCATATCTTGAGCCTTGTTCATATAAGATTGAACATGATTGTTGAATAACGATAGCTCCTCCTTATTACCAGATAAACGGTTCAAAGTATGCTCCGTTGCAAAAACAATTTCTCGCATCATACTTTGCACATTGGGATCAAGCTCGGTTTGGATAAAATCACGACTCATTGAGTAATCTTAAGAGCAATTTAACGAAGCCTCTTTACGTCATTTATTCAAATGTACAGTTTTGGAAATTCCCTAATATCCAAACTTCTCAAAACATAAAATATATGTCTACATAGCAAACCAAACTGCTCAAAACACCTACATGAGCAAGTACTGGTGCAATCAGACTTACAGTACATTACCTGAAAAAAACGCAAAGACAATAAATTTATAAAACGCCATGAAGACATTGTATGTATAAAACACCATCAAACATGAAACAAAAAAAAACTTCAGGAAGAAAAAATATAAATAAATACCATACTCAGAAAACGCCATTATTACCTTGAATAAGTATGTACAAGGCTGTTGGAAATCATTTATGTAGAACTTAACAAACCCATCGGTCTGCTGTCACACCCCGACCCGCAGCAGAAAAGGTGATCGGGGCATGATTGGGTTTTCATCAAAGCTCATGACATTTATTATAACGTTTCATATTTATTATTACAACTTAAAGGGAAACATACAATCATAATTACATCATGTTCTACACATCATTTTAGACTTCATTATTTTCTTCTAAGGCATTTCCTATGTTTTCCTTGTTTCATCCTGTTCACCTGTATCATGTGTAAAAGTGGTTTTTGGATCAACAAAAAGTTGGCGAGTGAACCTTGTCCGAAAACTTTTATTACTTATTTCTTGTTGTATTTAATATGGAAAAAGTTGCGCAATGATCATATATGAACAAACGTAAGTAAACATACAATAACAAACAAATAGCATACAATATCAAACAAATAACATACAATAACAAAACACCTTGCATGAATATGTAACATGAATGACAATGTAAATGTTGGCAACGTCTCGTTCACGCTCATAGGTAATGCAGAACGGCTCACGCTCATAGGTAATGGGGAGCAGACGGCCTATGATGAAATGTATGTGCGATCAAGGCTCAATCAAACGGAGCCGATCGTATGTTGGCACGCCTGGTTCACGCTCATAGGTAATGGGGAACAGCTCAACGCTCATAGGTATGGGGAGCGGCGGCCTATGAAAATGTATGTACTGAAAATGATAAAATTAATCTAAACAATAATCACACAAACAGATAATACATGATGAATACACATTTGTTCATGGATATGATAGATGCACAATAGTTTAAATGTGATAAATAATAAGACACATGATACACCCCAAAAACGTGATTAAAACGGGGAATTTGTAGAGATTCACTCACCTTGGGTGCATTCGGTGAATGATGTTGAATGCGCACGAGTTTAGAGGATTGATCGACGAGGAATAACTAACCTAATTTAATAACGAAAAAGTAAGGTAAATAAATGGATTTTATTAACAAATTTTAATAGGATTTTTGGATATATTTTTGTGAGTTTAAGGCTATTTTCTAACTTTAAAAATGTTATTTTTAAGTATTTTTAATTGATTTTTAATTTAAATAAATAAATAAAATAATAAAAAAATGTTGATTTTTGACCATTGAACGTTGACTTGTTGACCGTTGACCGGTTCGGTCGGTTATATGTGTGCGCTGGGTGAGACTCGAACCCGTGACCTCCCGTACGCGTGCACGCAGCTCTACCAACTGAAAATATTTCTGTTTTTAATTATATTTATATATACTAATTAAGTTAATCCGAAAAATCACTTATTTTAAAACAAAGATTTAATGTATCGACTAGGTGCTCTCCACAGGTCTCGAACCCGGGACCTGTGGTTTAGTTTGGCACACAGTCCACCGCTGGACTGGGTGTCTAACTTGGTAAATATTCTAATTTTTATTATACTTAACATCTTACTGAGTTAACCCGGTTCGGTTTTAAAAAAAAGGCATTTTATTACAGCGAATGAGGTTGGGAAAGGAATCGAACTCGCGACGTTAAGCATATTGTTTGCACACAGTCCACCGCTGGACTGTGTGTCTAACCCGTTCATAATATCGATTTTAATTAATCTTATAACATAACTGAACTTCGTCTTCTTCGTTCAAAACACAGACATCGGTCAAAGCAACTGTTTCTTGTTTAATTCGTTTAACGAATATTATTAGCAAGTGAAAAATGATGAACGGAGAGGGTTTGGGGAAAGTAAGTACCGGAACAGGTCGTCGTTCTCAGAACTCCGGCAAAGGTTCGTCGGCTCTGTTTGTGAACTTCGGTTGTTAGAATCAATTAACAGTCTTATTCGATTAGTTATGAAATTGAGGTACTTAAACAAGGATTAACAGAAGTTTGAAAGGTTATACCGATTCACAGCGTGAGATCAGAAAATTTCAGAAGTTTTCCGGCGAGAGTTGAATATTCCGGCTACGTCGTCTGGGATTGATTCTGATGGTTGGATTGAAGTTAGTAACAGTCTAACAACGGATTGAAACGGAAAGAGTCGAGGTATTTACCGTGTAGATGAAATCTCGGTTTTCCGGCGACTTGCAGAGATTTTCCGGCGAGTGAAATTACGTCGAGAATTAGTGTGGTTGTGAGCGAAAAGGTTATCAGAGGTTAGAGGGTGTATTTATAGGGAAGAACATCGACGAATTTGGTCTGATTACCGTCTTGATTCGTTGGTCAAAATTTTCCGGCGGTTATGACTAATGTCGCGGACTGGACATCGATTTTAACTGATGTAATAGTTATTTTATGCGTTAAGTCACAAGAAACCGACGGTGTAGGGCGAAATCATCGGGATTTCTGACGACTGCGAATTGGGCGCGACTTGGACTGGATTTGATTTCTGTGTTTCATTATTTGAATTAATTGTTTCGATATGTTATCAAATAACCAAAGTGGCGGAGTGGTTGGATTAGTGAGAGTTAAGACTTGTGGATTCCCGGCTGACCCGGGTTCGCAACCCGGCATCAGCAATATATTTTTATTTCATTATTTTTAATGAATTTTTAATTATAAATTTTATATTCTAATACAATTATTAATTATGTATCGTTTAAAATTAATTTGAGCATTAAATTCGCAACGAAATTTTTGACTGGTTGTTCGGTTAATAACGAAGCGGGTTTGGTTAATCCGGTTTTTGGCGGATGTTACAGTATCCCCTACTTTTTAGAAATTTCGCCCCGAAATTTAAGTAGTGGCATATTTGTCTTAAAAACAGATGGTGTTTAATTTGACAGTTACATACTTAGAAAGAAGTAAGAGTTTAAATTTTGTTTGAGGCGGTAACGTTCCTTGTAAGGGTTAAGTACCCTGCTACAGGAATCGCTTTTTTGTTGCCTACGGTAAAGGATATTTAGAAATTGTGTTGATTGACCAAGTATAATTTCATGCGCAAGAGTTTGGATACGTTTGGAAAGATAATGTTATATCCTAAAACAAACTTCTAATACTAAAACCTACATGGAACTTCTCATAACCGCCTGACAATGCCTCTGATCCTTTGACAAGAATACTTATATATAGGAAGTACCAGCGGCGTATCCACCATATTCTTGTCAAATTTTCATTGGTTTTATCAGTAAGTTATGATTGGTTCTATGATGTGACTCTAGAACATAAATAAACACAACAACCAATGTCTGAGTCCTAATTCTGATAGTATACATGTTTGAATGGTGACACAATCCAATTCCTTTAAATGATGAGATGATATGAATGCTAAATCAGTGAGTATAACACAAACTTCAATCAAGACAATACTAAATCCTACATGGAACTTCTCATAACCGCCTGATAATGCCTCTGATCATTTGACAAGAATACTTATATATAGGAAGTACCAGCGGCGTATCCACCATATTCTTGCAAATTTTCATTGGTTTTATTAGTAAGTTACGATTAGTCCTATGTGACTCTAAAACATAAACAAACACACCAACCAAAACTTAGTCTTAATTATAATAGTATACATGTTTGAATGATGACAGTACCTCTCTCGTATGTTATGATGGAGAGGTTAGTCTATGTAGAAAATGGAACACAATCCAATTTCTTTAAATAATGAGATGATATGAATGCTAAATCAGTGAGTACAACACAAACTTCAACCAAGACAGTACTAAATCCTACATGGAACTTCTCATAACCGCCTGATAATGCCTCTGATCCTTTGACAAGAATACTTATATATAGGAAGTACCAGCGGCGTATCCACCATATTCTCGTCAAATTTTCATTTGTTTTATCAGTAAGTTATGATTAGTCCTATGTGACTCTAAAACATAAACAAACACAACAACCAAAGCTTGAGTCTTAATTCTGATAGTATACATGTTTGAATGATGACAGTACCTCTCTCGTTTGTTATGATGGAGAGGTTAGTCTATGTAGAAAATGGAACACAATCCAATTTCTTTAAATGATGAGATGATATGAATGTTAAATCAGTGAGTGTAAAACAAATTTCAACCAAGATATTACTAAATCCTACATGGAACTTCTCATAACCACCTGATAATGCCTCTGATCCTTTGGCAAGAATACTTATATATAGGAAGTACCAGCGGCGTATCCACCATATTCTTGTCAAATTTTCATTGGCTTTATCCGTAAGTTATGATTAGTTCTATGTGACTCTAAAACATAAACAAACCAAAGCTTGAGTCTTAATTCTGATAACATACATGTTTGAATAATGACAGTACCTCTCTCGTTTGTTATGATGGAGAGGTTAGTCCATGTAGAAGCGAGACACAGCTCAACTTCTGTGATATGTCGTGAGGTATGATGATATGAATGTTAAATCAATGAGTATAAAAACAAAACTGAAATAGTAATTCGCATTAAGATCCTTGGATAAAATTTCCGATTTATAACTGGGATACGGGAAAATTGAGATAACATAAAGAAAAACGTAAAAACTAAGCGGTTGGAGTTGAATCTTGATTTTTGGTGAAGGGGACAAGTTGGGTGGTTTCGTTTGGGCCGTCATTATCTTCAACAGGATTGGCGTTGATGTTGAAAACTCTTCCTCTTGCTGGTGGCCTAGTGATTAGGTTTCCTTGATTTGCTTGGTTAACTGGGTTTGCTTGAGCTTGGGCGTTTATGATGTTAACCAATTGAGGGAATGCGTTTCTATAATGGGTAGGATCTCCACAATTAAAACAAGCTCGAACATAAGGTAACATGGGGTATTGGGGTTGTTGATATGTTTGAATCATGTTTTGAGTAGGGGGTGAGGTTTGGTTTTGAGGGGTGCGACACACCTTGCTCAAATGACCATAGCGTCCACAATTCGCACATAGTCGACAAAGTAAGGTAGATGGATGGTGATAAAAACAGGTGTTACATCGAGGGTGAGGTCCAAGGTAAGGTTTCTTATTTGGGTAAGTTGAGTTGGGTGCTACTTGAGTGATTGGGATAGCTTGGAGGGGTACGGCTTGTGAGACTGGTTGATTGCGTTGGGTGACAGCGAAAAGTTGCCCGTCTCGTTTTCTCTTAGAAATGGGTTGAGAAGGGGATTCGGTTTGGGTGGAGTTGGAGGTTTCAGTCGATGCTTTATCCTTCTTCTTCTCCTCCTTGATGTCTTTGTTCCGGATTCGGTTCTCGGTGAGCCCTGTAGCTATCTCCATTGCTGCTTCCAAAGTTGCAGGTGTGGTACTTATTACTGTCACACCCCGACCCGCAGCGGAAAAGGTGATCGGGGCATGATTGGGTTATCATCAAAGCTCATGACATTTATTAAGCGTTTCATATTCATTAATACAAATTAAATGGAAATTTACAATAAATGTTACATCATGATCTAACTAACAATCTAAACTTCTTTGTTCTCTTCTAAGGCATATCCTATGTTTTCCTTGCTTCAACCTGTTCACCTGTATCATGTGTGAAAAGATTTTTGGATCAACATAATGTTGGCGAGTGAATCCTATGGAAAACATTTGAACAAATTTATTTAAATTGATTATGAAATATGTGCACAACCAAACATGAGTAAAATTAGATGTAACTTAATCAACAATCATAAGTTATTAAATGAAACACTCATGAACAATAATGGAACAATTAGAGGCACGCGATGCTCAACTCGTCTCTCACGAGGAACTGAGGGGCCTGATGGATGAATTGCAATAACATGATAATATGAATGACACAACTACAAACAATATAAAACTCAATGATACACACATGAACAATAATGAATTTGATTTGAAGCACGCGATGTTCTACTCGTCTCCCACGAGGAACTGATGGGCTTAATGTATGAGTTTCATATAATTTGACAAAAGGAAATAAGTAAATCACAACAATAAAACAATCTAAGTTTAAGTAATGATGTGGTATGGCACAAGTTTAAATAAATAAATTAATTATTTTCATAACACATGACACACCCCAAAACGTGTAATTTAAAAGGGGGAGTTGTAAGATTCACTCAGAGTGGGTGCGTTCGGTTGATGACGTTGAATGCACGCGAAGTGGTTTTAACCACGAGTGAGTTTAACCTAGATAAATCGCATTATGGTTTGGTAAGTAAACGGATTTTATTAAACTATTTTACTAGGATTGTTGGGTGTATTTTTGTGAGTTTGAGGCTATTTTCTAACCTTAAAAATGTTATTTTTAAGTATTTTTAATTGATTTTTAATTAAAATAATTAAATAAAAATAATAAAAAAATTTATTTTTTTCTGACCGTTGACCGGCCCGTTGACCGTTGACCTGACCGTTGACCGGTTAATTCGGAATACAAGTGCGCTGAGTGAGGCTCGAACCCGAGACCTCCCGTACGCGTGCACGCAGCTCTACCAACTGAGCTACGTGTCTAACCCGTTATATATCTGATTTTAATTATATATATATATACTAATTAGTTTAAACCGAAAATCATTTTATTTTAATAAAACAGTTTAAGCGAATCGGACATGCACTCCACAGGTCTCGAACCCGGGACCTGTGGTTTAATCTTACACACAGTCCACCGCTGGACTGTGTGTTCAACATGTTATATAATTCGAGTTTTATTATACTTAAATACAATTTAGTTATTTCCTTTTCTGCCTTATTAAAAAGAAGAGATAATTGTCCGAGTCGGTGCAGAAGACCGGACTCGAACTCGTGACCAGTGATATAAACAAACACACAGTCCACCGCTGGACTGTGTGTCTAACTTGGTTATTATTCCGGTTATTAATATACTTAACATGTACCAGTGGCGACTCCGGTTCAGTTTAACAAAAAAATGGTTTTTATTTAGGCAGCGTGTGTGTGACCGGAATCGAACTCGAGGCGTTAGCGTTTTATGTGCACACAGTCCACCGCTGGACTGTGTGTCTAACCCGATTGATTTCTTGATTTATATTAAACTTATATAATAACGAATACATCGTCTTCTTCACTGAAATATAACCAGAGGTAAAGTCTGACTGTTTCGAGTTTTTATTCAAGTTTCGTTAGCGTTTTACAGTCCATTAAGGTGAGATAAAGGTGAAAAGATAAAGAAAATAAGCGAAAAGGTATACCGACTGGACCCTCTGTTTTCCGGCAGAACTCCGGCGACAGCAATAAGCTCCGGCGTCAGATATCTTGTAGCAGCGAGTCTCCGAAAAGCTTGGAAAAGGGTGTGGGTATCTCCGGTATAAGCTCAGAGGCTCAGTGAGGTTCAGAAACAAGGAAATCGGTTTTCCGGCGATGAGCAGGGAAATTCCGGCGAGTGGAATTACGCCGAGAAAAGGTGTGTTTTTGAGCGAAAAGGTTTGCAGTCGGTTGTGGGTGAATTTATAGGGCAAAACGTTGAAGAATCTGGTCTGATTTCCGACTGTGTTCGTATATCATAAAACTCCGGCAGTTATGGTTTTGGTCGCGGACTTCAAACATCGGTTATAACCGATGTATTGTTAATGGTTTACGTTATAACTGAAAGTGGTGTTAAAACTCGCGAGATTTCCGGGATTCCGACGACTGAACCGTTTGGGCGCCGGTTTTGAATTCGTAACGTCACTTTATGAATTAAATGATTCTATTATTTAACAAACGGAACAAGTGGCGCAGTGGTTTGTGTGTTGAGAGATAGGTCTGATGCTGAATCGGTATTGACCCGGGTTCGAAACCCGGCAGAAGCAAATCATTTTTATTTTGCGATTTTTGACAGTTTTTCAAAAACTAAATATATATTCCCGTATAATAATTGATTACGGATCGTTTAAAAATATTTTGGGCATTTAATTCGCAAGGAAATTTTTGACTGACTGTTCGGTTGATAAACGGAGCGGGTTTGGTAAATCCGTTTTTGACGGATGATGACGTTTTGTTTGACAGTTGTATGCTTAGGAAAATAAAGGTTTAAGTTTTTGTTCGAGGCGGTAACGTTCCTTGTAAGGGTTAAGTACCCTATTCAGGAATCGCTTTTTGTTGCCTACTGTATGAGTATTGATAAACAGGAATGATTCGCTAAAAATGATATCATGCATAAGAGTTTAGATACGTTTGGGAAAATATGGTTATATCCTAAGGCAAAACTTCTAACACTACAATCTACATGGAACATAAATAAAAACACAACAGCTGATATTTGAACATAAGTAAGCACAACAGCTAATATTCAAACATGAATAAACACATCAGCAAATATTTGAGCATGAATAAACACAACAGCAAATATTCGAACATGAATAGACACATCAGCGAATATTTGAACATGAATAAACACAACAGCAAATATTTGAATCCACATTCTGATAGCATATATGTTTGAATGGTGGAAGTTCCTCTCTCGTTTGTTATGATGGAGAGGTTAGTTTATGTAGAAATGGAACACAATCCAATCTCTTTAAATAACATGATGATATCAATGTAACACAAATTCCAACCAAGGCAATACTAAATCCTACATGGAACTTCTCATAACCGTCTGATAATGCCTCTGATCCTTTGGCAAGAATACTTATATATAGGAAGTACCAGCGGCGTATCCACCATATTCTTGCCAAATTTTCATTAGTTTTATCCACAAGTTATGATTGGTTACCAAGAAACTAATAAATCCTACATAGAACTTCTCATAACCGTCCGATAATGCCTCTGATCCTTTGACAAGAATACTTATATATAGGAAGTACCAGCGGCGTATCCACCATATTCTTGTCAAATTTTCATTGGTTTTATCAGTGAATTATGATTAGCCCTATAACTCTACAACCAATACAACAAACATAAAATACTGAAATGAAATATATCTGTGCGATCAAGGCTCAATCGAACGGAGCCGATCGTATTGCATGTACTGAAAATGAAATGGATGTGCGCTCAAGGCTCAATCAAACGGAGCCGAACGTATTGAATGTACTGAAATTGAAATTGTGTGCTCAAGGCTCAATCAAACGGAGCCGAGCGTATTGCATGTACTGAATATGAATAACTTAACCACACAAACAGCCTATGCATGGAACCTCTCATAACCGCCTGATAATGCCTCCGATCATTTGACAAGAATACTTATATATAGGAAGTACCAGCGGCGTATCCACCATATCCTTGTCAAATTTTCATTGACTTCATCCGCAAGTTATGGTTAGTTCGATGCGACTCTACTACAAACACCACAACCACAAGATACTGATAATGAAATTGTCTGTGCGCTCAAGGCTCAATCAAACGGAGCCGAACGTATTGAATGAAATTGTATGTGCGCTCAAGGCTCAATCAAACGGAGCCGAACGTATTGAATGTACTGAAATTGAACAACTTAATCTAAACAACCATCACACAATCAGCCTATGCATGGAACCTCTCATAACCGCCTGATAATGCCTCCGATCATTTGACAAGAATACTTATATATAGGAAGTACCATCGGCGTATCCACCATATCCTTGTCAAATTTTCATTGACTTTATCCGCAAGTTATGGTTAGTTCGATGCGACTCTACTACAAACACCACAACCACAAGATACTGATAATGAAATTGTCTGTGCGCTCAAGGCTCAATCAAACGGAGCCGAACGTATTGCATGAACTGGAAATGTAAATTGAAATGTGCGCTCTAGGCTCAATCAAACGGAGCCGAACGTATTGCATGAACTGGAAATGTAAATTGAAATATGCGCTCAAGGCTCAATCAAACGGAGCCGAACGCATTGCATGTATTGAAATGTAAAATGAAATAACCGATCAAGGCTCAAACAAACGGAGCCGATCGTGCGGGCACGCCCTGATCAACCGCATAATAAAATGGGGATCAAACTCAACCTCGATGGATGAGGAGCTGCGGCCTCGGCAAAAGCATATACTGAAAACAATATATAATATATAATATACCATAATTACTCTAACAGTCTACACATGTGATAAAGAAAAACATAAGACTAAACAATAGGAGTTGAATCTGGATCTTCGGCGAAGAGGACTAGCTGAGTATCTCCGTTTGGGCCGTCATTATCTTCGACCGGATTGGCGTTGATATTGAAGACTCTTCCTCTTGCTGGTGGCATAGTGGTTGGGTTTTCTTGGTTAACTTGGTTAACTGGGTTTGATTGGGCTTGAGTGTTGACAACGTTAACCAATTGAGGGCATGTGTTTCTAAAGTGGGTAGGGTCCCCACAATTGAAACAAGCTCGAGCATATGGGAACATGGGGTATTGGGGTTGGTGATAAGTTTGGGCCATGTTTTGAGTAGGGGAAAAGGTTTGGTCTTGAAAGGTGCGACAAACATTGCTCAAATGACCATAGCGTCCACAAGTTGTACATAGCCGGCAAGGTAAGGTAAGGGGATGGTGATAAAAACAGTTGTTGCATCGAGGGTGAGGTCCAAGATATGGTTTCTTATTTGGGTAAGCTGAGTTGGGTGCCACTTGGGTGATTGGGATAGCTTGAATGGGTATCGCGTGTAAAACTGGTTGATTCCGTTGGGTAGCAGCAAAAAGTCGCCCGACTCTTCTTCTCTTAGGATTGGGTTGAGAAGGGGATTCGGTTTGAGTGGAGTCGGAGGTTTCAGTCGATTCTTTATCCTTCTTCTTCTCCTCCTTGAAGTCTTTGTTTCGGATTCGGTTCTCGGTGAGCTCTGTTGCTAGCTCCATTGCTGCTTCCAAAGTTGCAGGCTTGGTACTTATTACAGGGTCTTGAATCTTTGACGGAAGACCACGAATATAGTGCTCGATCAAACGGTAGAGGGGAGTAAACATGTTGGGAACCATTTGATGTAATTCGAGGAACCTTTTGTTGTATGTGATGTGGTCTCCTCCCATTTGCTTCAATGAGTAAAATTCATCTTCTAACTTCTTGATTTCGCTCCTTGGGCAAAATCGTCTAGTCATGATTTCCTTCAATTCGTTCCAAGTTAAGGACATAGCATCTTCCACACCTCGTTTGGCCTTCTCTGTGTTCCACCAAGTAAGTGCTATCCCATATAATCGACCGGTAGCATATCGCACTTTGCGATCGTCAGGGCAATCGCAATTTAGAAATGTGTTCTCCATTTCTTCAAACCAATGGAGGAGAGCAGTGACACCTTCAGTCCCTTTGTATTTCGGAGGGTCGCATGATTTGAAATGCTTGTAGGTGCATTTAGTGGTATTTGGGGGAGAGTTGAAAATGTTTTGGTTTGCTTGATTGACAGGATTATCGGTAAGTGCTTGTTGAACTTGGATTACAATATTGGGTATTACGGCAGCCATTTGTTGAGCGATTAAGGCAGCCATGCGCTCGCGGGCTTTTCTTGCTCTCGTCTTCCTACGGGCGAGGTTAGAAGACATCTACAAGGAATACATGACAAGAGTATGAGTTGGATGCTTTTGGGATCATGGGTCGCATTAGGAATGAACATTCATAAAATAATTATATAAAAAAAATACTACATCCATAGGATGTCTTGGGCTTTGCTCGCTGTTAGGCCCTTCATGCCGCCATACTTTACCTGTGTAATCATGTGGGCCCCCATGAATACCGGTTTTTCATATGGTTCGCACGGTTTCTGCCTGGTTGCGTACACAAAAACCCGGAGAAAATCGAGAAATATGTATACAACGTGTGATATTCGGAATGTGTCCAGGTGTAGACACGGTGACACCTCAAAGTAGGTTTAGTTCGAACGACGTTTGGTGTGGCATGCTTTGGCCTAATAGGTCCTTCGTACTCTCATCGTTGGTCCCCAGGTAGGCAAACTGGTCCGTTATATTGGATTTATACGAATGCCAGCCTAGACAGGACGTTCCGACTACCGGTACTTGTACCCTTCCAGTTACTACATGCCCGTCGCAGAACTTACTTTGATGAGATTTGAAAATTGCACAAAATCTTTGGATAATGAGAGTATGAAAATAAATTGAATACATGAACATCGATATATGTATAATGGATATGTATATATGTATAATGAATATGTATATAAGCATGTATGTTTGACTGCAAATGTAAACAAATATGAAACAAATAAATATCACAAGTTTGTATGTAACCACCTAATCAATTAAAATTTAGGCAGACTATAGTATAGGCTCTAAGGGTCTAATAACCTATCCTATATCCCTATAGTCATGGCTCTGATACCAATCTGTCACACCCCGACCCGCAGCGGAAAAGGTGATCGGGGCATGATTGGGTTATCATCAAAGCTCATGACATTTATTAAGCGTTTCATATTCATTAATACAAATTAAATGGAAATTTACAATAAATGTTACATCATGATCTAACTAACAATCTAAACTTCTTTGTTCTCTTCTAAGGCATATCCTATGTTTTCCTTGCTTCAACCTGTTCACCTGTATCATGTGTGAAAAGATTTTTGGATCAACATAATGTTGGCGAGTGAATCCTATGGAAAACATTTGAACAAATTTATTTAAATTGATTATGAAATATGTGCACAACCAAACATGAGTAAAATTAGATGTAACTTAATCAACAATCATAAGTTATTAAATGAAACACTCATGAACAATAATGGAACAATTAGAGGCACGCGATGCTCAACTCGTCTCTCACGAGGAACTGAGGGGCCTGATGGATGAATTGCAATAACATGATAATATGAATGACACAACTACAAACAATATAAAACTCAATGATACACACATGAACAATAATGAATTTGATTTGAAGCACGCGATGTTCTACTCGTCTCCCACGAGGAACTGATGGGCTTAATGTATGAGTTTCATATAATTTGACAAAAGGAAATAAGTAAATCACAACAATAAAACAATCTAAGTTTAAGTCATGATGTGGTATGGCACAAGTTTAAATAAATAAATTAATTATTTTCATAACACATGACACACCCCAAAACGTGTAATTTAAAAGTGGGAGTTGTAAGATTCACTCACAGTGGGTGCGTTCGGTTGATGACGTTGAATGCACGCGAAGTGGTTTTAACCACGAGTGAGTTTAACCTAGATAAATCGCATTATGGTTTGGTAAGTAAACGGATTTTATTAAACTATTTTAGTAGGATTGTTGGGTGTATTTTTGTGAGTTTGAGGCTATTTTCTAACCTTAAAAATGTTATTTTTAAGTATTTTTAATTGATTTTTAATTAAAATAATTAAATAAAAATAATAAAAAAATTCATTTTTTTCTGACCGTTGACCGGCCCGTTGACCGTTGACCTGACCGTTGACCGGTTAATTCGGAATACAAGTGCGCTGAGTGAGGCTCGAACCCGAGACCTCCCGTACGCGTGCACGCAGCTCTACCAACTGAGCTACGTGTCTAACCCGTTATATATCTGATTTTAATTATATATATATACTAATTAGTTTAAACCGAAAATCATTTTATTTTAATAAAACAGTTTAAGCGAATCGGACATGCACTCCACAGGTCTCGAACCCGGGACCTGTGGTTTAATCTAACACACAGTCCACCGCTGGACTGTGTGTTCAACATGTTATATAATTCGAGTTTTATTATACTTAAATACAATTTAGTTATTTCCTTTTCTGCCTTATTTAAAAAGAAGAGATAATTGTCCGAGTCGGTGCAGAAGACCGGACTCGAACTCGTGACCAGTGATATAAACAAACACACAGTCCACCGCTGGACTGTGTGTCTAACTTGGTTATTATTCCGGTTATTAATATACTTAACATGTACCAGTGGCGACTCCGGTTCAGTTTAACAAAAAAATGGTTTTTATTTAGGCAGCGTGGTGTGACCGGAATTGAACTCGAGGCGTTAGCGTTTTATGTGCACACAGTCCACCGCTGGACTGTGTGTCTAACCCGATTGATTTCTTGATTTATATTAAACTTATATAATAACGAATACATCGTCTTCTTCACTGAAATATAACCAGAGGTAAAGTCTGACTGTTTCGAGTTTTTATTCAAGTTTCGTTAGCGTTTTACATCCATTAAGGTGAGATAAAGGTGAAAAGATAAAGAAAATAAGCGAAAAGGTATACCGACTGGACCCTCTGTTTTCCGGCAGAACTCCGGCGACAGCAATAAGCTCCGGCGTCAGATATCTTGTAGCAGCGAGTCTCCGAAAAGCTTGGAAAAGGGTGTGGGTATCTCCGGTATAAGCTCAGAGGCTCAGTGAGGTTCAGAAACAAGGAAATCGGTTTTCCGGCGATGAGCAGGGAAATTCCGGCGAGTGGAATTACGCCGAGAAAAGGTGTGTTTTTGAGCGAAAAGGTTTGCAGTCGGTTGTGGGTGAATTTATAGGGCAAAACGTTGAAGAATCTGGTCTGATTTCCGACTGTGTTCGTATATCATAAAACTCCGGCGGTTATGGTTTTGGTCGCGGACTTCAAACATCGGTTATAACCGATGTATTGTTAATGGTTTACGTTATAACTGAAAGTGGTGTTAAAACTCGCGAGATTTCCGGGATTCCGACGACTGAACCGTTTGGGCGCCGGTTTTGAATTCGTAACGTCACTTTATGAATTAAATGATTCTATTATTTAACAAACGGAACAAGTGGCGCAGTGGTTTGTGTGTTGAGAGATAAGTCTGATGCTGAATCGGTATTGACCCGGGTTCGAAACCCGACAGAAGCAAATCATTTTTATTTTGCGATTTTTGACAGTTTTTCAAAAACTAAATATATATTCCCGTATAATAATTGATTACGGATCGTTTAAAAATATTTTGGGCATTTAATTCGCAAGGAAATTTTTGACTGACTGTTCGGTTGATAAACGGAGCGGGTTTGGTAAATCCGTTTTTGACGGATGTTACAATTACAGAGTCTTGAATCTTTGAAGGAAGACCTCGAATGTAGTGTTCGATCAGACGGTAGTGGGGAGTGAACAAGTTGGGAACCATTTGATTTAACTCGAGGAATCTCTTGTTGTATGTAGTGTGGTCGCCTTCCTTTTGTTTCAACGAATAGAACTCATCCTCTAATTTCTTGATTTCGCTCCTTGGGCAAAACCGTCTTGTCATGATTTCCTTCAACTCTTCCCAAGTCAAAGTCATAGCATCTTCAACACCTCGTTTAGCCTTCTCTGTATTCCACCAAGTAAGTGCTATTCCAAATAAACGACCAGTAGCATATCGCACTTTGCGATCATCGGGGCAATCGCAATTTAGAAAAATGTTTTCCATTTCTTCAAACCAATAGAGAAGAGCGGTGACATCTTCAGTCCCTTCGTATTTTGTAGGGTCGCAGGATTTGAAATGCTTGTAGGTGCATTTAATGGTATTTGGGGAAGGGTTGACAACATTATGAACTTCTTGGTTGACAGGATTAGCGGTAAGGGCTTGTTGGACTTGAATTATAATGTTGGGTATTACAGCAGCCATTTGTTGAGCGATTTGGGCAGCAATGCGCTCGCGGGCTTTTCCTGATCTCATCTTCCTGCGAGCGAGGCTAGAAGACATCTACAAGGAATACATATCAAGAGTATGAGTTGGATGCTTTAGGGATCATGGGTCGTATTTAGGAATGAACATTTATAAAATAAATATAAAATAATAAATCTACTACATCCATAGGATGTCTTGGGCTTTGCTCGTAATTGGGCCTTGCATGCCGCCATACTTCACCTTCGTAATCATGTGGGCCCCCATGATTACCGGGTTTTTCATATGGTTCGCATGTGTTTGCCTGGTTACGTACACTAAAACCCGGAGAAAATCGAGAAATATGTATGTAACGTATGATATTCGGAATGTATCCAGGTGTGGACACGGTGACACCTCAAAGTGGGGTTAGTTCGAACGACGTTTGGTGTGGCATGCTTTGGCCTAATAGGTCCTTCGTACTCTCACCGTTAGTCCCCAGGTAGGCAAACTGGTCCGTTATATTGGATTTATACGAATGCCAACCTAGACAGGACGTTCCGACTACCGGTACTTGTACCCTTACAGTTACTACATGCCCGTCGCAGAACTCACTTTGATGAGATTTGAAAAATGAAAAATTGCGACAAAATCTTGAATAACGGAAGTATGAAGATGAATTGAATATGTAAACATTGAAATATGTATGATGAATATGTATGTAAGTATGTATGTTTGACTGTAAGTATAATCCACTATGTATCACAAAATGTAGTATTGGAAGTGTTTGCATGCATTTGCGTATGTAATAAATATGAAAGAAATAAACATCATGAGTTTGCATATAACCACATAAACAATTAAAATATAATCAACTATAGTATAGGCTCTAAGGGTCTAATAACCTATCCTATATCCCTATAGTCATGGCTCTGATACCAATCTGTCACACCCCGACCCGCAGCGGAAAAGGTGATCGGGGCATGATTGGGTTTTCATCAAAGCTCATGACATTTATTATAACGTTTCATATTTATTATTACAACTTAAAGGGAAACATACAATCATAATTACATCATGTTCTACACATCATTCTAGACTTCATTATTTTCTTCTAAGGCATTTCCTATGTTTTCCTTGCTTCATCCTGTTCACCTGTATCATATGTAAATATGGTTTTTGGATCAACAAAAAGTTGGCGAGTGAACCTTGTCCGAAAACATTTATTATTTATTAATTGTTGTATTTAATATGGAAAAAGTTGCGCAATAATCATATATGAACAAACGTAAGTAAACATACAATAACAAACAAATAGCATACAATATCAAACAAATAACATACAATAACAAAACAAATAACATACAATAACAAAACACCTTGCATGAATATGTAACATGAATGACAATGTAAATGTTGGCAACGTCTCGTTCACGCTCATAGGTAATGGGGAACGGCTCATGCTCATAGGTAATGGGGAGTAGACGGCCTATGATGAAATGTATGTGCGATCAAGGCTCAATCAAACGGAGCCGATCGTATGTTGGCACACCTGGTTCACGCTCATAGGTAATGGGGAACAGCTCAACGCTCATAGGTAATGGGGAGCGGCGGCCTATGAAAATGTATGTACTAAAAATGATAAAATTAATCTAAACAATAATCACACAAACAGATAATACATGATGAATACACATTTGTTCATGGATATGATAGATGCACAATAGTTTAAATGTGATAAATAATAAGACACATGATACACCCCAAAAACGTAATTAAAACGGGGAATTTGTAGAGATTCACTCACCTTGGGTGTGTTTGGTGAATGATGTTGAATGCGCACGAGTTTAGAGGATTGATCGACGAGGAATAACTAACCTAATTTAATAACGAAAAAGTAAGGTAAATAAATGGATTTTATTAACAAATTTTAATAGGAATTTTGGATATATTTTTGTGAGTTTAAGGCTATTTTCTAACTTTAAAAATGTTATTTTTAAGTATTTTTAATTGATTTTTAATTTAAATAAATAAATAAAAATAATAAAAAAAATGTTGATTTTTGACCATTGGTCGTTGACTTGTTGACCGTTGACCGGTTCGGTCGGTTATATGTGTGCGCTGGGTGAGACTCGAACCCGTGACCTCCCGTATGCGTGCACGCAGCTCTACCAACTGAGCTACGTGTCTAACCTGAAATATTTCTGTTTTTAATTATATTTATATACTAATTAAGTTAATCCGAAAAATCACTTATTTTAAAACAAAGATTTAATGTATCGACTCGGTGTTCTCCACAGGTCTCGAACCCGGGACCTGTGGTTTAGATTGGCACACAGTCCACCGCTGGACTGTGTGTCTAACTTGGTAAATATTATGATTTTTATTATACTTAACATCTTACTGAGTTAACCCGGTTCAGTTTTAAAAAAAAGGCATTTTATTACAGCGAATGAGGTTGGGACAGGAATCGAACTCGCGACGTTAAGCATATTGTTTGCACACAGTCCACCGTTGGACTGTGTGTCTAACCCGTTCATAATATCGATTTTAATTAATCTTATAACATAACTGAACTTCGTCTTCTTCGTTCAAAACACAGACATCGGTCAACGCAACTGTTTCTTGTTTAATTCGTTTAACGAATATTATGAGCAATTGAAAAATGATGAACGGAGAGGGTTTGGGGAAAGAAAGTACCGGAACAGGTCGTCGTTCTCAGAACTCCAGCAAAGGTTCGTCGGCTCTGTTTGTGAACTTCGGCTGTTAGAATCAATTAACAGTCTTGTTCGATTAGTTATTAAATTGAGGTACTTAAACAAGGATTAATAGAAGTTTGAAAGGTTATACCGATTCACAGCGTGAGATTAGAAAATTTCAGAAGTTTTCCGGCGAGAGTTGAATATTCCAGCTACGTCGTCTGGGATTGATTCTGATGGTTGGATTTAAGTTAGTAACACTCTAACAACGGATTGAAACGGAAAGAGTCGAGGTATTTACCGTGTAGATGAAATCTCGGTTTTCCGGCGACTTGCAGAGATTTTCCGGCGAGTGAAATTACGTCGAGAATTAGTGTGGTTGTGAGCGAAAAGGTTATCAGAGGTTAGAGGGTGTATTTATAGGGAAGAACATCGACGAATTTGGTCTGATTACCGTCTTGATTCGTTGGTCAAAATTTTCCGGCGGTTATGACTAATGTCACGGACTGGACATCGGTTATAACTGATGTAATAGTTATTTTATGTGTTAAGTCATAAGAAACCGACGGTGTAGGGCGAAATCGTCGGGATTTCCGACGACTGCGAATTGGGCCCGACTTGGACTGGATTTGATTTCTGTGTTTCATTATTTGAATTAATTGTTTCGATATGTTATCAAATAACCAAAGTGGCGGAGTGGTTGGATTAGTGAGAGTTAAGACTTGTGGATTCCCGGCTGACCCGGGTTCGAAACCCGGCATCAGCAATATATTTTTATTTCATTATTTTTAATGAATTTTCAATTATAAATTTTATATTCTAATACAATTATTAATTATGTATCGTTTAAAATTAATTTGAGCATTAAATTCGCAACGAAATTTTTGACTGGTTATTCGGTTAATAACGAAGCGGGTTTGGTTAATCCGGTTTTTGGCGGATGTTACATCTGCTCTACATAACGTTGATTTATGCAATCCGCAATCCCAATTAGCTCAGCTTGAATGTCACAAAAAATAGTTTTTGTGTATATCTTAACAGCTCGACTCTCCAACACTTTATAATTACTTTTCAACTACGGTCGTTTGCATCGAGATTCATGATCATTTTCCTGGTGCGTGTGACTGTCCTTCTATTACTGTTTCGTAATGAGTCATGAACTCAACAAGAATAGATTTTGCATTGCACACTTGGCCAAAAAAATGTTCTCACTCTCCGACCTCAATGTCGTACGCATAAAGCCCGACATTTCCTCCATTCTATAGTATGCAGGAATCCAAGAACCCCTAAGATCAGAAAGCCTATCTTCTAAATTGAACTCTTCAATAACCTCTTCCCATTCTGATTCAAACTCTTTGGGTGTAAGAATATCCGTCCACACAACACCACAAATACGTTCTTTGAAATTGGTTGAATTGCATTGCCTAACACCAACCCATATAAAACACAAAAACGCCATGGAATAAAAATACTATATAAACAAAAAACTAACATGGAGCACGCTTATAAATAACAAAACGCCATATATCTTAAAACGCCAAACACATGAAAATAACAAAATCCACCTTTAGAAAAAGTTTATGCATCACGCGCCACATGCATAACCGGTGCCTCGTTTCAACAAATACAACAGAAATAACCTTCTTCATTGCTAGATCCTGGTCAGTGACAACAACTTTTGGTTGAGAACCAACAGCTTTTGGAAAGACTTTCAACAACCATATATACGTATCAGAAGTTTCCGATGCCAATAATGCAACACTAAATATAACATTGCAATAGTGATTGTCTATACCAGTGAACAATACAAAGACCATAGAGTATCTGCATATGAAAACGCCATTGGTAAATGAAACTGGAACAAAATGCCAATGCATCTAATCATTGAAAACACCAAAAACACACAGAAAAAATAGAATTATGAATATTACTTGTTGGAGCGATACGTGGCGTCAAACGAAATCACATCACCAAACACGTGGTAGTTACGTTTGCATTGATCATCACACCAAAAAAAAGTCCCTTCAAACGATTATCATCGTCTGTGAAGTAATCATATGAGAAATTAGGCTAGGACTGGTTTTTTTTTCATGCAAATGTCTCACAACAATCTAAGCGTCATATTCCCCTATAAACAAGTTAATTTGCCTTTTGTAGTTCTTAAAATCAACTTTACTTGCACCCACGTCTTCAAACCCACCAAAACAAGTCTTCATAACACGAAACGCCTTAACCGGTCCCAAATTCAACTTATACATACTATGTATAACATGCTTCTAGAGCTGAGTGAGGTGTCGTTCAGACGGGAGAAAATGCTTATCAGGCTGTTCAACAGAACCATGGTTGTGCTCCTCAACAAACTTATAGACCTTCCATGATCTAGCCTCAAATATTACACATAATTGTGCTCCACAACCAGGCCTCTTTGTAAAGTTGGATCGCACAATCCTTTCCTTTTGATTAGAGTCCAACGTATCAACCTTCTTGTCCTTATAAACCCCAGATCTCGTACACATGTAATACTTAATATGTGTTTTCCTCCTTTGCGTTTATCTTTTTAGTCCCTTTCCTAACAGAAAAACCACAAGCCTTCGCATACCTAACATACAATGAATAACAGTAATCGAGGGTTGGGAATATCAAGTCTATTTTTGGCTTTATCTCTTCACTAACGTTGGGAATGATAAATGGAAAACCAGTTTTCAGGCAAAAACTTTCATTCGAAGAAACACCCTCGTATGAAAAAACATTATCGATAAAAATGTCATTAATTGAATAATAAACAATAGGAATAACTGATGTTACTTTCTTATAAAACATTCAGACGAAAACACCATAATGAATGAACCATAACGAAAACGCCATTTGTTGAATAATAATCAATATAAAGAACTGATAATACACTCTTCCTGAAACATGTTAATGAAAACGCCATAAGTTGACTAATCAACAAATAGTAAGAACTAATGTATACAAATTAACGCCAATATCTACAACTAATCAGATGTACGTAACCAATTGTAAAACGCCATTGATCGTAAACAAATAAGCATATATTAGATCCCAAAAGACAATTAACATTAATGATGCAAACGCCAAATATTGAATATAGAAAAAACAACATTAAAAAAAACGCCATTTTCAAATATTACTTTGTGAAAAAAAACTCCATTGAAATAACCATAAAGAACGAAAACGCCATATCTGTTACATGATTTGCTGGAAACAAATATGAAAACAACATCAGAAATTACTTTGTAGAACAGAATCCACATTACACGCCATAGATCTCGAAAAGCTTGGAGAGGTGGTAACAGCTAATACGAAAATTTTTGGAATTTTGTTTGAAACGAAATTAAAATGCCTTATATCGGGCGGAAACTTCACAATGACAATCGTACCCTGCATATCATTTAGCGCCCCCTGCCACGTGTTCGACCAAGATTCGTTCTCACCGTTTCACCCTTCCAATCGTTTTCTCCTGATCTCGTTTCTGAGTTAGTATATATAGATGGTAGGTCTATTGTAATTGGTGTGCTTTTATTGATTAATAATAAAAGATTCGAACGAGTTTGTTCATTCTCGTGTTTGTATGTTTGATCAAGGGCCTGATTTTCCAACAAAGATCCTATGCATTCAGTTTGGAAACGTGCATTTCATAGCTATTAGTGTTGTTGGCCCAGACTTCCGATCATGAACATACAAAACCAAACACACATGATTTGAAGACTAACATGTCTCGTACTCTTATATTATTAAACTCAACTCGAATAATAAAATTGAATACATAACCCTCTATTTATACTAAACATGAACTAATCCTAAATGTGCTCAAACTTTATTTAAAAAATTAAATAAACTAATTAGATACCTATCTAACAAAGGGATAATTCAAACTAATTTAATATGTAAACCAAACAATTTTATCTCCAACTAACTTCAATTATCTTTAACTCAAATTAACTTTTTGGATAATCCTTCAAATCAAAATTATCTCTTCATTCACACCTTTAATTCTGATTTGGACCCGCTTCACATCCGTCCTTGTCCAAATATCTGATCACAACAACCACATGTTGTGAGTTAATTTGAGTCAAATGATCAAACTACACATGCTGATCTGCTGTTCTTCGACTATGAACTCTTCCTTGACGTTTGGTATAAACTGTTTGTGGCAACGGTTTCTATATTGGTAGAAACTCCACAAAAAATACCAACTTATGTGTGAGACTGATCTTGCCAGATTTGATTACTCCTTAATCAAATTACAAGACTTCACACTGTCTTGATTGCTCGCACGGATCTTGTCGGATTCATTCACACCTTTATCGTATTACAAGATTTTTGCACCTTCTTTGATTTCTTGGCCCTGATCTTGTCAGATCCGATCACATCTTCATCGAATTACAAGATCACCACACATATTCTAATCACTTAAACATAGTGATTAATTGTTTTCGGTTTCGATAAGATTAGTTGCTTCCACACAACCCAAAACTGTCTCATTTTCTTTTACGAATCTGGATCAGAATTAGCTCGGTTCCAATTCTTCATTGAGTCAGATCTTCGTTCAGTTGATCTTCTCCTTGTCATCACACAAATTTGATGAAATTTGAGTTATCCAATCTTGAATTTTGGATCATTCAAACAAATTCCACCTGATATCAATAAACTTTTACCAAATACAATGCAAGTTATCCAAATAAATAAAAGATTATTTGGATTTCGTCAGTCACCAACTTTTATTTTCTCTTCCCAGCATTCCACTAATATTGCACAAAAATCAATATCACTTCTTTTATGATTTCATATTTGCCGTTACTGATCAAACAAAACCCAATTGCTCCCCCGATTAACTGACGAACATACAAAATCAAACACACATAATTTAAAAACTAACATGTCTCATATTATTTTATTCTTAAACTCAAGAAATAAAATTTATTACATAACTCTCTATTTATACTAAACATGAATTAATCTTAAACCTACTCAAACTCTGTTTAAATAATAAATAAACTAACTAGATAAACCTATCCAACAAACGAATATTGAAACTAATTTAATAAATAAACCAAACTATTTTATCTCCAACTAACTTCAATTATCTTTAACTCAAATCAACTATCTAGATAATCCTTCAAATCAAAATTATCTCTCCAAGTGATACAACTATCGTGCTTGAGTTTTTGAAGGACATGAATGGGATTATTGAAGAAGTGATTGAGCATATGCCAAATCACTTTGGACGCTTCTTTCTTTACCTTAATGTGTTTTGTATGACGGATTACTTCCCATGGTTGCTGCGGATAACTGATTTTGATGGACGTCAAACAAGATGCCTTGCTTGACGTTTTCATCAACCTTAAAAACCCTCAACTAACCGCTGATGAAGTAAAAGCACAGATTCATGAAAGAGTAACATTTTTCATCGGGGTCATCTAAATGTATCGTGCCCTCTAAATCATCGTACCCTTGGATAACTCAAATCAAGGGGATCTTTTTTTTGTTTTCCGGTGTAAAAAGGGGGATTATTATTGATTTGACAACTTGAAGAGGTATGACAGGTAAACATGAAGGGGATAGGGTACCTTTAGCATAACACTATTTACTTGTAAGATATGAAATTTTGTTGCAACATTTATAAACTTTGGTTTAGTACAGGATCTAATGCTAGCAGGGTTTGATATTGTTTCAAACAAATATCGTATGGGCAATGGCATAAATGATTAAGCAGCCGAGGATATTCGATAAAGTTATTCATGAGCTCAACTCGGTGGTCGGAAAGGATAGATTAGTTCAAGAATCAGATCTACCAAACCTTAAATATATTAAAGCATGTGTGAAGGAGGCTTTCAGGGTGCACCCTGTTGCACCTTTCAACGTCCCACATGTGACAACAGCTGATTCCAATATTAACGGATACTTCATACCCGAGGGTAGTCATATGATAGTCAGCCGGCTAGGGCTAAGGAAAAACGCTGACGCGTGGGATGACCCACTAACCTTCAATCCAGCCCAGCACATGAACAATGATAAGGAAGTGGTAACCAACCACAAACTTCACATGTTCTTATTTAGCATGGGTCGGCGCGGGTGCCCAGGAGCATTGTTGGGCTCGACCATGACCACCATGTTCCTAGCTAGGGTCATACAAGGATTCACATGGACGTTGCCATCTAACGAACCACATGTTGATCTCAAGGAGAATCTGCATGATTTAGTACATTGTTCATGTTAGCGAAGCCGGTATCAGAACGTTTGAAGTATTCATACAGCCTCACAACTTATCAATCATGAAATTTGCACAAAACAAATATATTTGCCAAAAACAAAACATCTACGCAGGGATCAAGTTACAAGTTTTTTGTCTGTCTTGTAAAACACGAAGTTAAAGACGACCGTCAAGTGTGCAGTAATAGCACCGTCTAAAGCAAGCAAATAGAAAACCCGGAGAAATTAAGAAGGCGTTTGTTGCTAGTATTTCCTGAATGCAAGTTCTTGAACACAGTCTGCAAGGTTTTTCTCATTACGAACGGTCTGGACCCACTTTGCGTTGATCTGAACCCACTCGATGCTCTGCTTCAACGTTCTTGCAATCGAAGGCTGCTTACCATGGCTTGCAAAGAACTCTTCCACTTCTTTCACCTTCTCGTGAGACGAAAACTACAAGAATCAATTGATTCACAAGCCTTTAAATACTTGAGTTGAAGAAAAGTGGTACGCACTGGTGATACAATTGCGCTGACGAAGCGTGTCAATAAAAAGCCACGGCCCCAAGTATTTGAAATATGCGTCCAGTTGTTCTGCAGAAAGCAATTCCATACAAATCAAACTGAGAGTCAGTTTCTTAAAAATATACATGTCCTTGTAATAATTATGAATATACGTCTATCTGTTTGCTCTTAAACCACAAGATCACTAACCTTGAGCCAGTTCCAAGCCCCTCTCGGCTAACAGCCAGTCCAAACACAACATCTTGACTTCGAACCTAAACAACAATTTATCAGAAAAACAGATAAAGAGACATTCAAACAGATTTAACCTTTATAAAAATTCCTGGACTTGTATACCTCAGGAGTCAGCAAAAAGTTAAGAACTTCAAGAATGATGTCGGGATCACAGCAAGATCCAAGAGCACCTACAACATAACCAGATATTATCATGTAAATAGATAACACATCTTACAACTTACAACCGTGCAATTAAATAATTAATCACCTAATATCCTAGTCTTTTCTTGGCTCAGATCAGTCTCTCTGTAAACTGTCAAAAGCGAATCGAAACCCGATCTGTCTGATGATGTCACCTTCTTCATCACAGCAACATACACCGCCTAAGGGAGGATAAGAAAATGAGTAAATACTACAGTATATGTTGTTTAGTTGATAGTAGATAGATAGGAAAAAGAAGAATTAACCCTTCGTATATCAGGCGGAAGTAAATGTGGGTTCCTGTCTTTTAAGTATGCCTGGAACCGCTTGCTTGCTTCTTTTAGTGTTTCTTCGTGTCCAAGCACAACCAATGTAGTAAAAAGTTCCCCTCTTAACAACGCATCCAAGTGACTTTCTCCTTGTTTAGGATCAACACCGATCCTCCTAAAAAACAGAATAAAATAATTAAAATCATATTTGACACGTGTACTAAAAACTCTTGCTTCACATATCTTCATCCATAATTAGGCCTATAAATGAACCCAACGTTCATGAACTGTTCGTAAACTTGTTCGGCGAGAAGTTCATTTACGTTCGTTTAAAACGAGCGAACATGAACATAAGTTTTGTTCGTTCATGAATGTCCATTTATGCTCGTATATTTACATTTGTTTATGTTCGGTCGTTTCAATTTAAATATATAAGTAGTTATATTTATAAAAATATTGAACATAAAATAGACTTCCAAACTACTTATACAAATATACCTAATTGGTAATAGGGTTTTCTAATAATAAAAAGTGGGTTTTCCAATGAAATTAATTGTAACTAATCACTAATTTATATAAAAATTACTTTATGTTTGTTAATGTTTAGTCAGTTATGTTCATTTATGTTTGTTCAGTTATGTTCATTTGTGTTGTTAATTGTATGTTAAATTAAGTTCATTTAAGTTTGTTTGTTTGTGTTCACCTACGTTTGTGAATTGTTCGTTGAGGTTTTAAACGAACACGAACATGCCCATTTTCTTGATAAAAGAACATGAACAAAAAAATGGATTTGACTATACGTTCGTGTTCGATTTAAGTTAAATGAACGAACACGAACATGCCTTTGTTCGTGTTCGTTCGGTTCATTTACAGGCCTATCTATAATGCAATTTTACAGGAATAGGAAAACTGACTCTGCAGAATATTGGAAAAGATTGATGAAAAACTTCTTAGTGTTGTCAACCAATGCGCTATCAGCATCAGCCACAACTCTTGCAACCTTGGAGCTAACCTGTGGTACCAATAACAAGACGTCAGGAAGAGCATATCTGAAGCGGTTTTTAAAAAGAAAAAGAAAACAATAGGGTAGGATTCATCACGCTGATTAAGTTGGACAAGACTGTATATTCCGGTTCTTCTCTATAAGCACCCATCAATGTAAGTAAAGAAGATAAAGGCAGCTGGCCAGCCATAGACAACGCAAACAAATCATCAAGAATTCCGTATCTATCCATTGCTGACAAACGTTTACTTTCTATTGCGTATCTAAGGTTGGCAGACAAGTTGTCATCATATTTAACTCTGTAAAACCCTGCCTGATCAACATTAATCTTTATCCAACTATTTGATAATGATGATGGTTCATTGATTTCGATGGTTTGTGATTTTCTATCTAGTAATAAGCTGTTCTTTGCTTCCTATGAACCGCAGCATAGTGTTATTGGCACGACCCATTGCCCATCCCCAGAACCGCCGCTCGACAAGAATTGCCTCTGTCACCACATACAATAAAAATAAATAAAAACTCATAATAAGAAAAGCAAAACACAATGGAAATCCAAGAAGGAGAAATGAGAAACCTGTTCAAACACCAATTTGCTATCTTTCACGCTAACGGAGACAACCGGATAACCTTTCTGCTTTGTCCATGAATTCATCAATTTATTCACAGGCTCCTTGGATTCCTCCTCAAGGGCAGCCCACAAGTCGTCGGTCTTTGCATTTGAACAAGCATGTTTCTTTATATATTTAGCAAGTGCTCGCTAGCGACAAAGACCACAAATTGTAAAAGAAAGTTAGTTTCAGAATTAGAAAAGCAAACAAAAAATGAAAACAGTGAAAAAACAAGATAAACTCAAAATATATGAAGGTTGGAAGCACAAGAATGGGCAGTGATATCACAAATTTACCGGTGACAATATATAAAAAATACAAGTATAATAAGGTCAAGAGTACAATGCCATTTCCGATCCTGAGGTTCGCCCAGTTTTGCAACCTTCGTCTAAAGTTTGTTTTTCCGCATCTGGATCCAAAAGGTTTAAAATCTTGCCATTTTTATCCGGCTCGTTAACTCCATCCATTTTTCTCTGTTAAACGGTATTTCCGTCTTTTTTGTTAACTTAAAGAGCAATTCAGTCTTTTTACATAAACTGAAAAAGACCGAATTGCCCTTTAAGTTAGCAAGAAAGACAAAAATACCTATGACTTAACGGAGAAAAACGGATGGAGTTAACGAGCCGGATGAAAATGGTAAGATTTTAAACCTTTTGGATCCAGATGCGGAAAAACAAACCTTTGGACGAAAATTGCAAAATTGGCCAAACCTCATGGACGAAGATGGCATTTTACTGTCAACTTCATGAAAGCAAACCTGGAAAACTTCAGGACCAAGATAGCTCTGCAGCATGCGAATGACAGAAGCTCCCTTACGATAAATTATTGCATCAAAAATTTCATCTATTTCACTTGCATGATTAATCTCCACCTGCATGAGAAATTTGTTAATAACAAATTAAAATTTATTTACCAAAGTAATTAAAAAGTATAATAAGAAATGACACCTCAATAGGGTGTGATTCTGAAAGCCCATCAAGTCGAAGACCTTCAGTACTTTCATCAAGAAACTGAGTCCATATTTTCCATTCTGGGAACAACCCATCAGCAGCTAAATAGCTTACCTGATTCACAATAAGAATAACTCATATGAACACATAGCTGACAGAACTAAAATATGTATTATTAGTTTATGACATCATGACATGATTGATTTGATTACCCAAGTGGCAAATCCCTCATTCAGCCATAAATGTGTCCACCACTCCATCGTTACAAGATTGCCGAACCACTGATGTGCAAGTTCATGTGTTCATGGGCATTTGTTTACATTAATGAAAATGTGGTGTGGGAATAGTGAGAGCCATGAATTACCTGGTCATATGTTCATGGGTATTTGTTTACATTAATGAAAATGATTTTTGGTTCATGTTCGTTTCTGTGAACAATTCACCAAATGTTCAGTTCGTTTGTAACCACGCCTAAAACCATAACGTTTACTTTTGGCAAAATTATTGAAATGATCTTATTTAAATAATATATGTATATGTTATGTAAATAAGGTTAGATTACATGGAAGAAAACTTTTTTATGATTTTAGCTTAGTATTATTATGTAACTATGATTTATGGTAAGAATAAGAACATTTTGTAAGGTGTGATTTATAACAAGAATAAGAATATTTAGGGTAATTGTGATTTATGACAAGAATAAGAATATTTTATGAATTTGTGACACATAACTAGAAGAATCTTTTTTATGTAATTGTGATTTATAACAAGAACAAGAATATTAAATAATAACTAGTAGACATAAACTCGTATGCTATGGGTGGGTTGTTGATGTGGCCATGAATTTATAACGTTCGGTTTAGAATAAAATTTATGTTGAGATGTAGTTAAAAAAGAACGTCGAAATGAATAAAATAAGAAGTGTAAACCCAATATAGAAAAGTAAATTATGATTTAGTTTTGATAGCATATACATTTGTGTTTCGATTAAATTTACATTGAAATGTATTATAACAGTAATTAAAACCCGATTAAAATTTACGTTTAGTGGTTTGATTTTAATTAATATTAACTATATATTATTTACTAGAAGATAGGCTTTGTTAGAGGCTTTTCACTGTAGCATTCCGTACAAGTCTATTTTGCCTGCATTTCCGTGTTCTTCCACGTATATTTCCTTTACACATCTATCACCTGTGAAGCTAAATTTATGAGTTTACCAGCCATTGGCGTTTTTAGGGTTAATTAGGTATAGCTCATGTCATGGGTCTGTCGTTGCCAAACACTAAACATAATTGACATTAGGTTACGTAACAATGTTTTAGGCTTCAAATTGATCCTTTAATCATGCTGACTTGTTAACCGGTTGTCATCATTACGTAAAACTACTTGCGTAATAGGTTGATGATGTTGAAATGAAAAGAAACATGCTCTTTTTACCCACTTAGACATAGTATACAACTGAATTGAATTTGGTGTGTTGCTTATTTTCTTAATCATTATTGTTGTAGGTGGTCGACTCATAGTCGTTGGTTTGGATGTCACTGACTGCTATGGGTTTTTGAGGTTCGTTTATTACTTCTTGATGTTGTAGTTTTTGTTGAAGAATTGTATTAATTTTGTAATGATAGTTTAGGGTACTCAGTCTTTCAATTGGGCTGCATTGTTTTCATTTTTACTTGCTTCTTAGGAAGAGATAAATGATTAAACATTATGGGGTTTGAGTGGAGTAAATTGTATCTGATTTTTGTGGTTCAAATTGTTTTTTAAACAAAATTGGTGCAGGAGTTATGCTATATGTAAACAGTAAGCTAAACACTTAAATATGTAATTAATTTAGTATAATCTTATCATTGGTATAGTAAAATTTGGGGGCCATTTTACATATAATGTCTTAAATAACCTTATACATGGTAGCAATCTCTAAAACTGGGATTTTGTATATTTTTCTTTTGCTTTATAAAAGTAACTACTTATTCTTCTTTAGTGAGTTAAGTTAGAAACATGTTTCTTTTGTTTTTTGCTTCTTGGTATCTAATTTACCCTTTTTACATTTTCTATCTTGTTTGAAATATTTTATTTGAATTATGATTTAGCACCCTCTCAAGTCTCAATATACAAAGGAAGATTAAATCCTGCAGCCACATGATGTGCTTTACAATTATTATTATTTTTTAGAAACAAAACAACCACAAATAGCTAAAGATTAACATAGAAGAACTAGATATATTCTAACCCTACAATAAATTGTTTTGTTTGTGCATGTATGATGTTACTCTAGCTTTGTGAATTTTATTGTTTTCTTTGTCGCCTGAGGTGTATTCTTTTTTCTTCTATGATTTTAAGAGAAGGCGGTAATATTTCTCTTAATTTCCAATTGTTTGTGGTGTTCATGTTGCTTTGTTTCGTAAGGCAGCATGCTTTAGCTTTTGGGGATTACTTCTTGGCCTTTGACAGTTGATTAAGTTCTTTTTTGCGGCTTTTGGCAGTACACGATGATGTTTGTCTTTGATAACACCAGCTAAGCTACAACACGATTGTGATAAAAGGTGTTTCGAAACCTCAAGAACTGGCACTCTCATCAACCGCACCAGAAACAGCAGCTGCCCTGCCACCAATAACGTTAGCTAAGCGACCACACAACACAAGCAAAGGTAAAAATACTAAATCAAACAAACAACGAAAACAAAAATAAACTAACATCCACTACACTTATATGCAGGAAAGGAACCTAGACGTGGTCTAGCATCAACAAAACACCAAGTGAGGCCAAGACACACCTTTTGTCACCTTATCTTTTGTAATACATATTGCAATCAACTGTTTAACAATTTACTTGGTCACATAATGTTCCCATTTTGTAGTAATCTACTTATCTATGTAATTAAGTTGTTCATAGTCCAACCTTTTCACCGCGAAGCACGGGGTGAATAAATAGTTTTATATGAAAACGTAAATTATCAAAAAGTAACGCACGGGGTGAATAAATAGTTTTATATGAAAACGAAAATAATCAAAAATTGTGTTAAGGATATGATTGGGATTAAAAGACAAAAGTAAATCTAAAAAAGTCTAAAAGAGAAGTACAATTCTAAAAAAGAAAAATAAAATAAATCCTAAAACCGAGAGGGGGTTGAACTCAGGTCCTCATGGGAGCAAAGCCCGTGCACTACCACTAGGTTGTCACTGTTCTGTGTTGTTTTTAGTGGTGTATTTTTTAGGTGATGATTGTTAATACGGGATTAAGTTTTAGATTTTTAAAATGATAACTACGTTAACAAAACACACACACACACACAATAGGCAAATGCACTTATCTCAATGCTGATTTTAAATCATTGATTGAAATCATTGATAGAACCTATCGCCCAACCATAAATGACTCGCTCCCGTTAGTACCTATGCGAACATATAGCACCATTCAACATGTACTATTGTTCGCTCTCAATAGCTCTATACATCAAACTTCTCCACGTTGGACAACATCTTTTATTTGGGTGAGCGACATGATGGCTTATTATGGACGTTGAGTTTAGAGAAAATGATATGTATAGCTTGTCAAGGTCAAAATGGGGTCCTTACATACTTATACTTTGGCCCTTTCAGAGTTACGATCTAGCAAGCATTAATCATGACAGTTATAAAATATGAAGGACAAAACCCTCCTTGGATCCTCCTTCTATCCAGACCACCAATCTCAAGCATCGTTTCCGGTTGTACGCTAGGAGTTACCCAAGGTGTGTTGAATAAAGCATCTCACAAATGTCCTATCCTTTGGCATTTCCACGTGTCGGTGATTTTAGGTTTCTCTAATCTATAGATGACTCTTTGAATGTCAAGTATGGTTGGGATCCCTTTAACCTTAATTAAAGATCACATTAGTCTACCCAAGAATCAAAGATTGTGAGAGTTATTAACGACCCAAGTTAATGATGCCACAAGATTATTGGTAGACTTTAAGGATTAGACAAAAAATTTAATGACCCTAGTTAATAACGACACTATTATTTCACTCATTTTCAATAATTTAATTATTTAAAGACATTAACACACACCCATGATCTTCTTAGTTAACTCAACATCAAGTGGGTAAGTTTCCCCCAAACACCCTCAAGAATCTAGCCAAAAATGACCATGGAACTAGATGTTAACAAACGGTGAAAAAAAACTATATAAATCATAAAAAGCTTGATTACACTAATGATTCTTGAGTTTTCTTAATAATTACAATGATTAGAGAGAGTGGGGTAGAAGAGAAGTGTGTAGTGGAGAAGAGGGGAGAAGATGAGCTTGTAAAATGGTGGAAATGAGCTCTATTTATCGGCAGGTGCAGGTCGAGGCACGCCCAGTGCCTGGCCAAGTGACATGTTATAGATGGTTTGCGAGGCACATGGCTTGTCTAGAATACATGCGTCATGGTAAACTTTGTGGCCTGGGATCTTCAGAAATCGTCGAAATATCTTTTTTGTCGCTTTTTTTTGTCAAGGCATGTAGTGTCTAGCCTAGACATGGAACGTGCCTCAAGTATTTTGACCATGAAACCATTTTTTCCTTCGTCTCATCGAGCTACCCAAGATTCATAAATTATAGTCCCTGTAAGTCATTTTCTAGCCCGAAATATGCTTCTACAAAATTTTGGGCGTTTCTAGCTATACTGTTGACATTTAGTTGGCTAAGGGACCACCATTTTGTCTTGTTTTGAGGATGTCTACTTTTTCATGACTTGAGGAAAATGCATAAGGTGTGTCATGTAGGCATGACCCGTGTCTTGAGCTGCAACTTGACTTTTCTCTTGATTTTTCTTCATTTTTCGCTTCTTTTGTCATTTTGCGTTGGTTTTGTCCTGAAAATTAAATATAAACCAAGATAAAACATAATAAATGTGGGTGTAAATTGATATAAAAACATGTGCGCTTTTGCTTATATCACCTATTGATGAAGAGGGTATTTATACATATAGTTGGTTTGGACCGTTGTGTCATGTGGTGTGCCTAACAGTATAACTGACTGTTTGTCGAGCATGCCATTAACTTAGAGTCTGGACTTGGATTGTGTGGAGCATACCATGTTCGTAGATTTGCGAGGTGTGAGGTACACATGTTAACACAAAGAAACTACATGCATGGTGTTGTGGTCTTACATTTCGGATTGTGTGTTGCATGAAAGAGCCTCGTTTTGGGACTTGTGTCCTTACATGTATGAAACCTTGTATGGAGCCAGAACTTCAAAGATGTAGATTAGTCATCAAAAAAGAGAGGTTTCCGCGTACTCTATAGAGTTAATATGGTTTCTATAAGTAAAGACCTAGCTTGGAGGAGGTGAACAATTTTGGCTTTTAGTATTTGTACCGGAGATGAAAGATGATGTGTGTTTGAGAAAAGAGTGAAAATTTCAAGAAAGTTAATAAGTATATATTTCCCATTATAAAAACTATTATTGTTTATGTTAAAGTTTGAATTAACGAAAGTAAAATACGCGCCATGTTTTCTTAAATATATATGGAAGAAGAGAAAAATATCATTGTTTTGACCAAAAATACATTGTTTTGACCAAAAATTAATAACTGTTAAAATAAACTATATTATGGTGACTATCCACATTCTAACTCTTGTCTCTTCATTTTCTTTGTATTAATGTAAGAACTTTATATGTATATATATTCCTTTTTATTACATGATTACATCTCAATGAATTATAATTATCTATTCTATCTCTCTCTATGTTTTCCTTTGATACTTGTTCTTATGTTCATATACTAGTCGCTAGTAGGCCGTTGTTTCACAACACGTTATCAGCACGAAAGTGTTTTTTCTTCAAAACCTTGTTTTTTTTTAAACCAGTGGCGGCCATTTTTTTTGAAACTGTCATCGCTCTACTTTGGTCGACAACTACCAACCAATGAAAGAACTTATATCTTCGGGTTAAATTGCTTCGAATGTCAAGCTCTCTTACAGATTTACTTTCCGCCGGATTCATAAGGTATCATTGATTCGAAAGGTAATCTTTATATAAAAGTGTTACATTCTTTATTTTATATTAAGTTATTTATAATAGTTTCAAACTATCACTTTATATATCATTTATATTCCGGTAGTAGTAAGGGAATCTAAAGTTAATTGATCCACTTCTTAAAAATATATTAATAAGGTTATTATTAAAAAAACTAACATTTTTGAATAAATCCATATATGAGTTTTAAAAATAAGTACATGATACGGTTTGGGTTGGAAATTGTTATAAACTTATCGATTGTATAAACTACAATATCGGTTGATATAGATTTGTAATTATAATTACATGTACAATTATTTAATTGATATCCAACAAGCATGTTTATTATTAATAATCTTTGTATTACTATGTAGATATGATATGTATTATGGTATGTATATTGAATATTATCATATGTGGAGGATGTTGACATTCCTAAGAGTTTGCCAAAGTGAAGGTTTATTTATTATTTGAGAACATTGCTAGGATATACTTGTTTATCTGTTAATAACATATTTCTTTAGTGTTAGTTTTTTTTACATCCGTTTACAATAGTATTATATGGATCATAATATAATGTATGTTGCATTTAGATTTAGTTTATGTTTATTTTCGTGTATATTATTGATTAACCGGTAGTATTTTACTAAAGTAAATATAGTATATAGTAGAAGTATTGTGAATCTTGTGATGCTAATAAATCTAAGACGTTTGATGATTAAAAGGTTATTATCTACATGTTTTAGAGTTAATAAAACACATTTGTCTTCGCAATACAATAATAGTATGCATTTTTAAGATGGTGTCGACTAGATGCACAATCTTTGCAGCATATTTTCTTTTATATATGATTATTTTGATTGCTTATTGAAACTAAATTGACAAGTTTTTCCTACCATATGTTTAAAAACACCATGAGGACTTGAGGAAGATTATTGGTTATTTTTTTAAATTAAAGTAAAAATATTATACAAGATATACTTTTGGCTAGGTATACACTTGTACAGTGATAGGTGAATTCATACAATATTAGATAACTTATTTGTGATGCACTGTTACCTATAGACAAATTTGTTCGCAAGATAATGTGTTAAATGTTGGCATCTTTTTCTAACCGTACTTATACTAACCATATAATTATTGTTATTGCTATTGTTGTCTTGATCATATACAAGTGTATTCGTTTGGGTGAATTTAGTTGAATGGAATAAGTTAGTATAATCAAGATACATGCTTAGTAGTTTTGAAATTTGTTTACGAATAAAATAGGAGAACTTTAAAATTTTGAAACATTATTAATGGAGTAAGAAGAAAAAAGGTAAAGAAAAAAGGGATTAAAAGTTGTCGAAAAAGATAAAATGAAGGGTTGTTAGTTGAGTTTTTAGTTGGCCTGAATATTATTCCTAACTATTTCTGTCTAGCCACTAATAAGCTTCCATGTAAATTTTCTTTAGTTAAGTGAGTAGTTTTTATTGATGATTTACTACACAACTATATAAGTCACTATTTTCCTAAACATATTTTAGTTGCCTATAAACTAGCTGTGTTACAAATGAATATTTGTAAATAAATTATTAAATGTTGAGAGCTTGAAAGAGATATATGTTTAAGTTTCAAAGTGACAGATATATTGTTTTTATATGATGACCTGCTATAAGGTCATGTATTGTATGATTTGTTGCTATCTATACGTTGTATTATATATGCTATCACTTCATTACATCGATAATACCGAATAGAACGACTAAACCAAAGTTGGGGTTTCTTGTCATTCTCATGAAAGAGTGGAAATATGTTTCGATTGGACACCCAAAGTGTCATACTCCTGTATCTCATTATCAAGTATAAAAGAAATATTATATGTATCAGACATATAATTACTTCTCAATTGACGTTATACGAAGAGAAGTTCATTTATAAGGGAAATCGGATAAAACAAATTTTATTTGTCAAACCTCAAATATACTCCTGAAATAGCAATATCACTTAAAGGGTATGAACGGTTTGAAATGACTGTATATCTATATGTTCGAGAAAATAATGGAAAATCGTAAAAGTTATATGGTTTTACTCTGTTTTATGAAGTGAATATATATTGATCATTATAATCATGGGCATCATTGAGAAAATTGTAATGATGATCATATTAATAATGAGATTGACATTAGAAGTGCAATAATCATCATGTTAATAAGAGATCAAACTATCAGAAATTATAAGATAGCCAAGCTAATAGTGAGATCGAATATAAGTATTATAATGATAGTCATGATGAGATCGACCACCAAAAGTGGTAAACTAGTGATTACATAACACGATGGTTTGAACTTTGAAGTTATAATACATCCTTTCATATCTCATGTTTTGTATTATATACGTGCAAGTAATACATATACAATATCATAAACCATAAGTTCATGGATCATAATTATATGTTGGCGTGACCGGTTAGACCACACCGAGCCAATGATGATGTGAAACTTAATGAATAACCAGAAGATTCTTCATGATAATTAAACATGTCATAGTTGTTCTCAACAAAAGTTAATTATTTACCAACCAAAGTAGGGTGTGAATCCCTAAAATATTATTATGGAATGAACGAAGGATGTATATATCCAAACATGATACCGTTTAGTGTTTTTAAATCGATGCAATGGTCATCAAAGTTACAACTTGAAGTTGTGTGTAGCTTAGCTAATGAGATAGCAAGCATATTATCCAAGATTATCATATTTATGGTGGTTATAACATTGAATTTAATATCCATGTTACTAATGATTATTGGAATAATTATTGAACTTTCTAAATGCTTAAGACACATATTGCTTTTGTTGAAGATGATGATCAAACGTCTACAAATTGATTGCAAAGCCAATAATCAAGAGAGCAAAAGTTCCTATTTGAGCACATGTGATTTTACATGCGGCAACATTATTTCACATCAAGCCAACATGTTGTAATAGTTTCTCCCCGTTATAGTTGGTTTTCGGTCAGGAACCAAATATTTCCCATCAAACTTTTTGTTGTGCAGTATACATTGGAATTTATGCACCACAACGCATAAAGATTGAAACTCAAATAATGTTGGGAATATATGTTGGGTGAAACTACTATTTATGATTGCATACTTAGAGCAATTAACGAGAGATTTTTTTATGGCTCGTTAGATCTTACATTAAGTAAATTAACATTCTCAATATTAGAGGGAGATTAATGGTAGTTGGAAAAGGAATGATTATGCATGAATTATCATTGATCCTCAAACAAAATTATGTGAACAAGAAGTTCAAAAGATAATTCGTTACCTAGATTAAAGAATCAATCACCAGACATGTTCACTGGCCTAAATACAGTGACTAAGTAAGTTACATAGTCAACTGCTAATGCTCCAATTAAGATAAGTGTCCTAGAATGACAAACCATATATTAATGAGTCTATTACATGCCTGAAGCGTGGTAGACTAGTCGATTCCAAGAAATTTAAAATTCCTCGAAAAATTGGAGCAAGTAATGAAGAAGATGGTCAAGTCGAGGTTATTACAAAAAAAAGGTCTCTTGAAGAGACATTAGACATGATGGTTCTTGAAGAACCTCAGGTACCTGAAAATAAAGAGCTCTTCGTAAGTTATATCATGTCTAGAAGTGTATGGAATCGAAACAAAATCGACGTCGTTATACTTTTGTATATATAGCGCTAGAAATGATGAAATGACGAGGATCATGATTTAAGATTTGCCTACAAATGAAAACGTATAAAGGGTTGGCCAAAATGGAAAGACGCAAATAAGGCAGAATTGAATTTTCTAATGAAATGGAAAGTTTTTGGACCAACAGTCCATACAACTGAAGTTGTAAAATATGTTGGATACAAATAGGTCTTTTATGCGATTCATGTGAAATCAAATTAAGTGAAATAAGGCAAAAACTGGTGGCAAAAAGATTTCGCAAAGACCCATGATTGATTAAAATGCACACTTTCTAGTGGTGGAGGCAATGACTTTCCAATATTGTATTCGTCTGGTAATATAAAGAAAGAATTGATATACGTCTTATGAATTTTATGTATCACGTGACACTGGAAGTTTACATAAAAGTTCCTGAAAGATTTAAATTATGAAACTCATGTAAAGAAAGTTCTCGAGAAGACTATGATTCAGATCTGCATACATAATGGGTATTATATATAGGCTAAATATAATTACAACTCTTGATGAGTTTACTAAAGCAGTCGAGTACTTAAAAGGTAATATTAAAACATGTTAAGGATGTTATTCTTGTGCACAAATAAACATACGTAGAAAACTTGTACCTGGTGATTATAATATCTCAATGTACAATGTATAAGCATGGTGTAATATGGATTTTATCAATAAGCAAGTGTTCAAGACATCTTTGCATATGATATAAAATCAATGAGAAAGTTTACGGGATGGAACTCCTAAAGAGTGTATGCACATATATAATTATTCAAAGTAGAAAGAAGTATGTGAATGATTATAAATGCCTAAAGCTCAAAACCTTGGCAATGTATCTTTATAAAGTGAAGAAAAGATTTATATGGACTAATATAGTAGAGTCGAATGTGGTATAATTGACTTGCTGCTAAGCTTAAAAAGGAGAAATACATATGGTGTAGTTAGTCCATTTGTTCTCATTAAAAGAACATATGATGTTTACAAGTATTATTGTTTATGTTGATAATGTCATTAAAGATGGCATATCAAGATGGGCTCAAATATTTAAACTAAGAATTTGCAAATTAAAGATGGTGGCAAATTTATGGCCCAATATGTAGAATATGCATTTGTATTATTATCCATCAATCATAATACATCTAGAAGATGGTGGACATTTTCATATGCACAAAGCTTATGGTATAAGTACATTTAATGATGTCCAAATAGTTGATATAAAAAATGACTCTTATCATCTCTAATCAAAGAAGCATATATCCTTGGTCTAGAAGTACCATAGTTAAATTCGAATTGTATTAATATATCTTGCTAGTATATATACACGGGCATATGTCAGGAAATTCATTGACAAGATATAACTCGTGTACAGTGAGGAGATAATGTAATGTAATGGGTAAAACATTTATTTTTATACCCTTAAGGTACAAAAGATATGGATTCATATTTCCTAACCTATCAACAAGTTTGGTTAGTTTTGTAAATGCAGAGAATATAGCAAAACACATTCATGAATCTTATGTTATCTACTTACAAGAGGAAGTAATTAAAGTTTCACATGAAGATCATACATCAATGTTCATTGAAGGATTTCCCATTAATGGATCAAGCGACATATCAAGCTGCACATCAATGGATTATAAAGTTTTGAGCAACTTTCAAAGAAGCCCGACATGAGCCACTTATAGGATACATGTAAAAATGAGGGGGAACATTATACAAGTTGCCCTCTTTTTCCCTTAATCAAGTTTTACCCAATGGGTTTTCTTAGTAAGGTTTCTAATAAGGTAACATACCTGATCCAAAATATCAGGGGGAGAAAATACACGCTGCACTCCTTTTCCCTTAGCTTAGGTTTTGTCCCACTGAGTTTTCCCAGCAAGGTTTTTAACGAGGCAGCACCACCAAGCGTATAATATATTATTTTTATCACATGGATAGTCAAGGGGAGTGTTATAAATAAACTATATTATGGTGACTATCCACATTCTAACTCCCGTCTCTTCATTTCCTTGTATTAATGTAAGAACTTTATATATATAGATCCCTTTGTATTACATGATTACATCTCAATGAATTAATAATTATCTATTTTGTCTTACTCTATGTGTTTCTTTGATACTTGTTCTTAGGTTAATATACTAGTCGCTAGTAGGCCGTTGTTTCACAACAATAACAATTTTCTGATTAAATTTGAATGTGAGGTAGTGTAATTAATTAATTATTCTTTACAGACAATACTAATTTTTGAGCATTTAATTGATTTAATAAATACAATTAATTTATCTAAGCACATTTAAATTAACAAGCTTCCATGGACTATGTATTAATCACTTATATCCATTTTAAAATTCTTAAATTTTGGTATTAATACTAGTTCAAAATTTCGGGATATTACAATATCAATAAACTAAGCGTTTTGGCCCCCACTTCCAAAGGGCCACAAATTCCAAAGAAAAACATAATATACGTAGATGATTTTAGCTTTTAGATTGTTGACATTGAGGTTTATGATTTACAATTAAGCATACACAAAGATAATATATGAATCATAGTATCTAAAACGTTTTTTTTTTCTTTTTACCAAAATGGCCCCAAATTTGTTATCCGTTTTGGACCTAATATATTTTAATTTTAAGTCAGCCTTGTACATATTAATATCCTTTTAGGTATGACACGTTTTTTTTTGAACGTCAGAAAAAACACTACCCTACCACCATATATACAAAGTCCACTAGTACATACACACCAAAACACATTTGTACTACCAGCCCATATTGCTGAAACTAAACCCACACCAATTATCCCAACATAATCTAGAGTTTTTAGAGTTGGACTTTCCCGAAGGAAACTTAGAGCCTTCACGTCATCTACTGTCTTCTGAGTCGAATAAGGAATGTGCTCAAAGAACCACCTCGTTTCGGGATTTCCATATCACATAGCATTGTCAAGCATACTGCGTGCACCATCTTCTTGAATTTTTTTCTGAACCACACAATACACATCCATATTCAAGACATCTCTGATGCTAAAAGTGTAGAAAGTTGGCAAGTTACACCATTGTGCAATCACTGCCCAAACCGTTTGTGCAAACTCGCAATCTACAAAAATATGCTCAAACGTCTCCAAAGCTTCGATCCATAGAGGGCACATAGTAGATGTGACACTAATTTTTCTTCTCGCTAGCGCGCACCTAGTCAGAAGCCTTTTTAGAGTGTTCATATCATATCCTTAAATCCCGTGAGAGGGATTTCATATTATAAAAAGTGGGTGTGAGTGAAGGAGAGAGAAAATTTTACTGTTCCATGTATAATTTTTTAATATATTTTGAAAGTGGTTGTGAGTGTAGGAGAGAAAAAAGATAAATATAAACTATAAAAAATATTATTTAACTGAAAGGAGAGAGAAAATATAGTTGTTTATAGTGTAATTATAGGGTAGAAAATGGGATAGGATATGAATGCTCTTAGATCCGCCTGCCATGCTAGGATACCCATTTTTGGCACCAAATTGTTCCACCGAAAAAACCTTACTCGGCTGGCCAAAACAAGCAGGGACCAACCTCTTCTTGTTACTTCTTATAGAGAATGAGCCTGTTTCGTCCAAGAGCCACTCCCAGCGATTGGGTGAATCTGATAACAATGGGATGCCCAAAACGCTCAGAAGCTACTTCCATTCCATGCATTTCGCACCATTAATCGGGTATTCTTCTGTAACACCCCAAATTTCAAGTACTAATTAATAAAATTGGAGATAAATAAGTATGAAATAAAGTCCTAACCATTTTTAAATAAACACCAAACTTGAGGGACTGATGGTGAATAGAATGAAAGTTGAATTAGTATTAACTTAAATAAAAAAATACACACACATCAGTGGGGTGTGTGTGTGTGTGTCGACCGTAAGCAGGAGAAGAAGGAGAAAAACCCTAAACATCACAAATCTACAAAATTGAAAGAAGATTGAGGATTAAATTCTATGCATGAATTAAGAATCATAAGCCATCTAAGTATTCTTAACACCAAGTAAGTTAAATTTTGAGTTTTAGAGATGAATAATAAAATGGGTTATGTATATGAAATTGAACAAGAATGTTGGTTACTATCAACGTGTAGAAGTTATAGTGTGCTCAATTTTGATTATGTTGATGATTTGGGATGAAACCCATTTATGATGGTAGATTGATGAAGGCTATAGAAAATTCATGTTTAAATTAGTGTAATGTTGATGTTAGGATAGAGTTGTGGAAGGTATTTTGATAGATAATTTGATACAAAACATAAGTTATGCGGTTATGATTATGAATTATGAGGTTTGAATGGTTATAAAGAAAAAATCCATGATTGAACTAGGAAGAATGTGCTTAAATTACTTGTACATCGTGCTTTCTATAGTACGCATACCACATGTTTGATGAGATGCCTTGAATTTAATCAGTTGGATTTTGACGCTAAAACTTGTTAAATTGATGAATTAGTATGGAAATGAGATTATATGCGATTAATTAACGTCATAATCCAAAGTTGAAGTATGAGTATGTAATGAACATTTTAGAAGCTAAACATGTGATGTTACACCTTATAGGAGTGAAGAAAGAAGGGGATACAAGCCAATCGAAAGCACTTGAAACACAAGATCGAGGTAAGTTCATATGAACTTTGTTTACTTTTAATATGAGTATGATAATAGTTTTCATTATGTTGATTCTACCTGAAAATGATAGTATAGATATAGCAAATTAGAGAGTTAGTTTTGAAGCACTCGTTAAAAATGAGAAAGAAAGAGATATGTTTAGAACTGTTATTAGCGGGTAAGATTGAATAGGAATATTTGGATCTTGCTCTTGGAACTAATGTAAATCATTGTCAGATGAGTCAAGGCGAATGAGTTATACTCGAACGAAATAGTCTTTATATTGACTTAACATAAACGAGTCAAACAACCCAAGATGCTAATGAACGTAGTTTAGCGATTATTGATACATACTTACTAAATTATGTTTTTCATATTGTGAATGATAGGAAAATCGCAGGTTTAAATTGGCGAGCTTGGAACGAACACATCTTAATGCTCATAAGGCGCTTCCCGTCATGTTCAAAATGCCAAACGGGTCAAAACGTCATTTTGGTTGTAAATTATGAATTTCATACTCGTGTCTTTTGTAAGTATATTAAATTGATACCTATGGTTTCGTAGTTTGTTTTAATGGTATTAAGAAGTTTTTATGATGACGATGTGCTTAATCTCGTCATGAGGGTATTTTGGTAAAAATTTCACGTTACAAAGATAACGTATTTTAATTCTCTTGACGTTGTGACTTTTATGGAATATGGGCATTAAAAGTTGGTATCAGAGCCAAGGTTTGAGGGATTCAAGTGTCCGAACCAGGTACTCGAACTCAAACCGAAAGCTCACGCAAGTTTGTGTTCGTTCCGAAGCGCAATTTGGTAAGTGCTCTTAAAAAGTTTTAACACTTATGCTTCTAAAATATGGAAAATGGAAAGGGATTGTGAAAGTCTCACTAGAATAACTTGAGTAGGATTTTTACGGAATGTTATGAATAAACGAGAATGAAAAAATGGTCAAAACGGGGCTCGAAAGTGAAAATTTTAACCTGTTAGAGCTGTGCAGCGTCTGCAGAACAGACGGAGCGTCGGCGACGGCCCTTTGTGGCGTCGGCGACGCTACCCTTGTGACCCGACGCACTAACCTACTGTCTACGCAACATGTTCAGTGATGCACAAATTTAAGCTCCGTCGGCGACGTAGCTCAAGGACGACGCCGACGCCACTCCCCAAACAAAATTTGAATATTGTTATTTTATTGTGCCAAGACTTCCAAACCCATCTTAAACATTCGTTAAACTTTAGAAAGGCACTAGAATGTGAATGAAACCATGATGGTAAGCTAGTTAACCTATATATATATAGGTATACCAATGACGAATGCACGAATGAATAAGAAAGTTGTATGCACAAACGGAAGTATGTTTCGATTGGCACGCCAAGAATGTTGTGGTGAGAATTATATGAACCCGTAACCTACAAGAATGGGGTTTATGAGATTATGCAATATATAGAATGATATATGTGTATATAGATGTATACTTACATATGAATTAATAGTATGATATCTAACATAAGTATGTGATTGTAAATGACGGATGAAGGAGGTTCAAACGCTACGGAACAAAAAAGTCAGGATGAATGAAATAAGCTGATTGCGGACGAAGTATAGAAAGACACCTGATGCAAACGTCCCTCGTATAGCGCAGGAAGTAGAAAGTCAGGTGTTAAACATAGTGTAAACTATGATGACAAGCAAGATAGACGAACTGAAAGAAATGATAAGTGGAATACAAAGCAAGAAAGAAGCACGTCAGTGCACGTATAAGGAATTCATGGCGTGTAAACCTGCATCTTATAATGGGGAATAGACCCCATAGAATGTCAAAGATGGATCTCCAACATAGAAGGGGTGTTCATTCGAAGCCATTGTGAGAAGGAAGATCAAGTGATGTTCGCCACAGGGCAACTTCAACGACAAGCGAAGGATTGGTGGGATGCGTATAGTAAGGAGGTAGGTGAGGATAAACTACAAACTCTTACATGGCAAGAATTCAAGGAACCCTTCATGAAATATCATTGTCCACAATCAGCCATAAATAGAATTCAAGAAGACTTCCTCCATTTTCGTCAAAAGAATGAAACAATCGATGAAATCACGAACATTTTCCTCGACAGATGAAGTTTTGTAAGGAATTCACAAGAACGGAGAGGATGAAGATCAACCGCTACCATGATATGCTAAAGGCCGAATAAAGAGAGTTCATCACTCCTTCTAAATGCGAAACTTCCGAACGCGTCATTAACTTGGGCAAGAGATAAGAGATCGAATTAAAAGGCAAGAAGAGTGAGGGGAGAAGAGGCAAGTTGAGAAGGGAACACAAGGTATTCCCAAGAAGCCCAAACATTACGATCATAGTAAGAAAGAGACTTCTAAGGGAGGATTTCCACGATGTAAGACATGTGGGAAACTTCACATGGGGAATGTTTAATGGGAAGAAGGGGGTGCTACAACTGTGGCCAAGAGGGGCATCCATACTACAATTATCCAAATCCAAAAAGAGTATGCTACAATTGTAACGAGTCAGGTCACGTGAAAGCTGAATGCCCTAAACTCAAGCAAGGAATAAAGAAGGAAGGAAAAGAAGGAAGAAATCCAAGGGCCAGAGGAGGAATGTTTCAGATCTCGTCAGAGGAAGCAAGAGCTCAACGAATGTTGTTCAGGTATATTCGTGCTAAACTCTATACCAACATATGTACTGTTTGACACTGGAGCTTAGTATGTCATTTGTTTCAAACGAAATTATTCATACCCCTTCTTTGTGATAGAAAGAATGCCCGTACCTTTAGAAGTAGAAATAGCCGATTGCAAGAGTTATTTATTACACGAGATATGTAGGAATTGTAAACTCACCATAGAAGACGAAGAATTTGATATTGATCTTATTCCCATGGTTTTGGGAGAATTCAAAGTAGTAGTGGGTATGTATTGGCTATCCCGACACCACGCGAAGATTCTATGCGAAAGTAAGGTTATTCGTGTCATATCTCCTAAAGGGAAGCAAGTAAGTATATATGGGGAGCGAAGTAGAAAATAAATTATGCACCATTGTTGAGGCGGTTAAACATGTAAGAAACGGAAGTAAGGCCTTCTTAGCCTATGTGGTCGATACTAAACAAGATGCCCCAAGAATAGATGATACAAAAATTGTGAATGAATATCTGGATGTGTATCCGGATGATTTACCAGGATTACCACCTGAACGAGAAGTAGAATTTCGGATGAATTGGAACCAAATGCTAAGTCGATAGCCAAAGCTCCTTATAGGCTAGCACCCGCTGAAGTTCAGAATTGATGGTTCAAATACAAGAACTCCTTGACAAGGGTTTTATATGTCCCAGTGTATCCCCTTGGGAGCACCCGTCCTGTTTGTAAAGAAGAAGGATGGTTCGATGCGCATGTGCATCGACTATCGTGAGCTTAATAAACTCACGGTGAAAAACCAAAATCCCTTGCCAAGTATAGATGATCTTTTTGATCAATTACAAGGAGCAAGTTGGTTTTCAAAGATTGACCTACGTTGGGATATCACAGTTACGGGTGAGGGAAGAAGATGTAGCTAAGACTGCGTTTACAACTCGATATGGACATTATGAGTTCTTAGTAATGTCTTTCGGTTGACTAACGCCCCGGTCCGCGTTTATGGATTTAATGAATAGAGTATGCCTAAACATGCTAGACAAATTTGTCATAGTATTCATAGATGATATTTTAGTATATCGAAGCGACTAGATGCTCAACATTTGCGAGAAGTACTCGAGACACTCCGTAAGGAAAGATTATATGCTAAGTTTTCCATATGTGCTTTTTGGCTCAGAGATTAGGCCATGTGATTAATGAGAAAGGAATTTCAGTAGATCTGTCTAAAGTAAAGCTGTTATTAATTGGTTGCCTCCGAAGAATGTTAATGAAGTAAGAAGTTTCCTAGGTTTAGCTGGTTATTATAGGAGATTTATCCAAAATTTCTCTAAAATAGCCCTACCTATAACCAGATTGACTAAGAAGGAAGAAAAATTTTTTGTGGGGTGTTGAACAAGAGAAAGCCTTTCTTATACTAAAGGAAAAACTGTCAAGTTCTCGGTCTTAACCTTATTAGAAGGAACAGAAGATTTAGTGGTATACACGGATGCTTCGCATTAGGGGTTGGGGTGTGTCTTGATGCAACGAGGCAAGGTCATTGCCTATGCTTCAAGACAACTTAAACAGCACGAAGGCAATTATCCGACTCATGATTTAGAGTTAGCAGCTGTAGTTTTTGTTTTGAAGATTTGGAGACACTACTTATACGGAACGAAATGTACCATCTACTCAGATCACAAGAGTCTCATATATTTCTTTGAGCAAAAAGATCTTAACATGAGACAACGAAGGTGGCTAGAATTAATCAAAGATTATGATTGCGACATCCTTTATCACCTGGGTAAATCCAATGTCGTAGAAGATGCTTTAAGCCAAAAAGGTTATGCGCCACCTATCCGAGTGAAATCTATGAGAATGATAATCACCCTTAACCTTCTTGAAGCAATACGGGAAGCCCAAATTAAATCATTGAATGCAGATAACCCAAAGAATGAAAGAACGAAAGGGTTTGTTGATAAACTTGAAACAAACGCAAATGGGATTAAGACAAGGTATGACCGGATTTGGATACCACGTTTCTGCGATACGAAGACTCTGTTACTAGAAGAAGCGCATAAGTCGCGCTACTCGATTCATCCGGGAGCTACAAAATGTACCAGGATTTGAAAAGAAATTATCAGTGGTCGGGAATGAAACGTGATATTGTCAAGTATGTATCCAAATGTTTAACATGTTTACAAGTGAAGGTAGAACATCAAAAGCCTATGGGAAAATGCAACCGTTGGAAATTCCAGTAGGAAGTGGGAGGACGTAACCATGGATTTGATAACTAAACTTCCAAAAACAAAAAGGGGTCACGATGCTATTTGGGTTCTTGTCGATCATCTCACAAAGAGTGCCCTTTTCTTACCAATACGAGAGTCTTACTCTTCAGAAGATAGTTATCTCCCGTCACGGGGTGCTCAGTATCTATAGTCTTAGATCGAGACACCGATTTACTTCTCAATATTGGAAGATATTTCACGAAATATGGGCACCAAGTGCATTTGAGTACCGCTTATCATCCTCAAACGGATGGTCAATCAGAAAGAACCATACAAACTTTAGTTGATATGTTAAGAGCATGTGTCTTGGATTTCGGAGGAAACTGGATGACCATTTACCACTAGTAGAGTTCTCGTACAACAATAGCTATCAAATTAGTATTCAAATGGCCCATACGAGATGTTATATGGGAAAAATGTAGAACTCGTGTTGTTGGGGAGAAGTGGGACAAAGAGAACTAGCCCCCAAGGATGTAGTAGCAAGAACTAACGAAAAGATTGATCTAGTACGAGCTCGATTAAAAGCGGCACAAGATCGACAAAAGTCCTATGCGGACAAAAGGAGACGTCCAATTGAATTCCAAGTGGGAGACCGAGTATTATTGAAAGTCTCCCCGTGGAAAGGTGTGATTCGATTTCGTAAACGAGGGAAGTTGGGTCCTCGTTATTGGACCATATAAAATTTTAGCTCGTGTTGGAAAGGTAGCTTATCGATTAGAATTTCCCCCAGCTTTAGATGGCATTCAAAACACCTTTCATGTGTTACAATTACGAAAGTGCCTTACTGATGAGACGGCTCACATACCACTTGAAGACATTGTAGTGGCGAGAGAATGAATTATATCGAAAGGCCGGTAGTCATAAAAGATTCCAAGGTAAAGACCCTTCGTAACAAGGAGATTCAGCAAGTATTAGTTCAATGGCAACACAGAAAGGGATCGGAACTCACTTGGGAGCCAGAGGAAGAAATGCGAAAATATTACCCAACCTTATTCGGCACGTATTCAGGTTTCGGGGACGGAACCTTTTCTAAGGAGGTGGATTTGTAACACCCCAAATTTCAAGTACTAATTAATAAAATTGGAGATAAATAAGTATGAAATAAAGTCCTAACCATTTTTAAATAAACACCAAACTTGAGGGACTGATATTGAATAGAATGAAAGTTGAATTAGTATTAACTTAAATAAAAAATACACACACATCAGTGGTGTGTGTGTGTGTCACCGTAGGCAGGAGAAGAAGGAGAAAAACCCTAAACATCACAAATCTACAAAAGTGAAGGAAGATTGAGGATTAAATTCTATGCATGAACTAAGAATCATAGCCATCTAAATGTTCTTAACACCAATAAGTTAAATTTTGAGTTTTAGAGATGAATAATAAAATGGGTTATGTATAAATCATGAATGTAGTATGAAATTGAACATGAATGTTGGTTACTATCAATGTGTAGAAGTTATAGTGTGCTCAATTTTGATTATGTTGATGATTTGGGATGAAACCCATTTATAATGGTAGATTGATGAAGGCTAGAGAAAATACTTGTTTAAATTAGAGTAATGTTGATGTTAGGATAGAGTTGTGGAAGGTATTTTGATAGATAATTTGATACAAAACATAAGTTATGTGGTTATGATTATGAATTATGAGGTTTGAATGGTTATAAAGATCCATGATTGAACTAGGAAGAATGTGCTTAAATTACTTGTACATCGTGCTTAATCTATAGTACGCATACCACATGTTTGATGAAATGCCTTGAATTTAATCAGTTGGATTTTGACGCTAAAACTTGTTAAATTGATGAATTAGTATGGAAATGAGATTATATGTGATTATTAACGTCATAATCGAAAGTCAAAGTATGAGTATGTAATGAACATTTTAGAAGCTAAACATGTGATGTTACACCTTATAGGAGTGAAGAAAGAAGGGATACAAGCCAATCGAAAGCACTTGAAACACAAGATCGAGGTATGTTCATATGAACTTTGCTTACTTTTAATATGAGTATGATAATAGTTTTCATGATGTTGATTCTACCTGAAAATGATAGTATAGATATAGCAAATTAAAGAGTTAGATTTGAAGCACTCGTTAAAAATGAGAAAGAAAAGATATGTTTAGAACGTTATTAGCGGGTAAGATTGAATAGGAATATTTGGATCTTGCTCTTGGAAATAATGTAAATCATTGTCAAATGAGTCAAGGCGAATGAGTTATACTCGAAGAAATAGTCTTTATGTTGACTTAACATAAACGAGTCAAACAACCCAAGATACTAATGAGCGTAGTTTAGGATTATTGATACATACTTACTAAATTATGTTTTTCATATTGTGAATGATAGGAAAATTCGCAGGTTTAAATTGGCGAGCTTGGAACGAACACATCTTAATGCTCACTAATGCGCTTCTGTCATGTTCAAAATGCCAAACGGGTCAAAACGTCATTTTGGTTGTAAATTATGAATTTCAAACTCGTGTCTTTTGTAAGTATATTAAATTGATACCTATGGTTTAGTAGTTTGTTTTAATGGTATTAAGAAGTTTTTATGATGACGATGTGCTTAATCTCATCATGAGGGTATTTTGGTCAAAAATTTATGTTACAAAGATAACGTATTTTAATTCTCTTGAGTTGTGACTTTTATGGAATATGGGCATCACATCTTCGAATCTCAAACGAGACCATTACTGCGAACCAAATCTATCCTCCACAGAGGAGTGTTTGTAATTTTCCAGTTGGAAATATGGTAGGAAATTTTGTAGCCAAAAGGAGGTATGCGCACCATACGTGTACCTTTTCCATTCCCCATATTGCCCTTGATAGAACTAGGTAAGTCTGTCAACCAACGCATAATCATTCGCCAATCTAGAAATTTGTTTCCATGGGCCCGGGTTCGTTAACTTAGCTGGTATGTAATTCTAACTCCTTCACTATGATGTATTTCCCAAATAACCGTTCTCCAAAACCTATTATTGTCACGCTTGAACCACCACCACCATTTCGCCAACATGGATAAGTTAGTGTCATGTATGACCCAAAGCTTAAAGCCCAAAGCCCAAACCCCCATACTCCATCGGTGCAATGACCTTTTTCCAAGTGACCCAATTAATCTTAGCCTTCTCCTCGGATCCACCCCAAAAATCCTCTCCCCTTCCTATCCAAGCCCTCTATTACTTTTAACAGTACCCGATATAAGGAAAAGTAATATGTAGGCAATGAGTTAATAACCAATTTAATTAGGTGGCCAGCCTATCAAATGACGGAGTCTTGGCTTTCCAAATAGATAACCGGCTCTTAACCGTATCCAATATCAGTTTCCATTTTTTGCGAGGTTCATTATGGCGCCGACTTGTAACCCCAAAAATTTAAAAAAAGTGACCCAACCCTACACCGCAATAATTCTGCCATAGACCCCATCTCAGACTCCTCCACCCTTGTACTAAAAATGATACATTTAGCCATGTTGACTTTTAGTCTAGAAGCCAAATAAAACATCTCAGTATCCTTCTTAAGTTTTCCGTATTTGAACATGACACTCTCCCAAAAATACGTTGCCTGCATAGATTAAATGAAATAACATGAGCCCGTTCATAGTACACTTAATACCGTGAAAAAGGCCAATAGAACAAGCCCGTTTTAGGATACCTGTCAAAGCCTCTGTGGCAAGCACAAATAGAAAAGGAGAAAATGGGTCACCTTGCCGCAATCCCCTAGAGCAACTAAATTCATGTGTAGGAGAGCCTTTTATGAGGACGGAGGCATGGGCTAAGGGCACAAGTGCCATAACCCATTTTCTCCATTGAAGAAGGAAGTTCATCTAAAGAAGAATGGTATCTAGATAACCCCAGCTAATCAAATCATATGCTTTGTCTATGTCCAATTTAAAAAAGATGCCTTTTATATAAGCCTTCCTCATCCACCCAATCGTTTCATTCAACGTCCATGTCCATCCATAATACTTCTTCTGGCTAGGTAAGCCGATTGATTAGAAGACACGAGTTTGCCCACTACACCTATAAGTCTGTTCACCAAAACCTTGAACACAACCTTGTTAATGCATCCCACTAGACTGATAGCACGAAATTCTGTAAAACTTGTTGGATCCTTGACTTTAGGTATTAGGCTTCGAAGGACGATGTGCAACCAAGGCTCAATGCAGCATCATATAAAAGCTGTTGAATAGAGCTACAAAATCGTCTTGTAAACCCACCCAACAACACTTTAGGAATTAAAGTAGAAACTTCGGGCCTAGGGCCTTTTCGCCATCACATTCCCGTACCGCATTTTTTATTTCCAAAAGCGAGAACCACTGAATTAGTGAGTCGGCTTCGACATCCGTTAACAGATTCAGATTTGGGCAAGTTATGAGAGGTCTACTAACCATAGGTTCTGAACTCTTATTATAGACTACAACCTTATCTTTTATAATTGTCGGAGTAGTAACCCACGCTCCATCCACTAAAAGGCCATTAAGTCTATTATTAGAAGTATTTGCATTTATCAAAGTATGGAAGTAAGAAGAATTTTCGTCACCTTTTGCCGCCCACTTGACACGGACCTTTTGTTGAGCATCCAACGTAGGTCAAACTTCAAAATAAAATTTATACAATCCAATCTCCTTAGAATTTCTACGATTTTTTCTTGTTATAACAAAATTTGCAACTACTTTATGAACAGAATAGTAAATTTAAAATATCATTTCCTTATGCTTGATAACTTATTTGCCTAGCAAACGATCTGGGTTTAAAACCTAACGGTTCAATTCAACTCTTTGTTTTAATCAACCAAATAACATTTTTTTATACTCACAAACACACAAAACTTTGTTTTTATTATTTCAATATTCATAATTAACTTTACACTTATATTAATTTTTTCTTATAGTTCAACTTGTTTGTTTTAATCAACCAAAGACGACAAATTTTTATACTCACGCAAACACACCAAACTTTGTTTTTATTATTTTAATATTTATAATCAACGTACTAATTTTTGTCAATCTTTCGAAAACTAAATTCTACAATAACTCGTAACACGCGTGCATTGTTTAACATTTTTACATTTGATAATAGCATTGTCTCATATTTCTTTTTCTATTTTTATCAGTTTGGCAATCCACCCACAACAGACAAGTTCTAAAAATTGTTAAATTAATAATACTAAAAATGGAATAAATAAAAAATTAAAAAGAAAAGTTTTTTTAATTTCAATAAATAAAATATTAAAAAGAAAAGTTTTTTTTTAATTATAAAAACATAGGGATCAGATGGTTTAGGAAAAGAGGTGCCCAATTGTCGTAATAAGCTTTGGGCGGACATCCCATCTCGCATGTTTATGTGCAAGCAATGACCAGTCATCACTTCTCATCAAAACTTGCCTGAAGTATTATTACTTTCAACTTCACCACTAACCTCTTTATATAGCCATCCACCCAACGCATCCCTTCTCTTCCAACTTTGATATGGACCAATAACATTCATATTCCATTCCTAACAACGATTTCACTTACGCTATAGCCTAGTTATCAATAGGATTATCTCTTGTGGGAAAACCAATGTTCAATCCTTGGAATGTGTAAGTATTTAAGGGAAAATTAGCCGTTTAAAAAAACGATGATGCTAAAAATACGACACCAACAACAAAATTCTCACATTCTCCTGGTAAGTAATCCAACAACTTCTTTTGTGATTTACTCGATGAACGAACTGTAGCTGATCAAAAGTTCCTTCTTTTTGTGATTCTCTACTTGTAGCTGATCAAAAGTTTTCTTAGCTTTTTTTTATGGATTAGTGTAGTGTCTTATGGTGGGTGGTTGTTGTCAAAAGAGATTACTTGCATTTTGAAGAATCTTTGCGGTCTCCGTTCAAAAAAACTTATGGCTCGTTAGAAAGTGACTTGTTTGTAAATGAGCCGAACTCAAGCCAAGTTAAGTTTGTCTGTTGACTCGCTCGTTTGACCCGTTTATATTAAAGTCCAAATTTAACCTTTTATGAGTCATAACTCAAATAACAGTCGATTAATCTTTCTAAGTTCAAGTTTACATCAATCTAGGCTCGTTGGCTCGTAATAAATAATCCTAAAAGTGTTGCATTTATTTAAGAAAATATCATTTTGATCAAAATTTGAAAAAAAAGAAAAAAGAAAACTAAGCAAGCTGGCTCAAGCTTTTTACAATTTGGGATTAAACTTAACATATTGTTAAGATATACAAGCCAAGCCAAACCAAACTAGTTCATTTAATTTTAAGCCCGAACCTGAGCTAAAGCTTGCTCAAATCGACTCGCTTGTCAAGCACCCCTACTTCCCCTCTATCCTAATCCAGCAGAACTTAAAATCAAAATATAAATACACATAGCATTAACAAAGTCTTACACACGGAACACACCAATAATACATACACATAGTTTTTTATCAAATCCAATGGTTTTAGAATCCAATTTTATTTCTGGGGAAGATAGAATTAGAAAACTGTTTGATTTCAACAAATATAAGAATTTAAACTTGGAAAAAAGGTTCTAGAAGCTCTTTTACTTGAAGTGAAAGATTAGGCACTTAGGTTGTTGGTTGTGAGAAAAGGAAAGCTTTTTTTTATAAAAATAGAGTAGATCACATCGACAATCTATATCTTTATATTTCAGTTTTCCTAGAGTAAATTGTCATTTCAGTCTCCGAGGTTTGTTTGAATTTGTTATTTTAGTCCAAATAGTTTTTTTACCCATTGGATCTCTGACTTTTCTCTTTTGTTTTCATTTTGATCACATGCCCAAACTCTCTCCAAAAACCCCATTTTTAACTAGGGGTATTTTTGAATTAACAAAAAAAAGTTTTCTAAATTGCCATTTTAGTCCAATTCCTAAAAAACAATATATATATATATATAGATATATAATATAAAATATTAATAATGATTATTATTTTATTATATATAATAATATTCATATATACATGTATACATTCTAACATACATACATCAGTACATCAGCAACATCAGCCACCACCAACTTGGAGCGGTATGGACCTAAAAACTTTACGCCTGTGCAAGGAACCATACCCCCAACAACATAACACAAGGATAACCTTGCACGCAATGTGCAATGGTGCGTCTTCCTTGAAACCAATAGGTCATACAATGAACCTTGCACACTCAGCGCAACGGTAAATTAGACCAACACCAATAGGTCATAGAATGAACCTTGCGCACTCAGCGCAACGGTAAATTAGACCAACACATGTAGGTCACACAACAAGCCTTGCGCACTCAATGCAACGGCAAGTTAGACCAAACAATATAAGTCACACAACGAGCCTTGTGTACTTGGCACAACGGCAAGTTAGACTTACACGCGCAGGCTACTTGACCCTACGCAGAACTAACAGCCCTCTAGTTACGAATCCTAAAACCTTGGCAAGGACAAGACAAACATGAGAGCACCTCATAGTCTTGTGGATAAAATGATTTACACCTTGCCACTCTACGTTGGCCGGAAAGCACTGACAGCCTCACAGAAGGGATAAGCAATAAGAGGTGTTGGCTATACACAAAGGTACGGAGTGGCAAAGCTGTGACCAATGATTGCTCGGCAGGTTGCGTCTGACAGTGTCGCACGAACAGTAATGCAGACGCCAGAGTGTGCACCAACCATACTTACGCCAGTGACTGTCACATCTTCTCCACTTTTGGCTGATAGCAGGTCTGACGCAAGAGACAACTGCCTTTACGCGTGGCACCATTTAGCATTCGACAAAGCACACCTCTTACAGAAGACATTAATTCTCCTGGAGGGAACATTTATTGTCTGACGCGGAGGGACAAAATAGATGTCTCTGGTCATCTGGGCCGGGCCCAAGGCCCATCAGCCCATCTCCCGAGCCCACATACTTCCGGCTATAAAAAAGTATCGGATCACTAGGTAAACCATCCAGAAATATACGAACTAACTTATTGCACGCTACTTTGAGCTCACTTGCTTATTACTTGCAATCACCAAATATTTATTCTCAGCCGAAGTGTGGTCATGGAGAAAACCACCCTTTTCCCAGTGACGAGACTAATGGCTGCTAGTTTTGCAGATCAGTATGAGTGAGATCACCCTTAAGAACGAGCGAAGAGACAACCCTTTATGCAAAAATCCCTTTTTAACTAACATATCCCGGATATCCCTAGGTTCAACCGGTGTTTCTTCATTGGCTCCATCCGTGTTTTTCTCTCTTTTTCTCATCAGTTCCTTCGTTTCGTTTTTTCATAAACCTCACGTCCAAATGGCTTATTTCCCATCCAACACTCCACGAGGCCCTCGAGCCGAATGCAAGAACCCACTTCATGCCTCTCGAATCGATGGACTAGTGGTAGAAGCTTCTTCCGGAATGCTAGAACTCACCACGACTTCGGTCGTATGAATATCCCGGTTACCCCCGGAGCTCAAATGGAGACTCCTTTCGTACCAATCACATTGGTCTTACCCCCGAGTGAGACCCCGATGTCCTAGTACATCAAGTCTCAGACAGCTCTAAACGCCGTTTACGCGCAACTCTGCCATAAACAAACACTTCTGCTGCCCCAGTGCAGCCCACTTCTCAGGTGCATGCTTCACCTACACCAAGAATATTGAGCTACGACTTGCCAGCTGGGGCGAGCGTACCATCTGAACTCTGTACTCAAGAGACGAAGTACACTCAATCGTCGCCTAAACTTGAGTCTCATACTCAGAGGTGAGCGTCCGTCCACTCGCGGTTGGGGCCGCGTCCCCTTGGGTGCGGTACACCCAACATGAGGAGGACAAGACATATGGTGAGGGTGATAGTGCCAGTGTGTTTCACCGGCTGCCGAAGGATCATGCTGCTTACAGATCTGCGCCACGGGCCGGTTACAACCCGGAGGCGGAGTATAAACTGTAATTTGATCTACAGGCCGGTTGAAGCAACCGAACACTCAAAATTTATCAAAGAAATCGCACTCGCACCACGGGAGCGCGCAAAACTTCCCTCCTACGTCGGGAAGTACAATGGGTTGACAGACCCAGATGACCACCTGCGCCTCTTCACCGGCGCAGGACTGATCGGAGGCTGGACGCTACCTATGTGGTGTCACTTGTTTGTCCAAACCCTCACAGGCGTTGCGCACCTATGGTTTGACAACTTGTCCACAGGCAAGCTCGCGTCATGGAACGATTTGAAAGACAAGTTCCTGACGCACTTCAGCCAACAACGACGTTACGTCAGAGACTCTTCTAATGTAATGAACATCTGGCGGCGTGATGATGAAAGTCTTGAAACTTCATCACCTGCTATAATAAAAAGGTGCTGGAGATAGGGGATGTGCACAAAGACCTGATTCGTGCATAGTTCAAATACGTTGTACGCTGCGACATGATGAATGGTCTTGTCCGGAACTACAGGCCTCCCAAAGAGTTGGGAAAAGCTCATGGCATTAGCAAAGGTCTATGCGCAGACGGAGCGCAACCTCAATAACAGTAGACCTCCCCTACCTCACTACCGTCCCCAAGACATGAGCAAAAGTTTTGGTAAGAAGAATAAGAGTTGGAGGGAGCACGGCAAAAACCCTCCCTACTCACCGGTCGACGCACGAGCGACCATTAATAAACTCGCTACCCAGCGAGCAATAAAGCAAGATAATCGTGACCGTTAGCGACCCAGTGAAGAAAACACCGGCAGAGGTCCTCAGCTCTGAAAACCATCAGTTCAAGCAGCCGCCATGGATGCACAATAAGAAAAGTCAAGACCCCAACCTTTTCTTCGATTATCACAAGGATACGAGGCACACAACTGATAACTGCATCTCCTTGCGCATGGAGATCGAGAAAGCGCTCAAAAGTGGAAGCTCACCCACTTACTGCAGAACGTGCGCAAGGAGGTGCGCCAAATCACTCGAGGCGGCGAAGGCCCGAGTAATAAAAAGATGAAGTCTGTTCATATGATCCAGGGTGGCCCATCGCGCATGCGCAGCCACCAAAAAAGTTGAACGCCTCACTGGCGTGAGCAACAAGTCATCTTCCCTATAGTTCCCGGGGGTCCACAAGAAGACCGACCGATCGTGATAACTGGCATCTTCATCCTTATCGCACCGATTATATGTTCATAGACCATGGGAGCTCTATGGACATCATCTATGAACAGTGCTTCCAGCAGCTGGACCCAGAGGAAAAGGCGCGCCTAGAGCCGGTGTATTTCCCACTCACTGGTTTCTACAACGAGGTCGTCTTCCCTTAGGCCAAATTTCTTTTCGGGTGACTCTTTCCGCCGGGTGACACTCTCGCACGGTCTCGGTAAATTTCATGGTCATGCCCGCAACCTCACGCCTGACGTACTACTAGGTCCGGCACTCTCAACGAGAGTTCAGCATGATCACTTCCACTCCCCATGCCGCCTGCGGTTTTCCCCGCAAAAACCGGGGTGGCCATTATGTACGCCAGGAAGGAAATCATGTCCGTTGAAGAGGAACCACCGAAGAAAAAACCAAAGTCATCATCCAAGGTGAACCAGAAAATTGGGTACTAAACAACAAGTACCCAGAGCAAATAGTACTATTTGGACCCGCCATGACTCCCCCAATCAAGGCGCGGTTGAAACAACTGTTGTTTCGCAATGTAGATATTTTTGCATGGTAACCAGCGGATATGACTGGAGTGCCAAGGGATATTGCTGACCACGCGCTGCACACATTCCCTTCAGTTCAGCCCATCGTTCAGAAGAAGCGCGTCTTCGAAAAGACCCGCGCACTGAACGAGCAAGTTTCAGAGCTTCTCCAAGCAGGAATCATTCGAGAGGTACGCTATCAGACATGGGTAGCCAACCCAGTCATGGTCCAAAAGTCCAACAAAATTGGCGCATGTGTGTCGATTTCAAGGACCTCAACAAGGCATTTCCCAAGGACTGTTAAGCCTTACCTAAAATCGACAAAAAGGTGGACTCCCTCGCTTCATTTAGGTGGAAATGTTTCCTTGATTGCTACAAAGGCTACCACCAAATCCAAATGAAGAAAGAGGATGAAGACAAGACCGCTTTCCGAACCAACAAGGGGATTTTTTGTTACACAAAAATGCCCTTTCGTACTGCGCAACGCTAGAGCCACCTACCAACGATTAATGGATCATGTCTTTGGGGACGACATTGGCGAAACCGTAGAGGTGTACATTGATGACCTCATCATCATGAGCTCGGATGAGGAGAAGATGCTGGCAAACATTCAAAAGACGTTTGCATAACTTAAGCTGAACCCCAGCAAGTGCTCATTCGGAATGGAAGAAGGCATATTTCTGGAATTCATGTCACGCGCGATGGTTTTCAAAGTTAATCCGGATAAAGTGGAAGCAATTCACGCATGCCTTCGCCCTCAACTCTCAAAGAACTGCAACAATTAGCGGGGCGATTGGCTGCACTGAACAAGTTCTTGGCCAACCACGCAATGAAGTCCTTCCCATTCATCAGCACTTTACGGAACTGTGTAAAACAAAACAAGTTTCACTGGACTCCAGATGCGAAGAAAGCCTTCACTCAAATGAAGCAATGCTTAATTCAACTGCCAATGCTCACGGCACCGCAAAAGAACAAGCCACTGATACTTTAGCTCTCTGCATCAGATATCACTCTGGGAGCAGTCCTACTAGTAGAACGTGCAGGAGTTTAAACTCTAATCTACTATGTCATGCAAGATGTTAACTGACCCAGAGATACGATATCCTATGATGGAAAAGCTTGCTCTAGCTTTGGTCCACGCATCCCGCCGGTTGCGTCGGTATTTTTCCGCCATGTGATAACAGTTTTCTCGAATTATCATTTAGGCCAAATTTTGTCGAAATTGGACATCTCTAGCCGTCTAGCAAAATGGGAAATTGAGCTTGGTGGACAAACATTGGGTACAAACCACGCTCAACAATAAAAGGCCAATTATTAGCCAATTTCATTGCGGAAGTACCACAGAATAAAGCGCAAGAGTGTGAAGCTGTATAGAACCCAAGCCGGTCATGGACGACCGTGCATGGATACTTCACACAGATGGCGCATCCAACGATGATGGCGCAGGGGTAGGTCTTCGCCTAATAAGCCCCGAAAAAAAAAGAATTCACATACGCCATCAGGTTGGACCTTAAAAGTACCAATATGAAGCTGAGTATAAAGCGTTCTTGGCAGGCCTTCGGTTAGCAATCAAAATGGGCACACAGAATTTGGAAGCAAACGTCGACTCCCTTTTAGTCGCAGGATAAGTCAATGGCCTGTGTGACGCAAAAGGTGAAACGATGGCATTGTATTTTGAACAGGCGCAAGCCTTAATAACCAAATTCCAACACTTCAAAATAACCCATGTAAACCGAAGCGAGAACAAACATGCCGACGCACTCAGAAAATTAGACGCTACAAGCTTCAAGCACCTCGCGCGTGAAGTGCGCATTGAGGTACCCCAAGAACCCTTCTGTTCCTTTGTGCCAAGTCAACATCATCGAAGTGGGGAATGTAACATTTGTTGAAAAACGGGTTCTAAAACCCGCACCACTTTTTTATCAAGTTTATATTATGGTCCTTTCATTACAAATGTACGTTAATCATTTCAGAGATTCGTTATACTAATAATATAAATAAAGATAATAATAATAATAATAAATATATATATATATATATATATATATATATAACAGTTATACAAAATAAATAAAAACCCAAAAAAATATATATATAGAAAGGGGTAGACCGCGGGAATCGAACCCGGGTCTCACCCCTAACCAAACACACAACACACCGTTACACCACTCACAGAACATATGAAATAACCAAACCAACAAAACTTTTAAATCATATTATCTCCTTGAATTCGGATTCAAAGAATGCCGCCCTGTAACGGCACGCAAACAATCCGGAAATCATCAAGATTTCCTTTTCTCTGCAATTGACTGATGAATACGTTCCAAATCGTGATCTAAACGCAAATCAACCTAAATCACGATTCGCAGACAACTCGCCCATAACCGTTTTGAATGAAAAACTCGAAACGAAATCAACAATTGATTATTGATCACCCTATAAATACCTATCAAACCCACTCACCCCTGCGCGCACACTCACTCAATCACCAAAAAAATCCCTGTGGAGTCTTGCTCTGTGTTGGTCTGTCGGAGAAATTCGCTAAATCGCCGGAAAACTTTCACCGGTGTTTATCACCTGGGTCTCGATTGCTTTCGGTATGAATTCTTAATCCTTTCTGTTCTATTCGATTCATTTGTTTTGTCACACCCCGACCCGCAGTGGAATAAGAATCGGGGCATAATTGGGTTATCACCAAAGCTCATGATGTTTACTAATATGTTTCATATTTATTAAATTCAAAATTACAACTTCAATATTCCAAACAAGTTCATACAATTACAAGGAAAAAGTAACTAAATAAACAATCCAAAGCCTAAACCGATTTATTCTTCTAAGCCGTCCTATATGTTTCTTGTTACAAACTGGATCACCTGTATCATGTGTAAAAATGGGGGTTTTTGGGTCAACAAAAGTTGGCGGTGAACCTTGTTAGAAAACATTTATTATTGATTTTTGTTATTTAACATGGAAAAATTGTGCAATAATCATATGTGAGCAAACGTAAATAAACATACAATAACAAATAACAAACCACCTTGCATGAGCAAATGACATGAATGATAATGTATATGTTGGCAACGTCACGTTCCGCTCATAGGTAATGGGGAACGGACGGCCTATGATGATGTATGTGCGATCAAGGCTCAATCAAACGGAGCCGATCGTATGTTGGCAACGCCTCTACACGCTCATAGGTAATGGGGAACGGTTCCGCTCATAGGTAATGGGGAAAAGACAGCCTATGATGCTGTATGTACTGAAAATGATAAATTTAATCCAAAAATTAACCCACAAAACAGTTGATACATATTGAATACACATTTGATCATTGATATGATGGATGCACAAGTGTTTAAATGTAATAAATAATAAGACACATGATACACCCCAAAAATGTGATTAAAACGGGGAATTCGTAGAGATTCACTCACATTGGGTGCGTTCGTTTGATGATGTTGAATGCGCACGAGTTTAGAGGGTTGATCGACGAGGAATAACTAACCTAAATAATAACAAAAGGTACGGTAAATAAGTGGATTTTATTAACAATTTTAATAGGATTTTTAGATATATTTTTGTGAGTTTAAGGTCATTTTCTAACTTTAAAAATATTATTTTTAAATATTTTTAATTGATTTTTAAATTAAATAAATTAATTAAAATATAAAAAAATTGTTGACTTTTGTTGCGTTGACCGTTGACCTCATTAACTTTGACTGTTGACCGGTTCGGACTTGTGTATGTATGCGCTGGGTGAGGCTCGAACTCATGACCTCCCGTACACGTGCACGCAGCTCTACCAACTGAGCTACGTGTCTAACCCGAAATATTTCTGTTTTTAATTATATTTATATACTATTTAAGTTATCCAGAATTCATTTATTTCAAAAAGGATTCTAATTATGTCGAACCGGTGTGCATGATGAGTTTCGAACCCGTGACTGTGGTTTAACTTTGCACACAGTCCACCGCTGGACTGTGTGTCTAACCTGGTTAAAAGACTTGTTTTTATTTCTCTTATATACTAACTGAAAGGTTCGTATTTGGGTTTTATAAAAAGGTTTGAATATTGTGACGAATCGGAACAAGGACAGACTCGAACTCAGTATCTCTATGTTTCAAATGCACACAGTCCACCGCTGGACTGTGTGTCTAACCCGAGATATAACCCGATTTATATTAAATATATACACAACCTAAACTTCATCTTCTTCGTTAAAACAACCCAGACAATTGATATTCGACTGTTCTTGTTTAATTCAATTAACGAAACTTATAAATGATTGAAATGTAACGGATAGAGAAGGTTTTGGAAATGAATGTACCGGAAAGATGATTTTTCTCAGAACTCCGGCAAAGGTCGTCGGCTCTGTTTACGAATTCCGTCTGAGCGGACCAATTAACAGTTTTGATTAACTAATTGTGAAATTAAGTGACTAAAAAAGAATTATCAGAGAGTTTAGATGCTCGTACCGATTCACAGCGTGATTTCGGAATTTTCAGAGACTTTCCGGCGAGTGCAGATTATCCGGTATCGTCGTCTGGGACCGATTTGGTTGAAGGATTTGAGTTAGTATAAGTCTAACAATAGATAGAAGATGGAAGAATTGAGAAATTTACCGATTCGATGAATGTCACGGTTTTCCGGCGAAAGTCCGGCGATTTCAGAAAGCGTTTCCGACGAACAGAAAATAGAGCGAAAGTGAAATTGGAGGTTCTGTGAGTGTTTCCGAGTTATGAATGATGATATTGTTAGTGAAAATTGGAAGTAATTGATTTCGGTTATCAAACCCGAAAATCATATGAATCGAATTCAATTGAAGACTGAATTGATTAAAACGTGGGTTGCAAAAGCTTCATCGGTTATAATCAGTAACTCATGATCACTCAAACGTCTGGAAAGTTGAAAGCCAATGATCGGTTTCAGTTTTTGGCTCAAACAGATAGATTCACGGTGAACTTAAGGTTTTATTTGTTTCCTTGATTTACACAAAAACAGCAAGTGGCGGAGTGGTTAAGTATTTGATGTTTAAATCTTCCGGCTGACCCGGGTTCGAAACCCGGCAGCCCCTTTTCTTTTTTATTTAATTTATTTTTACTTTTAATAATTATAGTTTTTAAATTCTAAAATGTTTATTAATTAAGTATTGTTTAAAATTAAAATTAACCATAAATACGCAACAAAATTTTATAACTTGATAATCGATTAACAAACGAAGCGGGTTTGGAAACCCGTTTTTCGACGGATGTTACACTATCCCTACTTTTAGAAATTTCGTCCCAAATTTAAGTAGTAGTGGTAACATGAAAAAGATGCGGGTATTTTTCGCGCATTGAGTCTTCACGTTCCCAAGTAAACTCAGGTCCTCGTTTCGACTCCCAGCGTACCCTAACAATTGGAATACGACTCCGTCTTAAACGTTTTTCTCCGAAGTCCATGATCTCTACTGGTCTTTCAATGAAGTGCATAGATTCATCGATCTGAATATCTTCTAGGGGAATATGGAGGTTTTCATCGGCGAGGCACTTCTTCAAGTTTGATACGTGGAATGTGGGGTGAATTCTGTTGAGTTCTTCTGGTAGGTCAAGCTTGTATGCTACAGGTCCTACTCTTTCGAGTATCTTGAAAGGTCCTAGTAGCGTGGTGCTAACTTGCCCTTCTGACCAAAACGAACTACTCCCTTCCACGGTGATACTTTTAAAAGTACATGATCACCAATGTTAAACTCCAAGGGCTTTCGTCATTTGTCTGCATACCTCTTTTGACGACTTTGTGCCGCTAGAAGATTTTTCAATCTGATGGATCTTGTCTGTTGTTTCCTGAATCAATTCTGGATCGGTGATTTGAGCTTCTCCAATTTCGTGCCAACATACTTGAGATCGGCACTTACGACCATATAAAGCTTCGAAAGGTGCCATGCCGATACTTGAATGATAACTGTTGTTGTACAAAAATTCAACTAATGGTAGATGAGCGTCCCAATTTCCCTTGAAGTCTATGACACATGCTCGAAGCATATCTTCAAGAGTTTGGATGGTGCGTTCAGATTGTCCATCAGTTTGAGGATGATAAGCGGTACTTAGGTCTAATCGTGTACCTAAAGCGGCTTGTACGGCTTGCCATGTTCGTGAAGTGAAACGACCATCACATCTGAAATAATGCTTAACGGTACACCATGACGGCTTATGATCTCGCTGATGTAGATACGAGCTAACTTCTCGTTCTTGAAGTCCTCGGAATCGGAATGAAGTGAGCTGATTTTGTAAGACGATCAATGATTACCCATATAGTGTCATACCCACTGGAGGTGCGAAGGTAACCCGGTAATGAAGTCCATGGTTATGTTTTCCCACTTCCACACAGGTATTTCAGGTTGGACTAGAAGTCCTGAGGGTCTTTGATGTTTAGCTTTTACTTTGGAACATGTAAGGCACTTGGAAACAAAAACAGCAATATCCTTTTTCATTCCAGGCCACCAGTAGGTGTATCGAAGGTCTTGATACATCTTGTCGGCTCCTGGGTGTATAGAGTATCGTGTTTTGTGCGCCTCATTCATAAGGAAATCACGAAGGTTATTGTGATCGGGAATCCATATGCGATCTAGATAGTACAGAATACCGTCGGATTTAGTTTCGATTTTAAGTTCAGCTCCACAAGACAGCTCCTTGCGTACGTCGTTTTCCGTTACTGAAACATGTTGGGCTTCTCGGATTTGATCTTTGATGTCGGTTATGATTTGCGAACATAGAAGACGAATTGAGTTTCGCATAACCCTTTCGACTGAGCGCATCGGCCACCACGTTTGCCTTGCAAGGATGATACCGAATTTCACAGTCGTAGTCATTAAGAAGTTCGACCCATCTTCGTTGCCTCATGTTCAACTCCTTTTGGTTGAAGATATGTTGAAGACTCTTGTGGTCAGTGTATATTTCACACTTAGTAACGTAAAGGTAATGTCTCCATCATCTTAAGAGCGAACACAACGGCTCCAATTCCAGGTCGTGGGTGGTGTAGTTCTTCTCATGAATTTTGAGTTGTCTGGAAGCATAAGCTATCACTTTTCCTCTTTGCATCAGTACGCAGCCTAGTCCCTGCCCTGACACGTCGCAATAAACCACGAAGTCATCACTACCCTCAGGAAGTGTGAGGATAGGTGCGTCACAGAGTTTTTGCTTTAGAGTTTGGAAGGCTTCTTCTTGTTTGGGTCCCCATATGAAGGGTTTTCCTTTATGTGTTAAAGCCGTGAGTGGTACAGCGATACGGGAGAAATTTGCAATGAAACGGCGATAATAACCAGCCAAATCAAGAAATGATCTTACTTCGGTAGGTGTACGTGGCGCTTCCATTCCTGTATTGCCTTGATTTTTGAGGGATCAACATGAATTCCCTTGTCATGGACGACGTGTCCAAGGAATTGTACTTCCCTTAACCAGAATTCACATTTCGAAAACTTAGCGTACACTTTTCTGTCCTTAAGAGTGTAAGGATGAGTCGAAGGTGCCGTTCATGATCAGACTTAGACTTTGAGTAGATGAGGATGTCGTCGATGAAGACTATAACAAAACGGTCGAGATAAGGTTTGCAGACTCTGTTCATTAGATCCATGAAGACAGCTGGGGCGTTGGTTAAACCAAATGGCATGACCATGAATTCATAATGACCATAACGAGTTCGGAAGGCGGTCTTTGGGACGTCTTCTTCATGTACTCTGAGTTGATGATAACCAGAACGAAGGTCGATTTTTGAAAAACAGGTGGCGCCTTGTAGTTGGTCTAGAAGATCATCGATGCGAGGTAATGGGTAGCGGTTCTTGACCGTTAACTTGTTGAGTTCTCTGTAGTCGATACACATGAGAAACGTTCCATTTTATTCTTCACAAAAAGGAAGGTGCACCCCAAGGCGATGAGCTAGGACGTATGAATCCTTTGTCAGTCAGCTCTTGCAGTTGACTGGCTAGCTCTTGCATTTCGGATGGGGCTAACCTATAAGGAGATTTTGAAACTGGTGTAGCTCCAGGTATAAGATCAACTGCGGAATTCGACTTCTCTCACGGAGGAAGTCCTGAAATGTCGTCAGGAAAAACTTGCGGAAAATCTTTTACTACTGGGATGTCTTCGAGTTTCTTCTCCTTGATTCCCTTTTTGACGACATGAGTTAGGAATGCGACATAATTCTTGCAGAGATATTTTCGGGCTTGAAGACAGGACATTAATTTGAGTCCTTTCGAAGGGGTTTCTCCAAAGATTCGTAGAGTCTGACGTTTGTAAGAGGGATGCGAATGAACTTTTCCGGCATACAACTTCAGCATGATGTTGGCTGAGCCAGTCCATACCAATTATAATGTCGAAACTTCCCAACTTCATAGGTATGAGGTCAACTGGAAAATCGTGATCGTTTAGGGTGAGAGTACAATTGCGTATAATAGAGTTTAATGAGACCGGTTTTCCGTCAGCAACTTCTACCGTTTTCGATTCCATGAGTTTATCACGAGTTTGGTTGAGGATGGGTTCAAATTCTAAGGACACAAAACTCTTATCCGCGCCAGTATCAAATAACATGGATGCATAACTACCATTGATGAGAAACGTACCGTTAACCACATTGATGTCAGCCCTAGCTTGATTAGCGTTGATGTTGAAAGCTCTTCCTCTTGCAGGTGGAGGAGCTTGATTAGCCTGGTTTACTGGATTAGCTTGAGCTTGGCATGGATGATATTCACCAGGTGTGGACAGGTGTTCCTGAAGTGGTTCGGGTCTCCACAGTTGTAACAAGCCCGCATAGGTTGCACCATGGATAGTTTGGTTGGTAGTAGGATTGGGCTACATGTTGGGCAGGTGGTAGGAGTAAAGGTTGTTGGGCTTGACCCACTATTTGATGGTGGGTTTGGGTTGAGGGTTAATTGCGGTTCGTTCACTGAAGTGAACGACAGGTTTGAATGGTGTAACCTGCGCAGCACAACCGGTGCAATGTTGGCAGGGATGATCAGGAAAGTGATGATATTGGCAACGGTTGCATTTTGGGTATGGGCCGGAGTATGGCTTCTTATATGGTGCAGGTGGGGGGCAACTTGGGTAATGGGTGCAGCAGGGATAGGGAAATTTGTTTGTGTGATAGCAAAGTTTCTGGTGTTTCGTTTCCTCTTAGTAGCATACTTTGAGGAGGAGGTGGAATGGTTTGAAGTCGGGCCCTCAATGGGGGCTTTCTTTTTCTCGTCCTTAAATTTGCCGTTACGGATACGATTCTCGGTAAGCTCGGTAGCTAGTTCCATAGCAGCTTCAAGTGTTGCAGGCGAAGTGCTTAGAACTGAGTCTTGAATTTTCGAGGGAAGGCCTCGAATATAGTGTTCGACTAAGCGGTATACTGGGGTGAACAAGTTGGGGACCATTTGGTTCAACTTAAAAACCGTTTGTTGTAGGAAGTATGATCTCCCTCTTTTTGCTTTAACGAGTGAAATTCATCCTCTAACTTTTTGATCTCGCTTCTTGGACAGAAGCGTCTCGTCATGATTTCCCTTAACTCCTCCACGTTAAGGCCATTGCATCTTCGATTCCTCTCTTACCTTTTTCTGTATTCCACCAGGTAAGAGCTACTCCAAATAGTCTCCCGATTGCGTAACGTACCTTGCGATCCTCGGGACAATCGCAATTGAGGAAGGTGTTTTCCATTTCCTCAAACCAGTGAAGGAGAGCAATGACACCTTCGGTCCCTTCAAATTTCGGGGGATCGCAAGACTTGAAGTGTTTGTATGAGCACTTTTTGGAGGGAGGGTTGTCGACGTTCTGGTCTTCTTGATGGGGAGGATTGATTGGATTTGTGGCGATAGCTTGTTGGACTTGAATTACGATGTCAAGAAGCACCCGGCCATTTGTTTTGCGATTTGGGTGGCCAAGCGTTCGTTCGATCTTCCTGACCTCTACCCCCACGTTGTTGCCTAGCCGACATCTACAGGAACATACATAAGAAATTGTGAGTTTAAAGAGTCTTTTTAGGTGTCATGTGTCGTTTTAAAAAAATAACATAAACATCAATAATGCAACTACATCCATAGGATGTCTTGGGTTTGCTCATGTTTGGGCCTCCAATGTCCCCCATACCATCACCTGTATAGTCATGTGGGCCCCATTCAACTATTGGCTTAGTAGGATTCACATTGGTGTTGGCGGTTTAACACTCGCATCACCCGAATGAAAACCATGAAATATGTTTGCGAGATGTATGGTCGGAGGGTGTCCAGGTGTAGACACAATGACAACTCAAAGTGGGGTTAGCTCACACGATGTTTGGTATAGCATGCTTTGGCCTAATAGTCCTTCGTACTCTCATCGTTAGTCCCCAGGTAGGCAAACTGGTCCTTTATTTTGGATTTATAACGAATGCCAAGCCTAGACAGGAGTTCCGACTACCGGTACTTGTACCCTTCCAGTTACTACATGCCCGTCATGAGAACTCACTTTGATGTGATTTGAAAAAAAAATACAAAATCGTTGCAAAAATCATGGAAATTGTGTGGTGTGTGCTCTCATGGATATGATATGTTATGAGGATATGATTCATGATGAGCATTGTATAGTAATATGTACTTATGAACATGCTTGCATAACATTGAATGTAACAATAAACATAAAGCATATAAACATCTGAATTTTGTATGTAACACATAAAAAATTTTAAAATTTTAATCAACTATAGTATAGGCTCTAAGGGTCTAATAACCTATTCTATATCCCTATAATCATGGCTCTGATACAATCTGTCACACCCCGACCCGCAGCGGAATAAGAGTCGGGGCATAATTGGGTTATCACCAAAGCTCATGATGTTTACTAATATGTTTCATATTTATTAAATTCAAAATTACAACTTCAATATTCCAAACAAGTTCATACAATTACAAGGAAAAAGTAACTAAATAAACAATCCAAAGCCTAAACCGATTTATTCTTCTAAGCCGTCCTATATGTTTCTTGTTGCAGCTGGATCACCTGTATCATGTGTAAAAATAGGGGTTTTTGGGTCAACAAAAGTTGGCGAGTGAACCTTGTTAGAAAACATTTATTATTGATTTCTTGTTATATTTAACATGAAAAATTATGCAATAATCATATGTGAGCAAATGTAAATAAACATACAATAACAAATAACAAACCACCTTGCATGAGCAAATGACATGAATGATAATGTATATGTTGGCAACGTCACGTTCCGCTCATAGGTAATGGGGAACGGACGGCCTATGATGATGTATGTGCGATCAAGGCTCAATCAAACGGAGCCGATCGTATGTTGGCAACGCCTCGTTCACGCTCATAGGTAATGGGAACGGTTCCGCTCATAAGTAATGGGGAACACACGGCCTATGATGATATATGTACTGAAAATGATAAATTTAATCTAAAAATTAACCACACAAACAGTTGATACATATTGAATACACATTTGATCATTGATATGATGGATGCACAAGTGTTTAAATGTAATAAATAATAAGACACATGATACACCCCAAAAATGTGATTAAAACGGGGAATTCGTAGAGATTCACTCACATTAGGTGCGTTCGTTTGATGATGTTGAATGCGCACGAGTTTAGAGGGTTGATCGACGAGGAATAACTAACCTAAATAATAACGAAAAGGTACGGTAAATAAGTGGATTTTATTAACAATTTTAATAGGATTTTTAGATATATTTTTGTGAGTTTAAGGTCATTTTCTAACTTTAAAAATATTATTTTTAAATATTTTTAATTGATTTTTAAATTAAATAAATAAATTAAAATATAAAAAAAATGTTGACTTTTTGGGTTGACCGTTGACCGTTGACCATTAACTTTGACTGTTAGACCGGTTCGGACTTGTGTATGTATGCGCTGGGTGAGGCTCGAACTCATGACCTCCCGTACGCGTGCACGCAGCTCTACCAACTGAGCTACGTGTCTAATCCGAAATATTTCTGTTTTTAATTATATTTATATACTATTTAATTTATTCAGAATTCATTTATTTCAAAAAGGATTTTAATTATGTCGAACCGGTGTGCATGATGAGTTTCGAACCCGTGACCTGTGGTTTAACTTTGCACACAGTCACCGCTGGACTGTGTGTCTAACCTGGTTAAAATACTTGTTTTTATTTCTCTTATATACTAACTGAAAGGTTCCGTATTTGGGTTTTATAAAAAAAGTTTGAATATTGTGACGAATCGGAACAACGACAGACTCAAACTCGGTATCTCTATGTTTCAAATGCACACAGTCCACCGCTGGACTGTGTGTCTAACCCGAGATATAACCCGATTTATATTAAATATATACACAACCTAAAATTCATCTTCTTCGTTAAAACAACCCAGACAATTGATATTCGACTGTTCTTGTTTAATTCAATTAACGAAACTTATAAATTATCGAAATGTAACGGATAGAGAAGGTTTTGGAAATGAATGTACCGGAAAGATGATTTTTCTCAGAACTCCGGCAAAGGTCGTCGGCTCTGTTTACGAATTCCGTCTGAGCGGACCAATTAACAGTTTTGATTAACTAATTGTGAAATTAAGTGACTAAACAAGAATTATTAGAGAGTTTAGATGCTCGTACCGATTCACAGCGTGATTTAGAATTTTCACAGACTTTCCGGCGAGTGCAGATTATCCGGTATCGTCGTCTGGGACCGATTCTGGTTGAAGGATTTGAGTTAGTATAAGTCTAACAATAGATAGAAGATGGAAGAATTGAGAAATTTACCGATTCGATGAATGTCACGGTTTTCCGGCGAAAGTCCTGGCGATTTCAGAAAGCGTTTCCGACGAACAAAAATAGAGCGAAAGTGAAATTGGAGGTTCTGTGAGTGCTTCCGAGTTATGAGATGATGATATTGTTAGTGAAAATTGGAAGTAATTGATTTCGGTTATCAAACCCGAAAAATCATATGAATCGAATTCAATTGAAGACTGAATTGATTAAAACGTGGGTTGCAAAATCTTCATCGGTTATAATCAGTAACTCATGATCACTCAAACGTTTGGAAAGTTGAAAGCCGATGATCGGTTTCAGTTTTTGGCGCAAACAGATAGATTCACGGTGAACTTAAGGTTTTATTTGCTTCCTTGATTACACAAAAACAGCAAGTGGCGGAGTGGTTAAGTGTTTGATGTTTAAATCTTCCGGCTGACCCGGGTTCGAAACCCGGCAGCCCCTTTTCTTTTTTATTTAATTTATTTTTACTTTTTAATAATTATAGTTTTTAAATTCTAAAATGTTTATTAATTATGTATTATTTAAAATTAAAATTAACCATAAATACGCAACAAAATTTTATAACTTGATAATCGATTAACAAACGAAGCGGGTTTGGAAACCCGTTTTTCGACGGATGTTACATTTTAATCTAAAACAGAAGATCAGTAAAATCAAAATGTTTAACAAATCTGTTTGTTCGGTTCTAAGTTAATGAAGAAGATGAACAGCGAGTCGTTTATAAATATAATTAATATCAGTAATTTAAATGGGTTAGACACACAGTCCAGCGTGGATTGTGTGCATTTTACATCCATGATGCGGGTTCGAGTCTTGAACATGTCCGTTCTGCTGAAATAAAATCCATTTTTTTGAAACCAAAACAGATTGTCCCACAGTATGTTGTTAAATATAATACAAGAACTATATAATACGGGTTAGACACCCAACCCAGTTGTCGGGCTGGGTGCAAGTTAAGTCGATGCTCACGGGTTCGAAACATGTTCTTCGCGTCCGGTTCAGGCCAGTATAAACCTTTTTAATAATTAAATTCCAGATTTAAACCAGTAAGTATATAAATATAATTAAAATCAGAAATATTTCGGTTAGACACGTAGCTCAGTTGGTAGAGCTGCGTGCACGTATACGAGAGGTCACGAGTTCGAACCTCACTCAGCGCATAGAATAAACACAGTCCGACCGGTTAACGGTCAACGGTCAAAAAGTCAACCTTTTTATTTTCTTTTTATTTATTTATTTAATTGGAAAAATTATTTAAAAATACTTAAAAATAAGATTATTAAAGTTAGAAAATTTCCTTAAACTCACAAAAATAAATCTAACAATCCCATTAAGAGCACTATTAAAAATATTAATCTCAAATAAAAGTTTATTTATTTACCGAATCATTTCGTTATTATTTTGGTTAGTTTTTCCCTCGTCGGTTGAATCGTAATATTCGTGCGCATTCATCGTCATCAAGGAACGCACCCACTGTGAGTGAATCCTTACAAATTCCCCTTTTTTATTCATGTTTTGGGTGTATCATGTGTCGCTTTAATTATTTCGTTTATTCAAACTTGTGCTATTACCATTATATGACCTAAACTTATGATGTAAATGTTGTTTGTTGCGATACGTGTTTACATTCTTGTCAAGTTGCGTGCAAATCATTCATTAGGCCCATCAGTTCCTCGTGGGAGACGAGTTGAACATCGCGTGCCTCATTAGATCGGCTCCGTTTGATTGAGCCTTGATCTCATTGTTCATCATTTGGTGTGTGTGTTGTGCATTTATTGATATTATGTGTTTTGTGATTAAATTTACATTTACGTTTATTCATATTTGGTTATGCACAATTTTATTCAAATAACCAACATAATTAATCCTTTCAAATATTTAAATAAGATTCACTCGCCAACTTTTGTTGACCCAAAAAACCCTATTTTTACACATGATACAGGTGGAAGGTTGAAGCAAGGAACACATAGGAAATTACCTTAGAAAAAAATAATGAAGTCATGAAAAATGTATTTGAACATGTTGTACTTGTATGTATATGTAATGTTCTTCTTTAAAAAGAAATAATAAATATGAAACTTTATAGTAAATGTCATGAGCTTTGATGAAAACCCAATCATGCTCCGACTACCATTTCCGCTGCGGGTCAGGGTGTGACAGGGAATCCTTCTGGATGTCCCCCATAATCATGTTCTTGCAACACGGGATCCTCCCTGAAAACAAAGCGAAAGCGAGGAAGGTCAAGAAAAAGGCACTCAACTATGAAATGGTAGACGATATCCTATAACGGAAATCATACCTTGGACCGCTCCTCCGTTGTGTTGATCCGCAAGATATGGGATTCATGCCGGTCCATGCATGGTCGTAGCAAAGATCATGAACGCCGGTTATTATTGGCCTGGTATGCACCTAGATGCGGTCGAAACACTACGGAAGTGCGCATCATGCCAGCGCCATGCTCCGAAGACAATGAGCCCCAAGAATCCTTTGATCCCTGTGACAATAGCATGGTCCTTCTAGCAATGGGCAATCGATATGGTGGGACCTCAGCAGATGCCCCGGCGCGGTGAAGTTCATAATCGTTGCAGTTTATTATTTCACTAAATTGGTCGAAGCCAAACCCTTGCATCTACCACAGCAACTGTAGTTCGGAAATTCATCTGGGAGCACATCATATGCCATTTTGGTTTACCATTACGCATAGTCAGTGACAATGAGCCCCAATTTCGCCGCTGAAGAACTACAGCAATGGATGAAGGAAATGCATATCGAGCATGTCTTCACTTCAGTCGCGCACCTCCAAGGAAACGGCCAAGTGGAGAGCATAAACAAGAGCATCGTCGAAGGGATCAAGACGAGATTGGGTACTGCACGAAGAAGCTGGGTAGATAAGTTGCCAAGCATCCTTTGGGCTCATCGAACCATGCCAAAGACTAGCACCTGTGAAACTCCTTTCAGCTTGTGTATGGGACGGAGGTAGTAATTCCTGCAGAGATAGGTCTCCCATCACCACGCATGCTAGCTGCGCAAAGCCAAAACAATGAAGATGAGCGCAGACTTGACTTGGACTTACTAGAAGAAAGGCGCAAGACGTAGCTATCAATGAAGAAAAATACAAGTCCAAGCTTGAGAAATACTACAACTGCGAGCTTGTATATGTACCTTCTTACCTGGTGCCTTTGTTCTACGCGACAATGAAGCGTCCAACGCTGAACGTCCTGAAAACTCGCACCTAAGTGGGAAGGTCCTTACATTATCCATGAAGTCCTAGGGAAGGGCGCTTACACCCTTAAACGATTAGACGGTACAAATATTCCAAGGACATGGAACGCGCAGCTGCTAAGACGGTGCTACATATAAATTAGCAAGTTCATTATCTTTTTGTCTACCTTGTACATGGCTCCTACGCCCTATTCGTTAATAAAGACAAGGGTTGCATGAATTATTTTATCTTAATGTTTCGTTACAAATGCGCTAAGCCACTTTAGTCTACGCGAAAACACCTCTGTATACAATGACTCGAATCAAAGTTCACTACCTATTGCACGCGCATGGGAGCGGTGTTCATATACGAGTTCATTACCAGTTTTATTCGCTACACCTACACAAAGTTGGTCCCTTTTCACGCAAATATTGTAACACAAAAGAAACATTTCATTCAAGATAAAAAAATATTAACAAACTTGCGCAATGCACAGTACATTCATAGATACTACAAAGATATTACATTAAGGATCCTACACTAATCTTCATCCGCAGCAGCCTCGGCTTCTTCCGGAAATAAGTCTTTCAAGCGATGAACAAAGTCGTCGTGTGTGAGCGCCTCGCTCACCAACTCCATAGTCGGGATGTTGAGACGGTTGTACTCCTGCTGAGACTGAGAAAAAATGGGTCCGTAGTAACACCATGAGTGGCAGCGTGGCTGGTGTCCCATGGAATGTCCATTGCATGAGTGACGTGTTGCGCACACTCAGCATAACCCTGTGCGTACTCATCATGGCGCGTAGTGACTACCAACTTAGCCACTGTGCCGTCCAGCTCCGTGGAGTTTAAAATGGAGTTTGCGCTGCAATTTCAAGAGAAGGGTTAGAGTCTACACAAAAATGACCAAAACACAAAGTACTTACATTGACAACTCCATGCTGTTGCATCCACAACATGTTGTTGGTCAGCGACTCCACCAACGAGTCGAAGATGGCATGGTAATCTTTAGAATTTTCCAGCTTCTTCTCGCCTGCGTCCACCTTGGCCTCCGCCAATCGCAACCGCTCCTTATCCTCCATGTGCCTGCACTGAATTTCAGCCTTTTCCATCAAGGCCACCTGGAGATCCTTCCGCACGCCCTGGAGATCCTATTGTGCGACATGAAAATCCTTCTTCGCACTCTCCAAAGCGGCGCGAGCAGCAACCTGGTCGTATACATAAGGTTAGTATGATAATCCTGCAACTTATGCAAAGGAAGAAAAATAGTGAGGCAAGTCTTTACCTCTCTCTGCTCACTACGCTCGCGGTTAGCCTGGCCTCCGCGGCCGCAGTAGCTGCTGCTTCCTTCTCCTTCTTCTTGTGCACTACCTCTGCGCGTAACCGGGCCAACTCATCCCTCAATGATTTTTTCTCATTGTTGTCCCTTTCACAAGCCTCCTTCCCCAACTTGCGCTCCTTCGAAGAAGGGCATCAGAGGTTTCGGCCCTCCTTTTCCACCCCAGCACGACCCACTCTTCAACCCGCTGGCGGTCGGCATAGGCGGTTTCCTTAGCCGCCACCTCAGCTTCTCGTGAAGCCTCGCTCCTTGTTCAGTTCCGCTTGGGCAGCTTCAAAATCTTTCTTTTCTTTAAGAAGGCCCCATCACTCACGAACAATCTTGTGTGTAACCGAGACGGAGCTTGTAGCTGCCTGGAGGTACATGCGATACGTGGTTTCTTGCTCATGTTCAGCAAGTGCACGCACCTCCACTGGAAGGAAGGCTCCCTTAAACCACTCACGACACGCCGTCCAGTGAGAGAAGTCATCACCCTTCTTCAATTTCCACACATGGGTGTAGATCTCTTTAGCATGAGCCGCAGAGTAAGACCTATAATAATAATCACCCGGGTCTCGTCCTGGCGAATTGGAGATCCTTTGGCGGAAGCGATTCTACCAGATCCCCCAGCTTCACCCCCGGGTGCCGCTCCTCCACATGCACCCCTGTGGAGCATCAGTTTGCGCACCCTCAACGGAAGCCGTCACCATCGACTCCGTCTCTTCAACAACACCCACACCACCAGCCGGCGCGCGTTCTTCCACCACCATGGCGGGTTTAACCATCACTACCCGCTGTTCCTCCTCCACTGGCACGGGTTCTTCCACCACCATGGAACCTGCATTAGTCTCCACCTACGAACTTTCCACCACCACCTGAGGTTCTTCCACTATCATCTCAGGGTCTTCCACCACCGCCTCATGTTCTGCCACCCCACTAGCGGAATCCCCACCATGTGCGTTGGACGCTTGCGCGCCTTCACCCACAAGCGGGGGCATTGGAGTATCCTGGGGGCACCGTTGTGATGGATTCCACAAAAACAGGATCATCCCCACCGACAGGATGATAAACAATTAGCTAAACTTTTTACAAAAACGTGGTGCGATTAATGAAAGTTAGAAAGTTGCCCAAGGAAATCCTGGCGGTGAGGGTCTCTAGACTCCCCCTTTTCCCTATTGCCTTCCGTGCAACCTTTTTGGAGGGCAGCGCGGAGAAGTCCTCCTTCGAACAACTCTTCCGCTTGAGGGCACCTCCAGGCTGGACTCGGCCTCCACCGGGTCAGCAGGTATGGCGGTCGGGATAACCACCGGCTTCGATGCGGGCTTCTTCACACCTACAGTATCAAGACCCTCCACGAGTCAGACACTACCACATAAGCTTTCCAACGGTCAGAACCCCGGGTTGAGTCACCTCCTTCTCAACTGTCCCGCCCGACCAGGCCGTCATTTCTTCTTATGATCTGGGCCGATGCCCAAGTTTTCAAAGTGCCTGCATCATGGCGCAACAACAAATGAGTAACCTGTAGAGATACCAACACTCAACAACATGAAGACTTACCAGTTGAAGGTGCGGGGGCAGCTAGATCCGCACTCGGGGGAAGTGCAATATTCTCCAGGACCTGCGCAAACCAGGTGGGCTCATTTGTGCCCAGGCGACCTTCTCAATCCGCCCTTCCTTCCTCTGGAAGGCGGCCAAAAACAGTGGCGCCCCTACAAAAGAGAAATGCATGTCAGCCTACACACAAGGCGAAATCAAGAACCACAACAATAAAGTAGGAATACTTACTCCGATCTCCCTCCCTGTGCACCGGTCTATCCCGGCGGTTGGGTTTTCACACCAAACTCATCCCGGCCGCCACCAGTACCCTCTCTGGCAACTGGATCGCTGGGATCTCTTTCAAGTTCGTATACAAGGGGTCCAACAATGGTATAGGGAGGGTCTCCGCCGGAATCTCCTCCGGCCCCCGGAACTGCATCGGGGAAGAATCACACCGGTCTTCACATAGAAAACTTTTGCCTTCCAATCGTGGAAGGACTTGGGGGGAGAGAGCAAAATTTTCCATGCCTGCACACGGTGCTGAAAAGAATAAAACCCCATTGAACAATAGAGTTAGTAAAAATACGAAAACGATCGACGGTTGGGACAGATCCCGTCGACCGGCACAAAAACTCAAAGTGTTTAATCCTCACCATCCCCATCGGATTCAACTGAGAAAGGTGGAAGCCGTAAAAATGCAAAATTTCAAGAAAAGATTTTGTAATCGGTAATCGGAAGTTATCGTCAGATAAAAAATCTTGAAAAACGGTGAGGTAGCCGGCCGGAGCATCGGCGGCTGTCTCACCGTCCGCCAGAAACCGGGCATCCCAGCTCTTGGCGAACCGGTAGCCGGAGACCATGCGGTCAAAAGTGGTCCGGCTCATCTTGCATGCCAGCAAAGAGGTCGAAGCCTCTGCGGCAGAAGCAGTCTCCGGACCCCTGGACGCCATTAAAATCAAAGAAAAGAAAAGAAATTTTGCAGAAGGAGAGAAGTTTTGAAGATGAAAGGTTTTGAAGCACAAGAATGCTCAAGAAAAACTCAAGAACACAGAGAATTTGAAGAGAAATTTGAAGGAATGACGAAACCCTAAGCGGTCACATCTATTTATACTGATCATATTTAATGTGTTTGGTAATCGTGACGACGCGAGAAAATAACAGCCAATCAGCAAAGGACGTGTGGCAGGCAAGTTGTCACTGACAGTTAGCATGCACGCGTGGCCGCCACTCTCTTGCCAATTCATTAATGAATGTGAGGCAGTACGGCTGACAACACGCTACAGCTGTGAGATGTCCTTTCCAATCCCTTTTTTTCTCACCAACCCACCTGCAACGTCAGTGTGACAAAGATTCAAATTTCAAAATCATCATACAAACAGTTTCCTTCACACATATGTTTCCTCCAAACCTTCTAGAATTTTTTCCATTAAAATAAGTGCGTATACAGGAATTTTTTTAGTCCAGCGCTCCCCTACTTACCACCATGCGCATAGGAGCAGCACTGCACTGGGGGGTTGGAGGGGTATGGTCCCAAAAACCTTGCGCCAGCGCAAGGAACCATACCCCCAACAGCATAACTACAAGGATAACCTTGCGCGCAATGTGCAATGGTGCGTCTTCCTTGAAACCAATAGGTCATACAATGAACCTTGCGCACTCAGCGCAATGGTAAATTAGACCAACACATGTAGGTCACAGAACGAGCCTTGCGCACTCAACGCAACGCAAGTTAGACCAAACATTATAAGTCACACAATGAGCCTTGTGTACTTGGCACAACGGCAAGTTAGACTTACATGCGCAAGCTACTTGACCCTGCGCGGAACTAACAGCCCTCTAGTCACGAATCCTAAACCTTGCAAGGACAAGACAAACATGAGAGCACCTCATAGTCTTGTGGACAAAAGGATTTACCCCTGCCACTCTGTGCTGGCCGGAAAGTACTGACAGCCTCGCAGAAGGTATAAGCACTAAGAGGTGTTGACCATACAAAAGGGTACGGAGTGGCAAAGCTGTGACCAATGGTTGCTCGGCAGGTTGAGTCTGACAGTGTCGCATGAACAGTAATGCAGACGCCAGACTGTGCACCAACCATACTTACGCCAGTGACTGTTACATCTTCTCCACTTTCGGCTGATAGCAGGTCTGACGCCAGAGACAACTGCCTTTACACGTGGCACCATTCGGCATCCGACAAAGCACACCTCCTGACAGAAGACATTAATTCTCCTGGAGGGAACATTTAAAGTCTGACGCAGAGGGACAAAACATATGTCTTTGGTCGTCTGGGCCGGGCCAAGGCCCATCATCCCATCTCCTGAGCCCACATACTTCGGCTATAAAATAAGTATCGGATCACCATGTAAACCATCCAAAAATATACGAACTAGCTTATTACACGCTACTTTGAGCTCACTTGCTTATTAGTTGTAATCACCAAATACTTATTCTCACGCAGGAGTATGGTTACAGAAAAAACCACCCTTTTCCCCATGACGAGACTAACGGTGCTGCTAGTTTTGCAGATCAGTCCAAGTGAGTCACCCTGAAGAACGAGCGAAGAGACAACCCTTTTATGCATAAATCCCTTGGTTGTAACTAACATATCCCCAGGTATCCTTAGGTTCAAACCGGTGTTTCTTCACCATGCCACCACCATCATCACCACCACAATCTCCGATGACCTGCAACCCCCAAATCCGATGACCTACAACGACAATCGCTAATCACCTGCAACGACTATATCCGACCATCTTCAAATATCAAAAACACACACATTGCTATAACTAGTGATTGTCTTGAGTCGAATTGGGGATTATAACCCACCTGCACCATTGTTGCGGCCACCTAAACCCCATCAACAACAACCCCCAACCATCGGTTCACATTCCAGATCTGCCCATATTTTCGAGATCTTATAAAACAACAAACAAAAAACTACAATCTCAAATCTAGCCGCCAACAACCACCATCTCAATTAAAACAGAAATCGAGTTTCCCCTTTTTTCCGGCCGGTGAAGTTTGAATCTGACGCGACAAAGAATGAGGCCTCAATTCCGATTTCTGTGTTGTTGAAGCACCTATTGTCTTATAGTTGTAGCCGTAAGGGTGAATTTGACGCGAAGTTTGGTCTCGTAGTTATAGCCACTGATTACAAGCGAATTTTTAGGTGGTTGCGGTATGTGATGGCATGTGGTGAGGGTGGTGGCACATGGTAATTGAGGCGGTTGGTGGCAGGAGGTGAAGGTGGTGGTTGCTGGAGGTGGGTGGTGGGAGGTTATGATAAAGGTGGTGGTGGGTGGAAGAAATAGAGAGAGAACTAGGGGAAGAATCATAGTGTTTGTATATATATTAAAAAAATTATGTGTGTTTTTTATAACATTAATTTTTTTCTTTTATTTTTTAATGTAAAATAAATTTTGGATCATAATGGCAATTAAAAGATTTAAATTGAAAATCCCCAAAATACTCGTGGTTAAAAATGGGGTTTTTGGACGGAATTAGAGTATGTGATCAAAATGGAAACAAAAGGGAAAAATCAGAGACTCAGAGGCCAAAAAAACTATTTGGACTAAAATGGTAAATTTGGACAAACCTCGGGGACTATAATAGCAATTTACTCCTTCTCGTATTAATTTTTTGGTATTGCATCACCCTTCTGGTCCCTTGACTAAATGCTAGTTAAAACATAAAATAGTAAAACAAAATAGTAAACTTTCGTTTTGCTCTCTTTGGTTTGGACACTTTAACGGTTTTTCTCCAATCATTTATAAACGTCCATTTTCCTCCAATAGTTTACTATGTTTTTCCCATTTTGCTCCCCTCCTCTAACTCCATCTAAATTATTTGTTATCTAAAAGGGTATTTTGGTAACTTCAGGCATATAACTAAGGGTATTTTAATAATTTTAAAGATAAAATTTAATTATTTATTAGATTTATATACATTACCCAAACCATACAAACACAAGTACTCTCTCTCATCTCTATCTCTCTCTGCATGTTTCCTTCACTCTTCACCATCACCCAAACCAGCACCACTAGGCATCACCACCTGCAACTACCACCACCACCAGCTATCCACCACCTGTCAACCACCACCACAATCAGTCAACCATCTGAACCCACCCCTACATGTCGGCAAACAAAAACAACACCCCAAATCCCAAATCGGTACCCAACCCAAATCGGAACCACCATCTTCATCTTCAACCCTAAACCCACAACCATAAACGTCGACAACCCACCATCATCTTCATCTGCAACCCTGTACCTTAGAACCCCCAATTTCTCCATCATCCATCTTCATCGCAGATCTGGGCCCAGAAAAGCGAGCCTTCACCGCTGTCTACATCGGCTTTCGTTATGAAACCTTAGCCGCCGTCGTCTACATCACTGTTGACCATTTCATCTATGATACAGGTAACGCCACTGGTGGTGTTCGGTGGCAGCGGTGTTTACATCAGTGGTTGGGTCTTGTTTCCGTTTAGCCCCGTGTAAGAGCAAGTGGCGTTTACTTCACCGTTTTCCTCACCGTCTTCTACAACACCAGTTGAGTCTTGTTTCTGTTGATGGTGTGGGCTTACTGGTAGTCTTCGGGTGGCAGCGACGTTTTGATGGCGGTGGGTGGAGGTTGGTATTCGACAGGTGATAGTGGTCGTGGGTAGAGGTCGGCAGGTTGTGGTGGCTGGTAGAGGGTGGTGGTGGAAGCTGACAGAGAGAAGGGGTAAAGAGAGGGAATAGAGAGAGATAAGTAGTTGTTTATGTGTATGTGTGTAAAGACAAAAATGATTTTAATAAATTAATACTTACCTTTAAAAAATTACTGAAATGCCCTTTTAATTAAAAAACAATTTGGATGAAGTTAGAGTTTGGATGAAGTTAGAGGCAGGGAGCAAAATGGAAAAAAAAACATAGTAAACTATTAGGAAAAAAATGATTATTTTTAAATGATTGAGACAAAACCATTAAAACGACCTAACCATATAAAACAAAACAAAAGTTTACTTAAAACAAAAAGTAACATCAAATGAGTAATTTCTATAGGGTTTGCGAGACAAAAGCTAAAACCATGTGAGTAATTTCCATAGAGTTCTCATAAAAAGTGAAATTTGGAGTTATCATGTTACAACATGATGTGTATTTTACTTCAAAAATAACTACGTCGCGCTACATTAACGAACATATACCTACATACACTTTTTCATTTTGATTCGATGTCTTTGAAAGATGTCTATCGTGTATATGAACCATGTAGGCGCGACGTAGACAAAGACAATTGTACGTCTGTGGCCAGGGGCGCAGCATAGTAGGGGCGGGAGGAGACGGCCGACCCCCTAAACTTTTCGCTTAGTAGTGGAGAGTATGTAGTTTTCGTATAGAAATTTTTGATATATACGTTTTCGACCCTCCCAATTTTATAGAAACTTTTGGGTATATACATTTTCGACCCCCAGTTCAAAAATCTCAAATTTCACCACAGAACGCCACGACCAGGCCCCATTCCAGGAGTTCCCAAAAATGTCAATTCAGGCATAAAAACACCTACTTCCTCCTCATATTTTAATTTTCAAATTAAACGAGTCCATAACATGATTCTCCAAACTTTTTAAATCCACTCAACCCATTTCCCCTACAAACTCTCCAAACAAAGAACCCCCCATTTCTTGATCACCCCCGTCACAACTCACAAACATGTCACCGGACAAACCTATCGACACACCATTACTCCTCCGGTCAACCATCAATTGGTCTTTCAGGGTCTTAATCCTATCCATTCTTCTCGGCCTAATGATCTTCTGGGGCACTGACGGTTTCGACACTTTCAATATCACTAATCTCCACAAAGATTCCACCATCTTCAACCTCTCTCCCACTAAACCCCACCAAGATTTCACCAAAAACCTGCAACAACTCACCCCCACAAACCCACTGAGTCTCAACTCAGTTTCCACCGAGTCACACTCGGGCTACTCATCTACCCTCCTTTCCCGCTGGATCGCTCCCGGTAGTTCCCCATGCAAAGATTCAATCACCGATAATATCCATATCCATAGTTTGGATAACATTAACCGGAATATTGAATTATCCACCGGAGATATCCACGAATATGTTATCCAAAGTTTGGATAGCTCCGGAAACCCACGATGTTTGGGTGGTGATTATTTCGAAACCGATTTATCTAGTGCCACGTGGAAATCACGTCCTCCGGTTAAAGATTTTGGCAATGGAAGTTACCAAATTACCCTCCAAGTTCACCCTGATTTCGCCGGAGATTTTAACCTAACGGTAATTCTGTTGTTCAGTAACTACCAGGGGTTAAAACTTTCACCGGAGAGATTTGCAATTGACAAAACTCTACGTACAGTTCTGATCAAGTTTAAAAAGTTAAACTCAATCTCAACAGTTGGATTACCAGAGTTCAAACAATGTAAGAGATCAGATTATGTGACGGACGTGTGGGCCGGGCGGTGGACACGTCACGCGAAAAACGAGAAATGCGTCATTAGCAATGACGGACGTTACCGGTGTTTAAACCATGACTATCCATGCACGCGTCGGTGGTGTGACGGACGCTTAGGGGTTTTGGAAAGTAATGGGTGGGTTTACTCCGCCCATTGCTCTTTTAAGTTGCATAATTCGGATTCAGATTTAGTTTGGAACTGTTTGAACAACCGTTGGTTGTTCTTTTGGGGGGATTCGAATCACTGTGACACGATTCGAAACATGTTAAATTTCGTATTAGGTTATGAAATCGGAGTTGGGTCACGTCGGTCTGATATGAACATTACAAACCCTAGAAACGGGTCTCAGTCGTTTCGGATAGAGTAAATTGCACAAAACGTCCTTTAAGTTTCACCAATCTTGCTGGTTTCAGCCTTAATCTTTAAAAGTTGCCAAAACCAGCCTTTAAGATTAAATTAGTTACGGGTTTCATCCTTTATCACTAACCCAGTTATTAAATCATGTTAAATGGCATCACATGCAAGCCATGTGAGGGTAAAACCGTCTATTTCATACTTAAAGGACGTTTTGTGCAATTTACTCATATTTTTCATCCTCGTCTCCTCCGCCACTTTGCTAACATACGCCGACCCTTCGCCTGAAACCCTAACGGAAGTCGACACACTTCTCGATTTCAAACTCAACCTCCATGATCCACTCGGTGCACTCACTCGCCACTCCGGTGAGGTGATTGTATGAAAAGTTTCGAGTTGCAGATCCGGTGAGTCGGAGAGGTTGTTCGGTAACTCGCCGGAGAGTGAGTTTGCGGACAGATCGAGGTACCGGAGACTTGACGGAAAAGTTTTCAGAACTTCGCCGGAGACTTGACAAAAAATATTCAATGTGTAAATGTGTGTGCGTAGGAGAGAGAGAGAACCTCATCTGGCGTCTGCTCTGCACGAAGACGGCGGCCATCAAACAAGAAAGCAATAGAGTTGATTTCAACAGACTGTCTGTCACATTATGCATTCATCAGCTTCTTAAGTTGTGTGCTTCGTTTGATCCTAAAGAACACTTCATTTCCATCCTGTAAAAGAATTAACGGAGAACAAACACATATTAAAAGATCATCGTAGTATATCCATGTTAAAAAAACAATATCTCCAATTCACCGAGTGGATCATGGAGGTTGAGTTTGAAATCGATAAGTGTGTCGACTTCCGTTAGGGTTTCAGGCGAAGGGTCGGCGTATGTTAGCAAAGTGGCAGAGGAGACGAGGATGAGGAGGATGAAGAGGATGAAAAATATGAGTAAATTGCACAAAACGTCCTTTAAGTATGAAATAGACGGTTTTACCCTCACATGGCTTGCATGTGATGCCATTTAACATGATTTAATAACTGGGTTAGTGATAAAGGATGAAACCCGTAACTAATTTAATCTTAAAGGCTGGTTTTGGCAACTTTTAAAGATTAAGGCTGAAACCAGCAAGATTGGTGAAACTTAAAGGACGTTTTGTGCAATTTACTCTTTCGGATAACTAACGTGTTTAACGGTCATTACAACGTTACGGGTAACTATCAAGGGTTGAATTCGCTTTACAACGTGGGATACCATATGTTTTTAACCGATTACTTCTCTGGAGAGCGTGTTCAGGATACAATAATCATGAATTCAGGTTTTCCTTCTATTCGGATGTAATTTTCCTTTCCGGTGTTTTAAGTTATAAATTTGAGATTTATTATTCAGGTTTGCATGACGGGGTTTACTGGCCGAATTTGAGGAGATTTATAAAGGGGGCGACGGATGCTGCCGCGTTTTGGGCGGGGTATTGGAGGGGGTGAGGCGGCGTGATGTGGTGGTGCCGAATGTGGTGTATAGGACAACGGTGGCGACGGGTGGTTACGCGAGGAAATTGGTGCTTAATCCTAGTAAAATGGAGGCGTTTAATGGTGTTTTTGTTGATAAGTTGAGGGAGTTTGGAGTGATTGATTATGTTGTGGATCATTTTGATATGACTTACGTTTGGCATTATGATAATCGGTGTAGTGATGGGGTGCATTACGGTAGAGCTCCGGCGAAGATGCGGTGGAGAGATGGTGAGATTGGGCATCAGTATTTTGTTGACTTGATGTTGTGTCATGTTTTGTTGAATTTAATGTGTTCAAGATAGGTTTGGTGATGTATAGTGTGTGTGTATAGTAGTATCCTAACAATATATTTTCGCGAATTTCACAATAGATTACTACACTGAAATTTGATAACTTTTTAGAAATTTACCATTTACTTATTTCAATCGAACTTTTTGTTCGGCTAGAGAGTATCGTTTTCGTATTATACTATTTATTATGAGAATCAAATCCTTAAACTCATGGGAATAGAATTTATGGGAAATGATATCACTTTACACTCGGTAGTATCACTAGGCTTGTCATTAACGGTTATCAATGTATTCTTTATGTTTGTTTCTTTTGTTTAACTGTTATTGCTTTGATTATGTATTTCGCTAGGATTTTTGTGTGTAACTTATAAAACCACGCTGATTTATGGTAGTTAATTTGTAGATTTTGCTTTTCTTTTCGTTCAAACGACTATAAAAGCCGTGATTGAGATGTTTATCTTAGTCGTCATTAATAGATACCAATCGAATTTCTGTATCATAGCGTGGGGAAACCCATAGTTAACAAAAATCCAAGTTAGTTTCTATCTCCTACAATTTTTATTGCATATAAAGTTTCTCTTCTTGGTATTTTTAAAGGTAATTGTGAGCTTTTTCTTGTTGCGTATTAAGTTATTAAGTTTCTCTACTTGGTATTTTTTAGAGTAATTGTGAGCTTTTTCTATTTAAAGAAAAGAATTAATTACATGGTTATACTATGGTGATATCTATGAAAGTAATTGTGATATCTTTCTATATAAGGAAAGAATTTACATGGTTGGTCCCTATGGTATGTCAATATTACGATGCTAATTGTTTTGAATGGGACAAATCAGTCGGTATCCAGCTTACTCGAGAGAACAAGAGCAATCTCTTAAAAGTTAAACCCTCTCCCCAAGTACCAACTTTTGCAACCGGTAATACATTTAGTCTTTGATCATTTCATACTCATATAGCGAATACATTGGTTGGTACATAGACGACTTATTTAGCGATTTGCCTTTTCTGTATTTTTCAACTAATACTCTTAAGTTACAAAATTTACAATAAAACATTAATGTTCATAAAACTCACGAAATAAAGTATAGCTTCGACGTTACGGCTTGTTTTCTTGGTATTGCAGAAATTCAAAAACTAGAAAAAAAGAACGATTGATTTACTAAAGTATTTCAAACAAAGACTTGAAATTAACTTTTTGAACAAGAGATTTAACCCTTTTACGACTGAATGGTTGATGGGAATGGTTTGGTAAGTCACTTATCTTAATCATTAGTTTATTTTGCCTTGAAATGTCGATTTCTACTACCAATTCAATATGTAGCATTTTCTTTGTTACTTTAAGTGAAAGGAATCTACGTCTCTTATCAATCAACTTTAAGATGAAATGATTTTAAAGTAATTGTGGTATCTTTGATGTTAAACAAATACTAAGTTTATAACTGTAGCAAAATATACTTAAATGAATGTAAATGTATATGCTTGTACGTTTTTATAAATATGTCATGTTTAACCTCACATGTAACTTATAGATATATCATGTTTAACCTCACATGTAACTTATAGATATGATTTACTACTGATCCGTGACTAAATATCAGATAAAAACAAAAAAATAATCATAAAAAGAAAAACTGAAAATGGAATAAAAACTAAGATCTTTTCTACTCGTCAGGAGAAAATACTAAATTATTCTGAAATCTTCATATCACCCACCATCTTGTCAGAATGGTACCATGAATGAGTTTCCGTTTCTTCATAGAAACTGGAATTGAGTCGTGCCATACTAAGGTACCAACGAGTAAAATCCACAATCTACGAGACACCTAACCATTTGAAAATGACATTCCACGTTCTAACCACTATCTCACAAGTGCCAAACAAATGATCCATGGATTTGTCCACATTAGAGAAAGAGGACAAAAGAATACTAGGTAAATCAAATTCAGATAAGTTATAAATCCGATTTAAGAAATCCTCCAACCCAAAATGATGATTCCATCTAGTAAATGAACCACCATCTGGTAGCTCCATCCTATCAATTTGATTATGAATGCACTTAACTGTAAAGAATCATCCACATCAAAATCCGAAACCCAAGAATCTGGATTATGCCGAGTGAAACTTGCTCGAGTTAGCATAAGTGAAGAAACATCAAGTTAAACCGAGAGGTTTATCCTTGTGGGAAGGGTTTCGTCAATAATGGTTAATCCTTAATCTTTCCTCAATGATGTTCTGAGAGTAATCTGCAAAACAAAGCACTGTGGGACTCGTTACAAGGAGAATAGGTGGAGAGTAAGTATCGTTTAAGAAGAGAAAACGAGTGTGTGTGTTAATAGTGAGAGAATGAGAGAGCCAATTCTTAAACTTGTGGTTGAAGGATGCTATTTATAGCCGAAGAGTGTGGAAAAGGAGATGGGCTAATGGGCCTTGGGTAGGACGTCGCCAACAAGGAATATCATGTATGTCTCTTCTAACACGACTGTTAGTGCTTGCAGAGGGTAGAGACATTGGCACATGGTGATTGGAGCCACGTGGCCTGAAATTTGTCCGTGTTGTCGAGCATGTCACCAGCTGTGAGTGGAGATCATGGAGCAGTGAACGACGCAACCCGATTGGTTCCACATCATTGTCCATTTGTACTTCTTGTTTCCTGCACGATTGGCCATCGTGGGAGTTGTCTGGTCAGGACCTAGCGCATGCTGATTGGTTTTCGTTCCTGCCTTCTGTACTATTGTACTCGTCTTAGCTGCCATTACGCTGCATGCACCAGTCTGTGTCTATGCGCATGCTCGGAATACAGCTAAATATAGTTTTGTTAAGTCTAGGTAAGATCCTCTCTGTGCATTTTTTTTGATGCCTTACGCAGGATTTAAGACCATACCTCTACAATAAGGTAATTGAATTGTTCAGATTTGTCACACCCCGAACCGCAGCGGATAAGGTAACCGAGGCATGATTGGGTTTTCATCAAAGCTTATGACATACTATTAAAAGTTTCGATATTTATTCGTTCGATTTGAATAAAAAGAAAATCCCATAAACAAAATATTCAAACAAATCAACTACATAGTTAGCAATCAATTCAAATAACTTGTTTATTCGTCTAAGGCCCAATCCTAGTTATTCATTCTTCAAACGTAGTCATCTGTATCATGTGTAAAAAGAAGAAAGTTTTGGGTCAACAAAAGTTGGCAAGTGAATCTCCTTGTTATTAAGAAAATAATATGTTTAATTCGTTTATTTAGAAAACGTGCATTCACCCATGTAAGTAAATATGTTGTACGTCATTTGTCAACCTCAACAAACTATCTCAACTAATAAACCAATTAATTGTATACAATGTGTACGGTATTATGGTGTGCTGCAAGATCTAAGCTCAATCAAACGGAGCTGATCTCGTATGTTTGGTAACGTCAAGTTCCGCTCATAGTAATGGGGAAATGACGAACCCATGATGATGCAATGTCTGAAATGAATGTAAAGTACTAAGTAAACAATGAAGCATTAACACTTAACACATATACTTCACAGAATGGTAATTGCATGGAATTGATTACAGCAATGTATAACTTAAGGCGACACATGATACACTCCAAAAACGTATAATAAAGAAAAGGGGGAAATTGGTAAGATTCAGTCATAGTGGTTGCGTTTGTGATTCCTTGTAAAGTAACGCACGAGTAAAAAATTGAGAAACCGAACAAACGAAACGATTATCCTAGGTATTCACATAACAACTAAGTTAAATAATATTCCTACTATCTATGTTCGCAAATTATTTATTTAGATACTTAATTATTTATTTACGCGAATGTTAATGAGTTATTACTTAAAAGAATTAAGATAGATTATTTATTGTTTAAGTTAAATTCGTTAATGGTTAATTGAGAATTCTTAATAAAAAGAATTAAAAAGAATGGTTAAATATATAATTTTAAAGGCCTTAAAAGAAAAATAAATTTTAAGATTTTATCAAAAAAACACATCCAAACCGGCCCCTGCCTGGTTCGAACTCTAACTCAGTTAATATTGTGTTTTTATTTATTTTATATAAAGACTGTATTCAACCATCTGTTGATTTTATTAAAAAGGAAAAACTGCAAGCGGTATTATAGGAGACGGGTCTCGAACCCTTAATCTCTCGTTTACGTGCACACAGCTCGACCAACTAGGCTATGTGTCTAACCTGTTTAATATGGGATTTTAATTACATTTATGCAGTGTTTCGAGCCCTATCATTCACTAGTTTACAAATAAAAAGGATTAAGGTGTAGCGACGGGCGAGAGCGGGACTCGAACACTGGACTTCTTGTTTACGTGCACACAGCCCGACCAACTGGATGTGTGTCAAACCTGTTGATATGGAGATTTTAATTGCTTTTATACTAACACTACATTGATCCAAATACTAGTTTATTTAAAAAAAAAGAAGTGCAACGAGTATGTCAGGGCCGGGACTCGACCTGTAACCTCGACCGGTTTTTATGTGTTTCAAACGCATAATCAACCACTATACTACATCATCAGTTCTGAAAACTTTTTAATTTATAATCTATTGGAAATCATTTATACATGTTCATCTTCTCCATTATATTACAACCGAACAGAACCCAGAATAATCATCCCGCCCATTAATTGGTTTATTCAACTTGGTTCACTGCTGATGACGAATTAACACAAGGACAAAACAACTTGAAATAGAAAGAATTATACCGAAACGTGCGGCGTGGACTCTTGACGTTTTCCGGTGAGTTTGGTGATTCCGGCCGCGTCTGGGTTTTCCGGCGAGCCTTGAAGTTCCGGCGAATGTTTTATCGAGGAACAGAGAGTGATTGCGTCGAAATTGGTTGATGTGTTCTTCCATCCAGTTTTTTTATTAATTGAATTATTATTTTAGAAACAAATTAATTTCCGATTTAAGAAAAAAAGAGGTTGGTTCGAGAGTGTATAGAATGGTGTCTAGGTTCATGATCTTTGAAAAGGAAACGCAGAATTGGATTCAATCAGCCAAAATAAGGAAATATAGCTAGCAATTCGCTGTCAATCGTTTTGGGCGATAAAGAGAAAGATTTTGTTGTATAACGAGTTTATTTAATCCATTTGTATTAGTAATTTGTATCAAAACAACAAGTGGTGTAGTGGTCTGTGTGTTGTGGGTGTGACGATGAGACCCAGGTTTGAGTCTGTGGTCTCTGTTTCTTTTTTTTTTCTTTTTTTATTATATTTTCCTAATTTACATACTTAGTCCCTTTATTGATTATATAGTCATAAAGGAAACTGTCACAAGAGAGTATGTTTATTTTTATAGATACATGTTCATGTTAGGTTTATATTATAAATGTACATTTAGATACGTGTGTGTGTGTATATATATAATATATATATATATATATGCGTCATAAGGCGAAATTCAAACGCTTTAGTTATTTAAACGCAAGATTAAAGAAAATATCAAACTCAAAAAATTTAAAGCGGGTCGGATTTTGGAGAGACCATTTTTTACGGATGTTACAAGAGTCCACACCTCCCCTTCACCGCAAGTTTTTTGGAATAACGTGGTTAATTCAAGAGTAGTTTTGATTATTGGTGTAGAATTGAAAAGCTTTGGATAATAGGCAATACGCTTGTACTAGCAGCACATTATTAGAAAATTATGACAATGCGCTTGTACTGCCAGCGCATCCAGATTTGTTTTGCCGGACTGAACCTTTCTCAACCAGAAATTGATGTGGCGCCGGACATGAAAATTGAAGCCGGAATAGTTGTTATTTACGATACGCTTGTTGGAAAAGTATGTCCCAAATGATTCTTGGTCCTGACAATGTACTTGTTGGGAAAGCATATCCCAAAAGGGTGATGCTATCTAGACATCCTCTAAAATTTTTGTACATCCCTCAATAGGAACCGTATAGCCCAATACGCTTCTCATAGGGTTTGAAGCATTAAATGTGACACCAATAGGAAGCGTATTGGGCAATACAGTTCCTACTGGTACAATGAACCTAGAAATTCTCTGACATGCACGCAATTCAAAACTGAAAAGGTCTGAAAAGTGAATCAATAGGAAGTGTATTGCCCAATACGATTCCCATAAGTTTAATAGGAAGCGTATAGGGCAAAACGATTCCCATAGGCTGGGGTTGGTGAACTGTCACACCCTCAATTTCCACTTGCGGAGTATTACCACGAGGCGTGTGATCAAACCAGAATCTCAGACACTAGCGATGTCGAACGACTCTATATGATTTATTTAAACATTTTCCAAAAACATTTATTGTAAACATGCATAGTCATTTTCAAAGTTCCAAAGTTTCAAAGTTTAGCGGAAGCATTAGAATAAAGTAATGGGCGCTAACATAAATGCCAAAACCAAAATCCCAAAAATAATCGTTAATAAAGACTCGATAAAAATGTCTTGATCAAATGCAAAGTGGGTGCACCTAGCGCTCCTAGTGTCCTGAGAAACATGCAAAGAAACAAGTGTCAACATTAAAGAAGAGTGAGTTCACAGGTTTTATAAGTTCACATGTTCGGTTTAAAAGATTGGTTTTCCCCGTTTTCCCTAACTCAGAATAACGACATAGTTCCATTATCCCTAACCTGGAATAATAATGTTGGTTCAGTAAATAAGTTCAATGTTAACATGTAGGTAGCGAGCCTAAAGTACGTCACGTAAGAGTTCGCGATCGAAGCTGACTATTGTTGCCTCTGAGTTGCCAGGTCTATCACTGACCATGGCGAAAGTTAGGCCAAATTAATCACCCGTTGACCATTCCCGGTCGGCTAGCGCGACTAGCTCGGGTGGGGCTTGTCCTGGCCAGTAATACTACTATAATTTCCCCGCTATCTAACCCAATACTAACGATCCGAGAGTTGGTTGAGGACTTCCCTGATAAAGCTACTTAGTGACCATAACATACATTAACATAACTTAGTTATCGAATGGTTAACGACGTTAATTTCGCATAACGTAAAAGATAGAGTTGTAGAGCGTATACATGTTTCTCCCCCTGTTGTTCAAAAAACCGGATAAAATAGGGCCGTGAATCACCTTAAATTGCTCGGTTAGATAAACGCAAAAGAAGTAAAGGATGGAACCGCTAATCGCGTCCTAACATGTCAACCGATTCAAAGTTAGTGTATGAACACACTGACACAAAACCTACGCATAACTAACACACAGTACGGCACACGTAATAACCAATTCGAAACCATAATCATGCATGCAAAGTATCACCATACAAAATAACGACCAAATTAACTTGTCACAAACACAGGATAACTCATACAACACTTAGACACACACAAACGTAAGTTATCATGTTTTAGCTTGTACACTCATAACTAGGCTGTTTTCGAGAATTCTTATAAAATATTTCAACATTCCAAAAATTCCATTTTTTACAGAGGGTGCCAATTAGCCTTTAAAATTTAGTGTAAAATTTTCAAATCCTAAATCTTTACCAATTATTTACAAAAATTTATATACTAGGCTGCAGTCAGATTCGTCGCTTTCTGACTGCAGTCCACGAGAAAAATCATTCAAAAATCATCGTTCATCCAATTAACGAAATTCCAGCGGGAGATTTTCGGAAACTCCCGTCTCCAGTTACTGTACAGATTTCGTGACCTAACCCCATACAGACTATGAGATCCGACTCGATAAACAACCTGCAAATTCTGCAAAAATTATGAGCTTCACTGCTGCACTAAATGATCATTTAAAAATAGAAAACGACCTCAGATAATACGAATCCAGTGCCATTTGATATGTTTTTCAAAAAAACACGTTTTAGGCTTCAGAAAAACAGCTTTTCGATAAATAACGATCAGTTTACACCAACTGAAGTTGGCTGTAAATGTTAATCAGCTTTCTGTTTTCGATTTTGTAATACTAGAACAAGTTTAAACGACCATGACACTTAGTTGTATCGATTAACAGCAGGTTAACTTATCAAATATCATCTAGCACATCAAGATTCACACAAACCCTAGGTGAATAACACCCTAAACATTATCAGAACGCAGCCAACACTCATGTATTACGTACATATCATTCTACTAATCATGTTAAACATTAACATGAACAAGATCACCATAAAACACTACAAACACAGTCATGTATACACCGATTTCAATACGAAACAACCATAAAACGAGACTAACCTTTCGAAGATGAGTCTTACACTAGAGAGGGAGTAGCGAGAGAGAAATAGGGTAGCGAGAGAGAGAGAGATCGCGATTGGGGGGGTCTCCACTGCCGTCGACTCAACTAGGGGATTAGGGTTTTTGAATATTTTTCCCACAACATGCATGTATACGTATTCATAGGGGGGTCGCATAAGGGGCGGTTTGGGTTTTAATTGGGCCGCAGGCGGTTTTGGGCCAAAAGGGTTTAGGTGGCGGGTTGGGCTTGGTTTGCGCAAGGGATAGAGGGCTCAGTTTCAGGTTCGGGTTTTTAAAAAGCACATTATTTTTATATATAACAAGCACATATAACACGTTAAATATTCGCGATGCTACTAAAAAGGTAGAATATATATATATATATATATATATATATATATATATATATATATATATATATATATATATATATATATAAAGATGGAGTCGAATAATTACAAGGAATCGAATCAGAATGATACCTGATTTTCCGAGACGTCACATTATCCCCAAGTTGAAAGAATTTTCGTCCCGAAAGTTGAGTAAACGTGGTTTAGAATGCAATGCACAAATGTTCAGTTTGATAGAATGGTACAAGGAAATCCCAGGCTGTCATATCATCCCCATGTTGAAAGAATTTCGTCCCGAAATTCAGTTGGCGTAACACCAGATTGCTGCTTAGCTGCAAAAAGGTGTGGATATTTGCTTTTCATTTGGTCCTCTCTTTCCCACGTGAACTCCGGTCCACTCTTAGAGTTCCAACGAACCTTGACAATCGGTATCTTGCTGTGCCTTCGAGTCTTGATCTCACGGTCCATGATCTCGATAGGTTGTTCCACAAAATGCAGTTGCTCATCCACTTGAATCTCATCCAATGGAATGACTAGGGTCTCATCTGATAGACACTTCTTCAGATTGGACACGTGAAAAACGTTGTGAACTCTACTGAGTTCGACAGGAAGGTCTAACTGAGAAGCTACGGGCCCGATACACTTCGAAATCACAAATGGGCCTACGTACCGTGGATTTAGTTTGCCTCGTTTTCCAAAACGAAATACACCCTTCCAAGGTGACACCTTCAGTAGGACACGGTCACCTACTTGAAATTCGAGCGGTTTGAGTCGTTGATCAGCGTAACTTTTCTATCGATCCCGTGCCGCTGCCATGCGGTTTCTGATTTGCACAATCTTTTCAGTAGCCTCGAGTATCAACTCAGGACCTGTGAGTTGACAGTCACCGACTTCTGCCCAACAGACCGGTGATCTACATTTGCGACCGTACAATGCTTCAAACGGTGCTGCTTGAATACTCGTATGGTAACTGTTGTTATACGAGAATTCCACTAAAGGCAGATGGATTTCCCAACTGTTCCCGAAGTCTACCACGCATGCCCTAAGCATGTCCTCCAAGGTCTGAATGGTCCTTTCACTTTGACCATCCGTCTGAGGGTGGTAAGCTGTGCTCATATCTAAGCGTGTACCCAACGCTTTCTGAAGTGACCGCCAAAAGTTGGACGTGAAACCAGCATCTCTGTCTGAAATGATGGACGTTGGCACCCCGTGCCGAGAAACTACTTCCTTAATGTAGATGCGAGTCAACTTATCCATCTTATCTGTTTCTTTGGTCGCTAGGAAGTGGGCAGACTTAGTTAGACGATCCACGATCACCCAGATGGTATCGCAACCACCAGGAGTTCGCGAGAGTTTAGTGATAAAGTCCATCGAGATCTGATCCCATTCCACACTTGGATTTCAGGTTGTTGAAGTAGCCCTGATGGCTTCTGGTATTCCACCTTGACTTTCGCACAAGTCAAACACTTTCTCACGTAGGTGGCTATATCCGCTTTCATGTTGGCCCACCAATACGCGGCTTTAAGGTCTTGATACATCTTATCCGAACCAGGATGGACAAAGTATCGGGATTTGTGAGCTTCGTCCATAACTAACTTTCTAAGGTTTCCGTAGAGAGGTACCATTGGGTTTCACTTCCCAATCGCGTTCCATCTTTCCCACAGATTCGGCCTGATGTTCTCCTCCTTAACTGCTTCTAGCTGCGCGTCGCGTATCTGTTCGGGTAACCCAGAATGAATTGTGAACTATAGTGCTCGTACCCGACGAGGTTTCAAGTGCTCCTTCCGACTGAGGGCATCAGCTACCACGTTAGCTTTACCCGGGTGATACTGAATGGCACATTCATAATCGTTCAGGAGTTCGACCCAGCGACGCTGTCGCATGTTCTACTCCTTCTGATCAAAAATATGTTGGAGGCTCTTGTGGTCCGTGTAGATTGTGCACTTGGTTCCATATAGGTAGTGTCTCCAAATCTTAAGTGCAAACACAACTGCTCCAATTCCAAGTCATGTGTCATGTAGTTCTTCTAGTGGACCTTCAACTGTCGGGATGCATACGCGATGACCCTATCACGTTGCATGAGCACACATCCCAATCCCTGAATGGAAGCATCACAATATACCACAAAATCATCTGTCCCCTCTCGCAAGGACAAAATGGGCGCACTGCAAAGCTTCTGCTTCAGTAATTAAAATGCTGCTTCCTGTTTGTCACCCCAAGCATATTTGGTGCCCTTCTAAGTGAGAGTGGTAAGTGGTTGTGCGATCTTGGAAAATCCCTCGATGAAACGTCTGTAGTAACCAGCCAAACCTCAGAAGTATCTTCGGAAGAAGAACTCCTGACCTTGCATGTAAGAAATGATGTTCGTGACGACGCCTGCCTTCTCGCCTTGTACCATCAAGACTTCGTCGCTAGAGAGAAGAATACATATAGCTTTCTCGAAACAGAGAACTTCAGCTCGGACATCAGATAGCCAGTCCATTCCGACTACCACGTCAAAACTACCCAGAGTAGTTGTCATCAGATCAATGGTAAATGTGTGACCCACGAGTTTTAAGTTGACAGCCGGTCACTAGATGAGTCACATCTACAGATTTACCATCGGCTAGTTCTATGATGTAAGGGGTCTTTAGGGGTTTAGGCGTGAGATTTAGGTTCTTCCTAAAAGACTCAGATATAAAACTCTTATCCGCACCCGTATCGAAAAGTACAATAGCAAAATGATCGTTAAGTGGAAACTTACCGGTGACCACATTCGAGTCGTTTATGGCCTCCCCAGGCCTAGCGTGAATGCACGTCCTTTGGCACCTACTGTGCCACCATTTCGTTGCTTCCATTGTTATTCTTGTTGTTGTTGTTGTTGTGTTATTATTCCCACCATTGTTCTTGTTGCGAAGTTGCGGGCAGTTTCGCTTGAAATGGGCATTGCTACCGCACTGGTAGCATCCCCGGTTATTACCCTGGTGCTGGTTCTGATTCTGTCGTGACATAATCTCCCCGGCAATCCTTTGCCGCGTGTCCTGCTTTGCCACATCGTTGGCAGCGATTTTCCGGCGCAAGGGCCGTGATGATGGAGGTTACAACGATTACATTCGGCTTCCGACCTGCATAGCCGCTCGAGTTCTGGGTGTTGTTGGCAGACTGATTGTTGTGACCCCGATTTTGTTGAAGTTGTTGGACCACTTCTGGTTTCCTTGTTGTGGCTGGGCTGATGAAGACTGCCGAGCAGGTGAGTCTTCAAATTTCCTTTTGTTGTCAGGGACAATTTCAGTTGCACCCTAGGTGGCAACTTCCTTTGCTCCACCGCCTTATCGGTGAGTTTATGTGCAGCCTAATCGCTTGTTCTCCGTCGTAGGTTTGCTAGACATTACCATGCCCTGGATCTCAGGGACCAGACCCCCAAGATAAAACTCAAGTCGTTTAGCGACGGTGTTAGCCAAATCAGGACAAAGGAACACCAGATCATGATGTCTTGTCGTGTACGCTTCAATTTCTAACCCGACCATCTTGTGGTTCCATAACGCTTGTTCCAATTTGCTGAACTCTGTCCCGTGGACAGTATTCCTTCTTGATTAGAGCTTTGAACTCGGTCCAGGCCATTGCATTCGCCGCAGCAAGCCCACGCGTTTGGACTTGTGCGTTCCACCAGGTTAATGCCCCATCTTCCAACGTCGAGGCAGCATACTTGACCTTATTAGCTTCGAGGCAATTGCACATTGCGAAAACCGATTCAGACTTTTCGACCCAACGGACCAGTCCTATGGGTCCTTCAGCTCCCGTGAACCTGCTCGGTTTCGCATCCAAGAACATCTTGTAGGGGTTAAGACCCCCTCCTGAGGATAGAGGATAGGTAGTCATCGCGAAAGCCTACTAGCCGAACTATTAATTTTCCCATGAAAATTTAATAATGGTTACCTGCTGGTGCGTTAGGAGCACCTGCCAGAGCAGCGTTCACGTGTTGTTGGATTAAAGCGGCTAATTCTTCAGCTGACATGTTGAGATTTCCGCGACGACTGGTTGCCATTTCAGATCTTCGCAAGACAACTCAAACACATACCGATAAGTATATATCAGATATAGTTATCATATTCCACACTTCAATGATCACACAATTTATGTCAACCCAACAAATTAAACAATCCAAAGGAACATTCGATTAAATAAATTGTAACGTCTCACAAAATACCAACCAAACATATCAGTTTAATTATAAAATTTCCAAGTTCAAACATAAGTGGAAACAAACAAACTAAAGGAAACAAAACGGGGATTGCGAGACGAGTTAGTCATCTATGTCTTCGAGCCAGTTTGTGAATCCTCCAACTGGACTCAAGAACTCTGTCTTCGAGCCAGTCAGCCCTCAGTTGCTAGTACGAAGGTCCTTGGCTAAAATGCTTCGAACTCTCTTATTCTCATCTTGCTCTTCCTCGAGCTCTTCAGTTTTACCATCAGCTGACGTATCAGCCATCCCTGTGCTTTGATAGTCTCTTGCATTCTCTCCAGTTATTCCTGTTGTTTCCTTAGCACAGCTCTAAGTAGATCGTCCCCCACTCCTGAAGAGTTGACCGGTTTGACCGGTACAACAGTGGTTGGACGGGAGGACGACTCCCCTCCTAGAGCGAGTCTTTTCCTGGCAGCTGAGCGTGTCTCCACGCCACGAGGTGGTGAGGGCTCGATCATGGGTGCCTTCCCCGCGCCCTTGATTGTCGAGAACTGTTGGATAATGATGATGACATAGCCTGCCGGGTTGGTGAAGTTAGTTACGTGCTGCGTATATCACAACATATATATATATCACATAGAACAATTGTAGAGCACATAACAAGATATTACAGTTCGGTGCCAACTAAGTCTAGTGTCGTGTAACAGCTATAGTTTAGGTCTACTTTAAATGCAAACCTGGTTCTCTATAGCTAGTGGCTCTGATACCAATCTGTCACACCCTCAATTTCCACTTGCGGAGTATTACCGCGAGGTGTGTGATCAAAACCAAATCTCAGTCACTAGCGATGTCGAACGACTATATATGATTTATTTAAACATTTTCCAAAAACGTTTATTATAAACATGCATAGTCATTTTCAAAGTTCCAAAGTTTCAAAGTTTAGCGGAAGCATTAGAATAAAGTAACGGGCGCCAACATAAACGCCAAAACCAAAATCCCAAAAATAATCGTTAATAAAGACTCGATAAAAATGTCTTGATCAAATGCAAAGTGGGTGCACCTAAACGCTCCTAGTGTCCTGAGAAACATGCAAAGAAACAAGTGTCAACATTAAAGAAGAGTGAGTTCACAGGTTTTATAAGTTCACATGTTCGGTTTAAAAGATTGGTTTTCCCCGTTATCCCTAACCCGGAATAACGACATAGTTCCATTATCCCTAACCTGGAATAATAATGTTGGTTCGTAAATAGGTTCAATGTTAACATGTAGGTAGCGAGCCTAAAGTTACGTCACGTAAGAGTCCGCGATCGAAGTTGACTGTTGTTGCCTCTGAGTTGCCAGGTCTATCACTGACCATGGCGAAAGTTAGGCCAAATTAATCACCCGTTGACCATTCCCGGTCGGCTAGCGCGACTAGCTCGAGTGGGGCTTGTCGGGCCTAGTAGTACTACTATAATTTCCCCCTATCTAACCCAATACTAACGATCCGAGAGTTGGTTGAGGACTTCGGTGATAAAGCTACTTAGTGACCATAACATACATTAATATTAACTTAGTTATCGAATGGTTAACGACATTAATTTCGCATAACGTAAAAGATAGAGTTGTAGAGCGTATACATGTTTCTCCCCCTGTTGTTCAAAAATCGGTTAAAATAGGGGCCATGAACTCACCTTAAATTGCTCGGTTAGATAAACGCAAAAGAAGTAAAGGATGGAACCACTAATCGCGTCCTAACATGTCAACCGATTCAAAGTTAGTGTGTGAACACACTGACACAAAACCCTACGCATAACTAACACACAGTACGGCACACGTAATAACCAATTCGAAACCATAATTATGTATGCAAAGTATCACCATACAAAATAACGACCAAATCAACTTGTCACAAATACGGGATAACTCATACAACACTTAGACACACACAAACGTAAGTTATCATGTTTCAGCTTGTACACTCATAACTAGGCTGTTTTCGAGAATTCTTATAAAATAGTTCCAACGTTCCAAAAATTCCAATTTCTTTATAGAGGGTGCCAATTAGCCTTTAAAATTTAGTGTAAAATTTTCAAATCCTAAATCTTTACCAATTATTTATAAAAATTATATACTAGGCTGCAGTCAGATTCGTCGCTTTCTGACTGCAGTCCACGAGAAAAATCATTCAAAAATCATCGTTCATCCGATTAACGAAATTCCAGTGGGAGATTTTTGAAAACTCCTGTCTCCAGTTACTGTACAGATTTCGTGACCTAACCCCATACAGACTATGAGATCCTACTCGATAAACAACCTGCAAATTCTGCAGAAATTACGCAGCTTCAGCTGCTGCACTAAATGATCATTTAAAAATAGCAAACCACCTCAGAAAAATACGAATCTGGCGCCATTTGATGCGTTTTTCAAAAATACACGTTTTAGACTTCAGAAAAGCAGCTTTTCGATAAATAACGATCAGTTTACAGCCAACTGAAGTTGGCTGTAAATGTTAATCAGCTTTCTGTTTTCGGTTTTGTAATACTAGAACAAGTTTAAACGACCATGACACTTAGTTGTATCGATTAACAGCAGGTTAACTTATCAAATATCATCTAGCACATCAAGATTCACACAAACCCTAGGTGAATAACACCCTAAACATCATCACGAACGCAGCCAACACTCATGTATACGTACATATCATTCTACTAATCAAGTTAAACATTAACATGAACAAGATCACCATGAAACACTACAAACACAGCCATGTATACACCGATTTCAATACGAAACAACCATAAAACGAGACTAAATTGCGAAGATGAGTGTTACACTAGAGAGGGAATAGCGAGAGAGAAATAGGGTAGCGAGAGAGAGAGAGAGAGATCGCGATTGGGGGGGTCTCCACTGCCGTCGACTCAACTAGGGGATTAGGTTTTTTAATATTTTTCCACAACATGCATGTATACGTCGCATAAGGGGCGGTTTGGGTTTTAATTGGGCCGCAGGCGGTTTTGGGCCGAAAGGGTTTGGGTGGCGGATTGGACTTGGTTTGCGCAAGGGATAGGGGCTCGGTTTCAGGTTCGGGTTTTTAACAAGCACATTATTTTTATATATAACAAGCACATATAACACGTTAAATGTTCACGACGCTATTAAAAAGGTAGAATACATACATATATATATATATATATATATAAAGATGGAGTCGAATAGTTACAAGGAATCGAATCAGAATGATACTTGATTTTCCGAGACGTCACATGAACGAATTAAATCAATAAGAAGTGTATTGGGCAATACGATTCCTATTGGTATGCTCAAAGTGACATCAATAGGAAGCGTATAGGGCAATACGATTCCCCTAGGGTTATTAGGAAGCATATAGGGCAATAACCTTCCTATTGATACGATGAACCAGGTATTCTCTGACATTCAGGCAGTTCAGAACTGAAAAGGACTGAAAAGTGACCCCAATAGGAAGCGTATAGGGTAATACGATTCCCACTGGGTTTCGGTAGGTGAACGAATTAAATCAATGGGAAGCGTATTGGGCAATATGATTCTATTGATCTGAAAAGTGACCCTAATTGGAAGCGTATAGGGTAATTGATTCCCATAAGGTTTCGGTAGGTGAACGAAATAACTTAATACGAAGCGTATTGTGCAATACGATTCCCATCGGACCAGAAATCTGTTATATATCCAAGTTTTCGGGGACGGGTTTATTCTGACGAAAATTCACAAACTAAAAGATCCGATCAAATCGTTCGTATCACGATGTCGTTTTGGTACATCAATTATGTTTTTGGCGATTATTCAAACCAGTCATATCCTAACGAATCATATTCCCCGAAAGTATAATCGAACCCGTTTTTGAACAAGGGTAGGAAGAGGCTGCATATGTGCCTCGTTGTAATGACGTGTTTCAGCTGCCTGATTTGAGCCAAGAGTACGTAGATGATCCTGAAAGCTATCCGCAGTACCAATACCCATCTTACCATCTACATGCGAAAGTAAAACTCGAGAACGAGTACGAGGAAGGTATTAAAAATATCGAGGAAGATGATAACGATTTCGAAGAAGTTGATGACGATGAGGAGGTTAGTAACGACCATGAAAAACCTAACCCGGATGTCTCTTTTGAAACGGATCAGGATTGACATTCTGATTACTTATGTATTATATTGTTTTAGGGTTTACATATATTTTACGGTTAGGGTTTACTATCAGATATTTTAGGAGATGGATAAAATCACATAACAACTACAACTGCAACCACTGCCAGTAAAAGGAGTATGATCTCCAAGTTATTAGCCGTGGTGAATCAAAGTATGACTGACCATCGTCCACTTGAGGTACAAAAAGATACTCGCAGACGCCCAACTGCGAAAGCACGACAACAAAGAAATGAGGAGGCTGATAAAGATGATACTTAAAAGAAAGTCGTGCAACGAAGTCGCCTAAAAAACCTAAAAATAAAGAGAACATTTGTGATGACGAACTTCCACTATTGGTTGGGAGCAGGTACTTAAATAATACAAACATACATACATTCATACAGCCCACATGATAAATATTTTCAACTAATTGGCGGTGACAGGTACAAAAACGTTATCGACAGTTTTAAGGAATGGCTTCCAACTAGGTATCGACTATCGACCCTATATTACAGACATAGAAAATGTCCAGCCGGATGGTAACTGTGGCTTTTGATCCATAGATCGCGATTCAGGGATGGAGCAAAATCAGTGGTTGTTTGTCCGCCAACAACTTCTAGAAAGCTGATCATTAACGAGCCTCTATGGAAACCTATGTTATGCAAACTCGATAAAAAAACTTTACAATGAAATATATAACTCAATAGATCATCTGGAAGTGGCACCTACACCATATCGAAACTTCCGTATGCCGGATTGTTGGCTGCTTAGAAATTCAGTGTGATAATCCAGCATTTCAGTAATGGTGGTAATCAAACATACTTCCCCATGTTTGATGGTCCGACGACTTACCCTAATCAAACCACCATGTCTATTTCTTTTGTCAAGACGAACCACTTCATTCTCCTTAAGTTAACCAATGATTGTCCAATGCCTCCACCGAATGGACTTTGGAGTCTATACAGAACTACCGAAGCTAAAGAATGGGAGACAATATACGCGTCTCGTATTCAACAGGGTAAGACATTAATGGCAAGTAACAAAAGTCAATATAAAGAGTACATAAACGTGTTTGATTAGTCGTAGCATTAGTTGTTGTATTATTTAGTGTTATCCTGCTAAAATTATTTAATTATAGTGTTATTTTGTATTAAAAATATTGTTCATATTAGTTTTACTTAAAAAAATATAAGTTGCATCAAATTTTTAACTTATTATTGTTATATTATAATGTTTTTATAAAAAACACTTATTCAACAATATATATATATATATATATATATATATATATATATATAGGAAATGTATGGGGCAATATGGTTCCCTTAGACCCAAAGTATAGGAAGATATGGAGTAATATGGTTCCACTAGACCTAATATATAGGAAGTGTATGGCCCTATATGATTCCTCTGTTCCCTTAATTATTGCTCAGTACTCTTAGACCCAGAGGAACCGTATTGCCCTATACACTTTCTATAAGGTTCAAGGGATATGCAAATAAAATAACAGGATGTGTGGATAACCAAACCATCCCAAAAATATCCAAACACATTAAATGAATGAGATTCCCAACATAAAATTATGAAACATCTAATTCAAACATTACCGTCCAAATATAGGCTTAAAATTGTTATTTTTTTTCCTTTTAACATTACCATCAAAATAGGATCAAAATTGTTTTTATCTTTTTCCTTTTAAATATAAATATTGAATGTTTTTTAGATATAATTTCTTTTTCCTACAACAGGTGCACTACACATTTATGCTTCCCAAGGTGTAGAGGATTATTTTGATTTTATTTTACATGTGATGTATGATATTTGGATATTTCTAATTTTTTTTCTTTTAGTTTATTTTTATAATGTGTTTCTCAAACAAGCATAACCTATATCAATTAAGAACTATTCTTTTTTCTGTGAAAAATAAAATCATTGCCTGTTTCTTTTGAAACATAGTTGAATTTGGTCCCTCCAAGTTATGGTCTTATTATTTTCATTAGATGACAAAACATTTAATTGTCATATCAAAAGTTATCAGACCCCAAATAATTGTTAAGTTATTTTTACATATAAATGGGTGTCTTTTTATTAGCATTTATACTAGAGTAAATTGCACAAATCATCCTTTATGTTTCCTCAAACTTGCAGGTTCCAGTCTTAATGTTTAAAAGTTGCTAAAAACAGCCTTTAAGTTTATTTTTGTTGCGGGTTCAATCCTTTATAGCTAACCACGTTATTTTCTTCGGTTAAGTTCCCTCACATGCATAACATGTGAGGGTATATTCGTCATTTTGGTTGATCTTCCACCCACGTCAATTATAAGAAAAGAGAATATTTAAGGTTTAACCTATTTTAAAAAAATTCTAACCGCAAGGACTAATATGCAATAAAACCAAACTTTTAAAAACCAAACACCCTCTTTTCCGGTCTTCTTCTCCGGCGAACCCGGAATTAAGATAGGAAATTTGTTAAGCTAGCCCACTAAGCTGTAAATATTAACACAGATTTTGATCATGCCAATCAAACTCTTCAGGATTATCATCAGTTGGAAGAATCGGCGCCTTATTCGCATCAGACGGAAACGACAAACGACTCTTCAACCCTAGATACCTCTCACGGAACTCCGATGCCGTCAAATCAGAGAACTTCGTAACACCGTGTTCAATAGTCGGATCCAGCAACTGGTGACGCTTAGGACGCCGAAGTTAGACTTAAACACTATCAAACGGTAATCGTGCTCCTCTGTAGTCGCGTACGTTTTACCAAACTTTGTTTAAAATAGGTTAAAACTTAAATATTCTTTTTTTATATAATTAAAGTGGGTGGAAGATCAACCAAAATGACGAATATACCCTCACATGTTATGCATGTGAGGGAACTTAACTGAAGAAAATAACGTGGTTAGCTGTAAAGGATTGAACCCGCAACAAAAATAAACATAAAGGCTGTTTTTAGCAACTTTTAAACATTAAGGCTGAAACCTGCAAATTTGAGGAAACATAAAGGATGTTTTGTGCAATTTACTCTTTATACTATCCTAGTCAAAGAAAGCTTTTCAATTCTTGTTTGTTGAAGGATCACCACGTTTTTAATTCTTGTTTCTTCAAGGACCACCACATTGTCAATTCTTGTCCATTTATGGACAACCCTATTGCAAATTTCGTTTGTTAAAGTGTTTCATAATTTCAGACGAGTTGATCACTTTTTTTACCTCACCAAATATATATTCAATAATTTGTTATTCCATTTTTTTAAATGAGTTTACATCTAAATCCTGTCTCGCTTCAATTTTTTTTTACAAATGAGTCTACATCTAAATTCTGGCCCTCTTAACTATGATGTATTATTTCTTAGCAACGAACACCGGGCCTTTAATGTTTTCAAATACGGATTGGTCGATGAACCCCATTGTACGTTCAATGCAGTGACCAAACATTTTGGTAGCTTATCAAGAATCGTGAGCTTGATCCTAGGGTTAGAAATATATTAGACCATGTCGGTTTTGGTGGTCTAATTGATTGTGGGTACCGGACAATTGATCCTGAAACCCATACTTTTCATCTAACCGTTGGTGAGGCAACAATAACACTACAGGACGTCAACATTATATGGGGTTTGCCGATTAAGGGTGAACAATAACCGGTACCGACCATTCTTATAATACAAACGAAAATCTTAGAAGGTGCCAATAGTTGATGGGTTTCACCCTTAGGAGTAGTGATTTGTTAGGTTCTCAAATAAAATTTTCTTGTCTTTTTTATGAATTTCAAAATAAATAGTTGGCTGAAAATGCTAGTGATCTAGAGAGCACACAATATGCACGATTGATTATGTTAATGTTTTGTGGTTGAAAATAGATATTGCTTCAATGCAACATTTCCTTCAAAGTTCTCCACCTCATCATCATACGCATGACGAAGAAAATGACCAAGGCCTCCATGGTCAACATGATAACAACGATTAAACCTTCCATAATTTTAATAACATTGGTGGCTTGGACCGTTTTGATGATGATGACAATGGAGGCTTCCATAATTCAGATGATGAGGGTGAAACCGAAGATAGTAAAGTCCTTCCTTCTATAGATGACAATTCCGGAGATGAGGGGCTACACCCCTCACTCAGTGGACCAGTTCAACCACGGGGTTAATCCAAGATTCGCTACCTGTCCGGATGAAGAATACGATAAAGTGGAAGAGTTGAGAGATTATGCTCCTGACTTTGACTACGAAGATGAGACGGAAGTTTGGAACTCTAAATCAAAGCAAATTCGTGTTGGAATGTACTTTAAATCCAAAGACCAGTTGCAGTCTGCAGTTCGTGACTGGCACAGTAAATGTGGTACGGAGCTCTTCATTGTGGAGTCCAGACCAAATGTATGGAAAGCAAAATGCTCCACCGAAAACAAAAAAATTTATCCAACGTCTTCGTCCTGTCGTTGGATTGCTAGTGCATCTGTAAAGAATAATCACAACATGTGGCAACTAACCAAATGGACACCTGCACACAGTTGCTTCCCCACTACCATACGTAATAATAACCAGAGCCTTAGATCCAAATATGTTGTGGTACACATCTCAAAATATATTCAAACTGACGTAGCGTTTCCCGTGAAACAGGTTTAAGCATACATAAAGGATACTTTGAAAGTTAATATTAGATATTCCAAGGGGTCGCTCGGTCAGAGAATAGCAATTGAGAACATACATGGTAGTTAGGAGAGCAACTTTAACGATTTACTATTGTATATTAGGGAGTTACAGAGAAAAAAACTGGGGCACGGTGGTTCAATGGTTACACCATCCTCACAGATCATCCAATAGTGAAACATTTTATCTTTTGGGCATTCAAGCCCTCCATAGATGCGTTTCACCTATGCCCCCCCCCGGTTATATCTGTTGATGCCACCCATCTGAAGGGGCCGTATCGAAATAAGTTACTGATTGTCGTGGCAAAAAATGCAAACAATTACTTAATACCAATAGCCAAGCCATTGTGGACGAGGAGACATATGAAAGCTGGTGTTCGTTTCTTTATCAGTTTCGACAACATGTTGCAAGTGAAAGTATGGGCCCTTTGTGTGTTATCTCCGATCGACACAACGACATAATTCATGCAATGAACAACCTTGAAGAGTGGATGGACCCTAATGCGTACCATCGTTATTGTCTGCCTCACGTCAGAAGCAACTTGATGTCGAAGTACATGAGTGTGGCTTTAAAGAAGCTTTGTTATGCTATTGGGAGCACCACTCAGAGTAGAAAGTATAGATGGCTTGTTCAGGAGATGAGGTCCATGAACGAGGATGTGTGGCAGTACCTGAATAACATCGATAAAACCAAGTGGACCCTGTTCTGTGACTGTCGTCATTGTCGTTGGGGTAACCTAACAACGAACATGTCTGGGAGCATGAGCAATGCTTTAGGTAAGGCCCGATTATTGCCAATAAAGGCTTGTATTGAGTATATATTTTATAAAGATGTTTCTCAGAATGTGAAACACATTGAGATTGCAGCTAGATGCAATACAACTCTTCCGCCTTGCATGTGGCACACGTTTAATGAACGTTACAAAAAATCACAAGGCCATGAAGTATTCTTGTACGATCTCATTGACTTGAGGTACAAGGTCATGCCTGGATGGAGACCAATGATGAGGGTTGCAACGACTTGACTGTTGAATATTCTAGGAAAAAATGCTCATGTCAAAAGTGGCAAATGGAGAGATTTCCATGTTCGCATGTTATTGCTGTTTGCCACGATAGGGGTGAGTGCTGAGGGGGTATGGTGCCAAAAACCCTACGCATGCGTAACAAACCATACCCTTAACTACTTTTTACAAAAATTAACCTCGCATGCAACATGCAATGGTGCGTGTTCTTCAACACCAATAGGTCATACAATGAGCTTTGCGCACTCAGAGCAACGGTGAATTAGACCAACACCAATAGGTCAAACAATGAGCCTTGCGCACTCAGCGCAACGGGGAATAAGACCAACACCGATGGGTCACACAATGAACCTTGCGCACTCAGCACAACGGTGAATTATACCAATGCAATCAAGTCAAACAACGAGTCTTGCACACTCAGCGCAATGACAAGTTAGACTAAATAATACAAGTCACACAACGAGCCTTGTGTACTTGGCACAACGGCAAGTTAGACTCATGCGCGCAGGTTACAAGACCTTGCGCAGAACAACATCCCTCTGAACCATGAATCCTAAAACCTTGCAAGGACAAGACACACATGAGAGCACCTCTTAGTCTTGGGACAAAAGGATATACCCCTGACACCCTGCGCTGGCGGAAAAAACATTGACAGCCTCGCAGAAAGGGTAAGCACTAAGAGGTGTTGACCATACTCAAGGGTACAAAGTGGCAGGACTGTGACCAAGGGTTGCTCGGTAGGTTGCGTGTGACAGTGTCGCATGAGCAGTAATGCAGACGTCAGACTGCACACCAACCATATCTCTGCCAGTGACTGTTCCACCTTCTCCACTTTTGGCTGGCAGCAGGCCTTACACCAGAGACGGCTGCCTTTACACGTGGCACTACTCAACATCGACAAAACACATCTCCGTGATAGAGGACATTAATTCTCCTGTAGGAATCATTTAATGTCTGACGCAGAGGGACAAACGGACATCTCTGGCTGTATGGGCCGTGCCCAAGGCCCACCAGCCTCTCTCCTGAACATATCTTTTCAGCTATAAATAAGTATTGGATCTCCAGGTAAAGATACGCATACACACCCACTCACATAAAACTTACTTACTACCTTACTTACAATCCTCAAGTATTTATTCTCACGCCGGAGTGTGGTCACGGAGAAAATCACCCATTTCCCCGTGACGAGGCTAACGGCGTTACTAGTTTTGCAGATCAGCTTAAGTGAGTTCACCCTGGAGAGTGAAGTGAAAGGACAACCCCTTTATGCTAAAATACCTTGTTTGTAACTTATATATCCCCGGATATCCCTAGATTCAACCGGTGCTTCTTCATTGGCGCCATCCGCTACTTACTCTCTTTGTACCAAATGTCACACCCCGACCCGCAGCGGAATAAGAGTCGGGGCATAATTGGGTTATCACCATTTACTAATATGTTTCATATTTATTAAAGTCAAAATTACATTCTCGATAATCCAAACATCTCCATACAAATACAAAGAAAATAACCAACTAAACAATCCAAGCTCTAAACCAGTTTATTCTTCTAAGCCAATCCTATGTGTTTCTTGCTGCAGCTGGTTCACCTGTATCATGTGTAAAAATGGGGGTTTTTAGGTCAACATAAGTTGGCGAGTGAACCTTGTTAGTTAAACATTTATTATTGATTTCTTGTTATTTTTATCAAGGAAAAATTGTGCAGTAGTCATATGCGAGCAAATGTAAATAATCCAACAATAACAATAACAATAACAATCCACAAACAATAACATACAATAACATATGAACTTGCATGAATATATAACATGAACGAAACTGTATATGTTGGCAACGTCACGTTCACGCTCATAATGTAATGGGTAACGGACGGCCTATGATGAATGTCTGTGCTATCAAGGCTCAATCAAACGGAGCCGATCGTATGTTGGCAACGCCAGGTTCACACTCATAATGTAATGGGGAGCGGCGGCCTATGAAATTGCATGTACTGAAAATAATAAATTAAATCTAAACAATAACCACACAACAGTTGATACAAGCTGAATACACATTTGTTCATGATATGATGTATGCACAATGATTTAAATATAATAAATGGTAAGACACATGATACACCCCAAAAATGTGATTAAAACGGGGAATTTGTAGAGATTCACTCACATTGGATGCGTTCGGTTGGAGATGATGAGATGCGCACGAGTTTGAAGGATTGATCAACGAGGATTAACTAACCTAAATAATAACGGAAAGTATAGTAAATGAGTGGATTTTATTAATAATTCTAATAGGATTTTTAGATATATTTTTGTGAGTTTAAGGCTATTTCCTATCTTTAAAAACATTATTTTTAAGTATTTTTAATTGATTTTTAAATTAAATTAAATAAATAAAAATAAAAAAATGTTGACTTTTGCGTTGACCATTGACCATTGACTGTTTGACTGTTTGACCGGTTCTATTGTGTGAATGTATGCGCTGGTGAGGCTCGAACCCGAGACCTCCCGTACACGTGCACGCAGCTCTACCAACTGAGCTACGTGTCTAACCCGAAATATTTCTGTTTTTAATTATATTTATATACTGTTTTAATTTATTCAAAATTCATTTATTTTTAAAAAGGATTTTAATTATCAAACCGGTGCCGTCAACAGATCTCGAACCCGGGACCTGTGATTTAATGTTACACACAGTCCACCGCTGGACTGTGTGTCTAACTTGGTTAATATACAGATTTTTATTATACTTAACATCTAATTGCGAAAGGATCCGGTTCAGTCAAAAAAAGAACATTTTAATTACAGAGAGTGTGTGTGTATCAAGGATCGAACTCGCGGCGTGTGATATATGTTGCACACAGTCCACCGCTGGACTGTGTGTCTAACCCGAGATAATATCCAAATTATATTAAACTTATAATCAACCTAACTTCGTCTTCTTCGTTACAGAATCACAGCCTACGGCTACTCTATTGTTTTCTTGTTTAATTCGATTGACAAACATTCAAAAGACTAAAATGAAATGGCAGAGACGATTTTGGAAGTAAACATACCGGAGAAACGATTTATCTCAGAGTTCCGGCAAGTCGTCGTCTCTGTTTTTATGAACTTCGACTGAGCGAACAAATTAACAGTTTTGATTAGCTAATTGTGGAATTGAAGTACTAAACAAGAGTTATCAGAAGGTTTGAATGACTATACCGTTTTACAGCGGAAAATAGGAATTTTCAGAAGTTTTCCGGCGAGAGTGAATTATTCGATATAGACGTCTGCAACTGTTTCCGATTCAAGGTTTTGAGTTAGCAATAGCTTAACAACTGATAGACGATGAAAGAATTAAGAGACTTACTGATTTGATGGAAGACACGGTTTTCCGGCGAAAGTCCGGCAAGTTCAAAAAGCTGCTCCGACGAACTGAAAGTTGTGCGAAAATGAAATTGAAGGTTTGCAGATGAGTTTGAGTCGCGAGAGGGGACTAAGGTTTGAGTAAATCAGGAAGTGTAGATTTTTCGGTTATTAAAACCGATCAACTTATGAATTCAAGTCCATTCAAGATAAAATTGATTGAAGGTGTCGGTGTATCGGTTATAATCGGTAAACCGCGAACAATCAAACGTTTTTGGACGTTTGGTGACCGATTTCGGTTACAGTTAGCGTAACCAGATCAATTCATGATTGACCATAAAATTTAATTTTTTCCTAGAATTCACCAAAAACATCAAGTGGCGGAGTGGTTATATGTGTGTGTGATAAGTCTTTGAGCTCTTTCCGGCTGACCCGGGTTGGAATCCCGGCAGCCTATTTTTCTTTTTATTTATTTTATTTTTACTTTTTATCAATTATAACTTTTATATTCTAGTTTGTTTATTAATTATGCATCATTAAAAATTAAAATTGACATAAATACGAAATGAAACATTTATAACTTGATATTCGATTACAAACGGAGCGGGTTTGGAAAACCCGTTTTTGACAAATGTTACAGTATCCCCTACTTTTAGGAATTTCGTCCCGAAATTTAAGTAGTAGTAGTAGGAAAAAGATGCGGGTATTTTTCGCGCATTGAGTCTTCACGTTCCCAAGTAAACTCAGGTCCCCGTTTCGACTCCCAGCGTACCCTAACAATTGGAATGCGACTTCGTCGTAGACGTTTTTCTCTGAAGTCCATTATCTCTACTGGTCTTTCAATAAAATGCATAGATTCATCAATCTGAATATCTTCCAGAGGAATATGGAGGTTGTCATCAGCGAGGCACTTCTTCAAGTTTGATACGTGGAATGTGGGATGAATCCTGTTGAGTTCTTCTGGTAGATCAAGCTTGTATGCTACAGGTCCTACTCTTTCGAGTATCTTGAAAGGTCCTACGTAGCGTGGTGCTAGCTTGCCTTTTTGACCAAAACGAACTACTCCCTTCCACGGTGATACTTTTAAAAGTACATGATCACCAATGTTAAACTCCAAAGGCTTCCGTCGTTTATCTGCATAACTCTTTTGACGAATTTGAGCCGCTAGAAGATTGTTTCGAATTTGATGGATCTTGTCTGTGGTTTCTTGAATCAATTCTGGACCGGTGATTTGAGCTTCCCCAATTTCGTGCCAACATACTGGAGATCGGCACTTACGACCATATAAAGCTTCAAAAGGTGCCATGCCGATACTTGAATGATAGCTGTTGTTGTACGAAAATTCAACTAATGGTAGATGAGCGTCCCAATTTCCCTTGAAGTCTATGACACATGCTCGAAGCATATCTTCAAGAGTTTGAATGGTGCGTTCAGATTGTCCATCAGTTTGAGGATGATAAGCGGTACTGAGATCTAATCGTGTACCCAAAGCGGTTTGTACAGCTTGCCATGTTCGTGCAGTGAAACGACCATCACGATCTGAAATAATGCTTAACGGTACACCATGTCGGCTTACGATTTCGCTGATGTAAATACGGGCTAGCTTTTCGTTCTTGAAATCTTCGCGGATAGGAATAAAGTGAGCTGATTTTGTAAGACGATCAATAATTACCCATATAGTGTCATACCCACCAGAAGTGCGAGGTAACCCGGTAATGAAGTCCATGGTTATGTTTTCCCACTTCCATACAGGTATTTCAGGTTGGACCAGAAGTCCTGAGGGTCTTTGGTGTTCAGCTTTCACCTTGGAACATGTAAGGCACTTGGAAACAAAAACAACAATATCCTTTTTCATTCCAGGCCACCAATAGGTGTATCGAAGGTCTTGATACATCTTATCGGCTCCTGGGTGTATAGAGTATCGTGTTTTGTGAGCCTCATTCATAAGAAATTCACGAAGGTTGTTGTGGTCAGGAATCCATATGCGATCTAGATAGTACAGAATACCGTCAGATTTAGTTTCAATTTTAAGTTCAGCTCCATAGGACAGCTCCTTTCGTACGTCGTCTTCCATTACTGAAACATGTTGGGCTTCTCGAATTTGATCTTTAATGTCAGTTATGATTTGCGAACATAGAAGACGAATGGAGTTCGCATAACCCTTTCGACTGAGTGCATCAGCCACCACATTTGCCTTGCCAGGGTGGTACCGAATTTCACAGTCGTAGTCATTTAGAAGTTCGACCCATCTTCATTGCCTCATGTTTAACTCCTTTTGATTGAAGATATGTTGAAGACTCTTGTGGTCAGTGTATATTTCACACTTAGTACCGTTGAGATAATGTCTTCATATCTTAAGAGCGAACACAACGGCTCCAAGTTCTAGGTCATGGGTGGTGTAGTTCTTCTCATGTGTCTTGAGTTGTCTCGAAGCATAAGCTATAACCTTTCCTCTTTGCATTAGAACACAGCCTAATCCTGCCCTGACGCGTCATAGTAAACAACGAAGTCATCACAACCTTCAGGAAGAGTGAGGATTGGTGCATCACAGAGTTTTTGTTTAAGGGTTTGGAAGGCTTCTTCTTGTTTGGGTCCCCATATGAAAGGTTTTCCCTTATGAGTTAAAGCCGTGAGTGGTACAGCAATGCGAGAGAAGTTTGAGATGAAACGGCGATAATAACCAGCCAAACCAAGGAATGATCTTACTTCAGTTGGTGTACGTGGCGCTTGCCATTCTTGTACCGCTTTGATCTTTGAGGGGTCGACATGTATTCCCTTGTCATTGACTATATGTCCAAGGAATTGTACCTCTTTTAACCAGAATTCGCATTTGAAGAATTTGGCGTAAAGCTTTTCATTCTCTAGAAGTGTAAGGATGAGTCGAAGATGTCGTTCATGATCAGACTTAGACTTTGAGTAAATAAGGATGTCGTCGATGAAGACTATAACAAAACGATCGAGATAGGGTTTGCAGACTCTGTTCATTAAATCCATGAAGACAGCTGGAGCGTTTGTTAAACCAAATGGCATGACCATGAATTCATAATGACCATAACGAGTTCGGAAAGCGGTCTTTGGGACGTCTTCTTCATGTACTCTGAGCTGATGATAACCAGATCGAAGGTCGATTTTTGAAAAACAGCTGGCGCCTTGAAGTTGGTCAAGAAGATCATCAATGCGAGGTAATGGATAGCGATTCTTGATCGTTAACTTGTTGAGTTCTCTGTAGTCGATGCACATGCGAAACAATCCATCTTTCTTCTTCACAAAAAGGACAGGTGCACCCCAAGGCGAGGAGCTAGGACGTATGAATCATTTGTCAGTCAACTCTTGCAATTGACTGGCTAGCTCTTGCATTTCAGAGGGGGCTAACCTATAAGGAGACTTTGCAACTGGTGTAGCACCAGGTATAAGATCAATGCGGAATTCGACTTCTCTTACGGGAGGAAGTCCTGAAATGTCGTCAGGAAAAACTTGCGGAAAATATTTTACTACTGGGATGTCTTCGAGTTTCTTCTCCATGATTCCCTTTTTGACGACATGGGTTAAAAATGCGACATAATTCTTGCGAAGATATTTTTGGGCTTGAAGACAGGACATTAATCTGAGCCCTTTCGATGGGGTTTCCCCGAAGATTCGTAGAGTCTGACCGTTTGAAAGAGGAATGCGTATAAACTTTTCGCGGCATACAACCTCAGCCTGATGTTGGCTGAGCCAGTCCATACCAATTATAATGTCAAAGCTTCCCAACTTCATAGGAATGAGGTCAACTGGAAAATCGTGGTCGTTTAAGGTGAGAGTACAATTGCGTATAATAGAGTTTAATGAGACCGGTTTTCCGTCAGCAACTTCTACTGTTATGGATTCCATGAGCTTATCACGAATTTGGTTTAGGCTGGGTTCAAACGCTAAAGACACAAAACTTTTATCCGCCCCGGTATCAAACAACATGGATGCATAACTATCGTTGATAAGAAACGTACCGTTAACCACATTGCTGTCAGCTCTAGCCTGATTAGCGTTGATGTTGAAAGCTCTTCCTCTTGCAGGTGGAGGAGCTTGGTTAGCTTGATTCACCGGATTTGCTTGGGCTTGAGCATGTATAATGTTCACCAAACGTGGACAAGTGTTTCTAAAGTGGCTTGGATCTCCACAATTGTAGCAAGCCCGCATAGGTTGCACCATGGGATAATTGGGTTGGTAGTATGATTGGGCTAAATGTTGGGTAGGTGGTAATAGTAGGGGTTGTTGGGCTTGACCCATTATTTGTTGGTGGGTTTGGGTTGAAGGCTGGTGGCGGTTCGTTCGCTGAGGTATGCGACAGGTTTGAACAGTATGACCTGCGCGCCCACAGCCGGTGCAATGTTGGCAGGGATGATCAGGAAAGTGGTGGTATTGGCAACGGTTGCATTTTGGTAATGGGCCAGAGTATGGCCTTTTGTATGGTGCAGGTAAGGGGCAACTTGGGTAATGGGTGCAGCAGGGATAGGGAAATTGGTTTGTGTGACAGCGAAGTTTCTGGTGTTACGTTTCCTCTTGTTAGCAAACTTAGAGGAGGAGGTGGAATGGTTGGAAGTTTGGCCCTCAACGGGGGCTTTCTTTTTCTCCTCTTTAAACTTACCGTTGCGAATTCGATTCTCGGTCAGTTCAGTAGCTAGTTCCATAGCAGCTTCAAGTGTTGCTGGTGAAGTGCTGAGAACTGAATCTTGAATTTTCGAGGGAAGACCTCGAATATAATGCTCGATTAAGCGGTAAACTGGGGTGAACAAGTTAGGGACCATTTGGTTCAACTCTAAGAACCTCTTGTTGTAGGAAGTATGATCTCCCTCCTTTTGCTTCAAAGAATGAAATTCGTCCTCTAACTTTTTAATCTCACTTCTAGGATAGAATCGCCTCGTCATGATTTCCCTTAACTCCTCCCACGTTAAGGCCATAGCATCTTCGATTCCCCTCTTACCCTTTTCAGTATTCCACCAGGTAAGAGCTACCCCAAATAGTCTCCCGGTTGCGTATCGTACCTTGCGATCCTCGGGACAATCGCAGTTGAAGGTGTTTTCCATTTCCTCAAACCAGTGGAGGAGAGCAGTGACACCTTCGGTCCCTTCAAATTTAGGAGGATCGCAAGACTTGAAATGTTTATATGAGCACTTTTTGTTAGGAGGGTTGCCGATGTTCTGGTCTTCTTGCTGGGTGGATTGGTGGGATTTGTGGCGAGAGCTTGTTGTACTTGAACCACAATGTCAGGAAGCACCGCGGCCATTTGTTTTGCGATTTGAGTGGCCAAGCGTTCGTGTGACCTTCCTGATCTTTTACCCCCTCGTTGTTGTCTAGCCGACATCTACAGGCACATACATAAGAAGATTGTGAGTTTATGGAGTCTTTTTAGGTGTCATGTGTCTTAAAGAAAATGAAAATAACATAAATATCAATAATGCAACTACATCCATAGGATGTCTTGGGTTTGCTCATGTTGGGCCTCAAATGTCCCCCATACCTTCACCTTTATAGTCATGTGGGCCCCCATGTCTATTGGCTTGGTAGGATTCACATTAGTATTGGCGATTTAACACTCGCATCACCTGAATGAAAACCACGAAATATGTTTACGAGATGTATGGTCGGAATGTGTCTAGGTGTAGACACAATGACAACTCAAAGTGGGGTTAGCTCACACGACGTTTGGTATAGCATGCTTTGGCCTAATAGGTACTTCGTACTCTCATCGTTAGTCCCCAGGTAGGCAAACTGGTCCTTTATTTTGGATTTATACGAATGCCAGCCTAGACAGGACGTTCCGACTACTGGTACTTGTACCCTTCCAGTTACTACATGCCCGTCATGAGAACTCACTTTGATGTGATTTAAAAATACAAATCATGAAAATGATGAGATGTGTGCTTTCATGGATATGATATGTTATGAGAATATGATTCATGATAGGCATTATATACTAATATGTACTTATGAACATGCTTGCATAACATTGAATGTAACATTAAACATAAAACATATGGACATCATGAATTTTGCATGTAACACACAAAAAAAATCTTAAAAATTTCTAATCAACTATAGTATAGGCTCTAAGGGTCTAATAACCTATCCTATATCCCTATAGTCATGGCTCTGATACCAATCTGTCACACCCCGACCTGCAGCGGAATAAGAGTCGGGGCATAATTGGGTTATCACCAAAGCTCATGATATTTACTAATATGTTTCATATTTATTAAAGTCAAAATTACATTCTCGATAATCCAAACATGTCCATACAAATACAAAGAAAATAACCAACTAAACAATCCAAGCTCTAAACCAGTTTATTCTTCTAAGCCAGTCCTATGTGTTTCTTGCTGCAGCTGGTTCACATGTATCATGTGTAAAAATGGAGGTTTTTGGGTCAACATAAGTTGGCGAGTGAACCTTGTTAGTTAAACATTTATTATTGATTTCTTGTTATTTTTATCAATGAAAATTGTGCAATAGTCATATGCGAGCAAATATAAATAATCCAACAATAACAATAACAATCCACAAATAATAACATACAATAACATATGAACCTGCATAAATACATAACATGAATGAAACTGTATATGTTGGCAACGTCACGTTCACGCTCATAATGTAATGGGGAACGGACGGCCTATGATGAATGTCTGTGCGATCAAGGCTCAATCAAACGGAGCCGATCGTATGTTGGCAACGCCAGGTTCACGCTCATAATGTAATGGGGAACTGCTCAACGCTCATAATATAATGGGGAGCGGCGGCCTATGAAATTGCATGTACTGAAAATAATAAATTAAATCTAAACAATAACCACACAACAGTTGATACAAGCTGAATACACATTTGTTCATGATATGATGTATGCACAATGATTTAAATATAATAAATGGTAGGACACATGATACACCCAAAAACGTGATTAAAACGGGGAATTTGTAGAGATTCACTCACATTGGGTGCGTTCGGTTGGAGATGATGAGATGCACACGAGTTTGAAGGATTGATCAACGAGGATTAACTAACCTAAATAATAACGGAAAGTATAGTAAATGAGTGGATTTTATTAATAATTCTAATAGGATTTTTAGATATATTTTTGTGAGTTTAAGGCTATTTCCTATCTTTAAAACATTATTTTTAAGTATTTTTAATTGATTTTTAAATTAAATTAAATAAATAAAAATAAAAAAAAATGTTGACTTTTGCGTTGACCATTGACCATTGACTGTTTGACTGTTTGACCGGTTCTATTGTGTGAATGTATGCGCTGGGTGAGGCTCGAACCCGAGACCTCCCGTACGCGTGCACGCAGCTCTACCAACTGAGCTACGTGTCTAACCCGAAATATTTCTGTTTTTAATTATATTTATATACTGTTTTAATTTATTCAAAATTCATTTATTTTTAAAAAGGATTTTAATTATCAAACCGGTGCCGTCAACAGGTCTCGAACCTGGGACCTGTGATTTAATGTTACACACAGTCCACCGCTGGACTGTGTGTCTAACTTGGTTAATATACAGATTTTTATTATACCTAACATCTAATTGCGAAAGGATCCGGTTCAGTAAAAAAAAGAACATTTTAATTACAGAGAGTGTGTGTGTGTATCAAGGATCGAACTCGCGGCGTGTGATATATGTGTGCACACAGTCCACCGCTGGACTGTGTGTCTAACCCGAGATAATATCCAAAGTATATTAAACTTATAATTAACCTAACTTCGTATTCTTCGTTACAGAATCACAGCCTACGGCTACTCTATTGTTTTCTTGTTTAATTCGATTGACAAACATTCAAAAGACTAAAATGAAATGGCAGAGACGATTTTGGAAGTAAACATACCGGAGAAACGATTTATCTCAGAGTTCCGGCAAGTCGTCGACTCTGTTTTTATGAACTTCGACTGAGCGAACAAATTAACAGTTTTGATTAGCTAATTGTGGAATTGAAGTACTAAACAAGAGTTATCAGAAGCTTTAAATGACTATACCGTTTTACAGCGGAAAATAGGAATTTTCAGAAGTTTTCCGGCGAGAGTGAATTATTCGATATAGACGTCTGCAACTGTTTCCGATTCAAGGTTTTGAGTTAGCAATAGGTTAACAACTGATAGACGATGAAAGAATTAAGAGACTTACTGATTTGATGGAAGACATGGTTTTCCGGCGAAAGTCCGGCGAGTTCAAAAAGCTGCTCCGACGAACTGAAAGTTGTGGGAAAATGAAATTGAAGGTTTGCAGATGAGTTTGAGTCGCGAGAGGGGACTAAGGCTTGAGTAAATCAAGAAGTGCAGATTTTTCGGTTATTAAAACCGATCAACTTATGAATTCAAGTCCATTCAAGATCAAATTGATTGAAGGTGTCGGTGTATGGTTATAATCGGTAAACCGCGAACAATCAAACGTTTTTGGACGTTTGGTGACCGATTTCGGTTACAGTTAGCGTAACCAGATCGATTCATGATTGACCATAAAATTTAATTGTTTCCTAGAATTCACCGAAAACATCAAGTGGCGGAGTGGTTATATGTGTGTGTGATAAGTCTTTGAGCTCTTTCCGGCTGACCCGGGTTCGAATCCCGGCAGCCTATTTTTCTTTTTATTTATTTTATTTTTACTTTTTATCAATTATAACTTTTATATTCTAATTTGTTTATTAATTATGCATCATTAAAAATTAAAATTGACATAAATACGAAACGAAACATTTATAACTTGATATTCGATTACAAACGGTGCGGGTTTGGAAAACCCGTTTTGACAAATGTTACAGCAAATAGTTCCCTTCATTTTTACATTTTCCGCAAGCCTCAATTTCATATGGCTGATTTCCCATCAAACATCCCACGAGGTCCTCGAGCCGAAGGCAAGAACCCAGTTCATGCCTCTCGAATCGACGGACAAGTGGAAGAAGATTCTTCCGGGAATGCCGAAACTCAACACAACTTTGGTCGTGTAAACATCCCGGTCACTCCTGGAGCCCAACTGGAGACTCCCTTTGTACCGATCACATCGGTCTTACCCCCGAGTGAGACCCTGATGTCTTGGTACATAAAGTCTCAGACGGCCTTGAATACCGTCTAGCACAGCTCTGCGTACAAACAAACACTCATGCTGCCCCAATGCAGCCCGCTGTTCAGGTGAATGCTTCGCCTGCACCAAGGATATTAAGTTACAACTCGCTAGCTGGGGCGAGCGTACCATATGACCTCCGTCCCCAAGAGACGGAGTACACGCAACCGCCGCCTAAACCGGAGTCTCACTCTCTTAGGCGAGCATCTGTCCACTCATGGTTGGGCCCGCGTCCCCACGGGGAGCAGTACACCCAGCGTGAGGACGACAAAACCTATGGCGAAAGTGATAGCGCCAGCGTTTTTCACCGGCTGCCAAAGAATCATGCGCCGTACAGATCCGCTCCACGGGGTGGCTATAACCCGGAAGCGGAACATGATTATAACCTGATCTACCGGCCGGCTGACGCGGCCGACATTCCAAGTTTCTCAAGATGATAGCACTCACACCATTGGAGCGTGCAAAACTTCCCTCCAATGTCGGGAAATACAACGGGTTGACAAACCCGGATGATCACTTGCGTCTCTTCATTGGCGCAGGACTGATCGGAGGATGGACACTACTTATGTGGTGTCACCTGTTCGTTCAAACCCTCACAGGTGTTGCACGCCTGTGGTTTAATGATTTGCCCACGGGCAAACTCACGTCATGGAACGACTTGAAAGATATGTTCCTGACGCACTTTAGCCAATAACGACACTACGTCAGAGACTCCTCTGACGTAATGAACATCTGGCGGCGCGATGATGAAAGTCTTGAAGACTTCATCACTCGCTATAATAAAGAGGTACTAGAGCTAGGGAACGTGCACGAAGACCTGATTCGCGCACAGTTCAAGTATGTCGTACGCTGTGTGAGATAACCAAAGTCTTGTAAGGAACTACAGGCCTCCCTAAAAGCTGGGAGAAACTCATGGCAGCGGCAAAGGTCTACGCGCAGACAGAGCGCAACCTCAATAATAGTAGACCTCCCCTACCTCATCACAATCTCCAAGACTTAAGCAGGGGTTTTGGGAAGAAGAATAAAGGGTGGAGGGACCACAACCAGAAGCCTCCCCACACACCGGTCGACGCTCGCGCGACCATCAATAAGCTCACCACCCAGCGAGCAATAAAACAAGATAATCGCGATCGTCATTGGACCCCACTGGCGAAGACACCGGCAGAGGTCCTTAGAACTAAAGACCATCAGTTCAAACAGCCGGCGCCGATGCGCAGTAAGAAAGGTCAAGACCCCAACCTTTTCTGCGATATCATAAGGACACGGAGCACACAACTGATAATTGCATCTCCTTGCGCATGGAGATTAAAAAAGCGCTTAAGAGTGGGTAGCTCACCCACTTACTTCAAAACGTGAGCAAGGAGGTGCGCCAAATCACTCGAGGCGGCGAGGGCCCGAGTAACCAAAAAATGAAGTCTGTTCATATGATCCAGGGTGGTCCTTCGCACAAGCGTAGCCACCAGAAAGGTTGCACGCCTCACTGGCGTGAACAACAGGTCATCTTCCCCGTAGTCCTGGGGGCCCACAACCACACTGACTACATGTTCATAGACCCCTGGAGCTCTATGGACATTATCTATGAACAGTACTTCTAGTAGCTAGACCTAGAGAACAAAGCACGCCTGGAGCCGGTGGATTTCCCACTCACTAGTTTCTGCAACGAGGCTGTTTTTCCTTTGGGCCAAATTTCTTTCCCGGTGACTCTTTTCGATGGGCACCACACTCGCACGGTCCAAGTTAACTTCATGGTCATGCCCGCAGCCTCACGCCATGACGTACTACTAGGCCGACGTGCTCAACGGGATTTCAGCATGATTACTTCCATTCCCCACGCCGCTTGCGGTTTTCCCACGGAAACCGAAGTGGCTATTATGTATGCAAGGAAGGAAGTCATGTTTGTCAAAGAGGAACCGCCAATAAACAACCAAAGCCATCATCCAACGGTGAACCGAAAAGTGGGTGCTCAGTTAAGGGCCCGCCATGACTCCCACAATCAAGGCGCAGTTGAAACAGCTGTTGTTTAATAATTCTGATTTTTTACATGGTCCCCTGCGGATATGACTGTCGTGCCAAGGGAAATAGCCGAGCATACATTGCACACATTCCCTTCAGTTCAGCCCATAGTTCAGAAAAAGCGCAGCTTCGGCCCTGAGAAGACCCGCGCTCTAAACGAGAAAGTCTCAGCGCTTCCCCAAGCAGGAATCATCCAAGAGGTACGTTATCAGACATGGGTAGCCAAACCAGTCATGGTCCAAAAGTCCAACGGCATTTGGCGCATGTGCGTCGTTTTCAAGGATCTCAACAAGGCATGTCCCAAGGATTGTTACGCTTTACCGAAAATCGACAAAAAGGTGGACTCTCTTGCTTTATTCATGTGGAAATGCTTCCTTGACTACTACAATGGCTACCACCAAATCCAAATGAAGAAAGAAGATGAAGACAAGACCGCATTCTAAACAAACAAGGGCATTTTCTGCTACACAAAAATGCCCTTCGGATCGCGCAATGCAGGAGCCACCTACCAACGATTGATGGACCATGTCTTTGGGGATGACATTGGTGAAACCGTGGAAGTATACATTGATGACCTCATCATCATGAGCTCGGATGAGGAGAAGATGCTGGCAAACATTCAAAAAACGTTTACCTCCATGCGTAAGGCAAATCTGAAGGTGAACCCCAGCAAGTGCTCTTTTGGAACGGAGGAAGGCAAATTTTTGGGATTCATCGTTACAGGCGATGGCTTCAAAGTCAATCCCGATAAAGTGGAAGCAATTCAGCGTATGTCATCACCCTTAACTATCATAGAAATGCAGCAGTTGGCTGGTTGCGCTGAACAGGTTCCTGGCCAACCACGCGACGAAATCCTTCCCATTCATTAGCACCTTGTGGAATTGTGTGAAGAAGAACAAGTTTCAGTGGACTCCGGATGCGGAGAAAGCCTTCACCCAAATGAAGGAATGCTTAATCCAGCAACCAACGCTCACTGCACCACAGAAGAACGAGCCACCGATACTTTACCTTTCCGCATCAGATATCGCTCTGCGAGCAGTCCTGCTAGTAGAATGCGCAGGAGTTCAAACTCCGATCTACTACGTCAGCAAGATGCTTACTGACCCAGAGACTCGATATCCCATGATGGAAAAGCTTGCTCTAGCTTTGGTCCATGCATCCTGGCGGTTGCGCCGATATTTTTCCGGCCACGAAATTACAGTTTTTTCGAACTATCATTTAGGCCAAATTTTGTCGAAACCAGACATATCTGGTCGGCTAGCAAAATGGACGATTGAGCTTGGTGGACACAATATCGTGTGTAAACCACACCCAGCAATAAAAGGCCAGATACTGGCTGATTTCATTGCGGAAGTGCCACAGAATAAAACACAAGAATGTGAAGCTGTACAGAACTCAACGCCGGTTAATAATGACCGCGCATGGACACTTCATACCGACGGCGCGTCTAACGATGATGGCGCAGGGGCAGGTCTTCGCTTAATAAGCCCCGAAAATCAAGAATTTATTTATGCCATCAGGTTGGATTTTAAAAGTACCAATAATGAAGCTGAGTATGAAGCGTTCCTGGCAGGCCATTGGTTAGCAATCAAAATGGGTGCGTAGAATTTGGAGGCCCACGTCGACTCCCTCTTAGTCACCGGACAGGTCAACGGCCTGTACGACACAAAAGGCGAGGTAATGGCCTTGTATCCACAACAGGCGCAAGCCTTAATAACCAAATTCCAACACTTCAAAATAACCCATGTCAATCGAAGCGAGAAAAAACATGCCCCAACGCTCTCAGCAAATTAGCCGCTACAAGCTTCAAGCACCTTGGCACGCGAGGTGCGCATTGAGGTACTAAAAAACCCTTTTGTTCCTTTCGGAAAGTCAACATCGTTGAAGTGGGAGATCCATCTTGGATGTCCCCCATTATCATGTTCTTGCAACACCGGTGCCTCCGGAAAACAAAGCGGAAGCAAGGAAAGTCCTGAACAAGGCACTCAACTATGAAATGGTAGATGGTATCTTAACCCGAAAGTCATACCTTGGACCGCTCCTCCACTGCATTGATCTGCAAGACGCGCAGTACTTGATCCATGAAATACATGAAGGGTTATGCGGAATTTACGCCGGCCCGCGCATCGTTGTGGCAAAGATCGTGAACGTCGGTTACTATTGGCCTGGCATGCACCTTGACGCGGTCGAAACGCTACGTAAATGCGCATCAAGCCAGCGCCACGCTCCAAAAACACTGCGCCCCAAGAATCTCTGATCCCGGTGACAACAGCGTGGCCCTTTCAACAATGGGCAATCGATATGGTGGGAGCATTCCCAGACGCTCCAGGAGCGGTGAAGTTCATAATCATTGCAGTCGATTATTTCACCAAATGGGTAGAAGTTAAATCCCTTGCATTCACCACAGCAACTGTAGTGCGAAAGTTCATATGGGAACACATTATATGCCATTTCGGGTTACCCTTGCGCATAGTCAGCGATAACGGTCCCAATTTCGCGGGTGAAGAGCTACCGCAATGAATGAAAGAAATACATATCGAACACGTATTCACTTCGGTCGCGCATCCCCAAGGGAATGGCCAAGTGGAAAGAATTAATAAAAGCATAGTCTAAGGGATCAAGGCGAGGTTGGGTACAGTGCGCAGAGGCTGGGTAGACGAGTTGCCAAGCATCCTATGGGCTCATCGAACCATGCCTAAAACCAGCACGGGCGAAACCCCTTTCAGCCTTGTGTATGGGACGGAGGCAGTAATTCTCGCAGAGATAGGCCTCCCATCACCACGCATGCTCGCTGCGCAAAGTCAAAACAATGAAGACGAGCGCAGACTTGACTTGGACTTACTAGAAGAAAGGCGTGAAAACGCTGCCATCAATGAGGCAAAATACAAGTCCAAGCTCGAAAAGTATTACAATGTGCAAGTCCGCATATGTACCTTTTTACCTGGTGACTTTGTTCTACGCGACAATGAGGCGTCTAACGCTGAACGTCCTGGAAAACTGGCACCCAAATGGGAAGGCCCGTATGTTATCCATGAAGTCCCAGGAAAAGGCGCATACACCCCTAAGCGCCTAGATGGAACAAATATCCCTAGGACATGGAACGCGCAGCAGCTAAGACGGTGCTACATGTAAACTTGCAACTTCATTATCTTTTGTCTACTCTGTATTTGGCTCTTACGCCCCATTGTGTAATAAAGACGAGAGTTACATGATTTATTTTTATCTTAATGTTTCATTACAAATGCGCGGAACCACTTTGGGCATACGCGAAAAACCTTGGTACACAATGACTCTTGAACCCTAAGTCACTACCTATGGAACGCGCATGGGAGCTGATGCTCATACACAAGTTCATTACCAGTTTCATTCGCTATACCTACACAAAGTTGGTCTATTTCATGTAAATATTGTAACAAGGAAGAAACATTTCCTTAGAGATAAAAATAGTTACAAAACCGCGCAATGCGCGGCACAATCAAAGATCCTACAAAGATATTACATTAAGGATCCTACACTAGTCTTCTTCCTCAGCAGCGGCCTCGGCTTCTTCCGGAAAGATATCCTTTAAGCGGTCGACGAAGTCATCGTGGGTGAGCGCCTCGCTTACCAATTCCAACGCTGGGATATCAAGACAGTTATACCCTTGTTGTGCTCTCTCGAAAACAGCTCCGGTATTGACTCCATGAGCGGAAGTATGGCTGGAATCCCATGGAATTTCCAATGCATGCATGACCTGTTGCGCACAATCAGTATAGCCTTGCGCATGCCCATCATGGCGCGCAGCAACCACTAGCTTGGTCACCGTGCCATCCAGCTCCGCAGAGTTCAGAATGGAGTTTGCAATCTGCAAATTCGAAGACACATTCAGGGCCATCACATAATGATCAAAAACAAAGCGGAGTACTACATTGACAATTCCATGCTGCTAAAGCCACAACATGTTGTTGGTCAGCGACTCCACCAACAACTCGGAGATGGCGCGGACGTCTTCAGAATCCTCCATTTTTTTCTCGCCTGCCTCCACCTCCGCTTCCGCCAATCGCAGCCTGTGCTGAAGCTCATCCTTCTCCACCAAGGCTGCTTGGAGGTCTTTCTTGGCGCTCTCTAGAACAGCGCAAGCCTCAACCTGTTTTTTCACAACAAGGTTAGCATCATAATTCATGTAACATTTGTCAAAAACGGGTTTTCCAAACCCGCTTCGTTTGTAATCGAATATCAAGTTATAAATGTTTCGTTGCGTATTTATGTCCATTTTAATTTTTAATGATGCATAATTAATAAACAAACTAGAATATAAAAGTTATAATTGATAAAAAGTAAAAATTAAATAAATAAAAAGAAAAATAGGCTGCCGGGACTCGAACCCGGGTCAGCCGGAAAGAACTCAAAGACTTATCACACACACATATAACCACTCCGCCACTTGATGTTTTCTGTAAATTCTAGGAAACAATTAAATTTTATGGTCAATCATAAATCAATCTGGTTACGCCAACTGTAACCGAAATCGGTCACCAAACGTCCAAAAACGTTTGATTGTTCGCGGTTTACCGATTATAACCGCTACACCGACACCTCCAATCAATTTAGCTTTGAATGGACTTGAATTCAAGAGTGGATCGGTTTTAATAACCGAAAACTTGCATTTTCTGAATTACTCCAATCATAGACCCCTCTCGCGACTCAAACACATCTGCAGACCTTCAAATTTCACTTTCACAATACTTTCAGTTCGCCGGAGAAAGCTATTTGAACTCGCCGGACTTTCACCGGAAAACCGTGTTTTCCATCAAATCAGTAAGTCTCTCAATTCTTTAATTGTCTATCAGTTGTTAAGCTATTACTAACTCAAAACCTTCAATCGGAAACAGTTGCAGACGTCGATATCGAATAATTCACTCTCGCCTGAAAACTTCTGAAAATTTCTATCTTCCGCTGTAAAACGGTATAGTCATTCAAACCTTCCGATAACTCTTGTTTAGAACTTCAATTCCACAATTAACTAATCAAAACTATTAATTTGTTCGCTCAGTCGAAGTTCATAAAAAACAGAGCCGACGCCTTGTCGGAATTCTGAGATAAATCGTTCCTTCGGTATGTTTACTTCCAAAATCGTTTCTGCCATTTCATTTTAGTCTTTTGAATGTTTGTCAATCGAATTAAACAAGAAACAATAGAGTAATCGTAGGCTGAAATTCTGTAACGAAGAAGACGAAGTTAGGTTGATTATAAGTTTAATATAATTTGGATATTATCTCGGGTTAGACACACAGTCCAGTGGTGGACTGTGTGCACACATATATCACACGCCGCGAGTTCGATCCTTGATACACACACACTCTCTGTAATTAAAATGTTCTTTTTCTAACTGAACCGGATTAACTTACGTTAGATGTAAAGTATAAAAAAAATCGGTATATTAACCAGGTTAGACACACAGTCCAGCGGTGGACTGTGTGCAACACTAACTCACAGGTCCCGGGTTCGAGACCTGTTGCACGCTCCGGTTCGATGATTTAAAACACTTTTTGAAAATAAAAGAATTTTGAATAAACTGAATTAGTATATAAATATAATTAAAAACAGAATTATTTCGGGTTAGACACGTAGCTCACTTGGTAGAGCTGCGTGCACGCGTACGGGAGGTCTCGGGTTCGAGCCTCACCCAGCGCATACATTCACACAATAGAACCGGTCAAACAGTCAAACAGTCAATGGTCAATGGTCAACGCAAAAGTCAACATTTTTTTATTTTTTTATTTATTTAATTTAATTTAAAAATCAATTAAAAATACTTAAAAATAATGTTTTTAGAGATAGGAAATAGCCTTAAACTCACAAAAATTTATCTAAAAATCCTATTAGAATTATTAATAAAATCCACTCATTTACTATACCCTCCGTTATTATTTAGGTTAGTTAATCTTCGTTGATCAATCCTTCGAACTCGTGCGCATCTCATCATCTCCAACCGAACGCACCCAATGTGAGTGAATCTCTACAAATTCCCCGTTTTAATCACGTTTTTTTTGGGGTGTATCATGTGTCTTACCAATTATTATATTTAAATCATTGTGCATACATCATATCATGAACAAATGTGTATTCAGCTTGTATCAACTGTTGTGTGGTTATTGTTTAGATTTAATTTATTATTTTCAGTACATGCAATTTCATAGGCCGCCGCTCCCCATTACATTATGAGCGTTGAGCAGTTCCCCATTACATTATGAGCGTGAACCTGGCGTTGCCAACATACGATCGGCTCCGTTTGATTGAGCCTTGATCGCACAGACATTCATCATAGGTCGTCCGTTCCCCATTACATTATGAGCGTGAACGTGACGTTGCCAACATATACAGTTTCATTCATGTTATGTATTTATGCAGGTTCATATGTTATTGTATGTTATTGTATGTTATTGTTTGTGGATTGTTATTGTTATTGTTGGATTATTTATATTTGCTCGCATATGACTATTGCACAATTTTTCATTGATAAAAATAACAAGAAATCAATAATAAATGTTTAACTAACAAGGTTCACTCGCCAACTTATGTTGACCCAAAAACCCCCATTTTTACACATGATACAGGTGAACCAGCTGCAGCAAGAAACACATAGGACTGGCTTAGAAGAATAAACTAGTTTAGAGCTTGGATTGTTTAGTTGGTTATTTTTCTTTGTATTTGTATGGACATGTTTGGATTATTGAGAATGTAATTTTGACTTTAATAAATATGAAACATATTAGTTAATATCATGAGCTTTGGTGATAACCCAATTATGCCCCGACTCTTATTCCGCTGCGGGTCGGGGTGTGACAGATTGGTATCAGAGCCATGACTATAGGGATATAGGATAGGTTATTAGACCCTTAGAGCCTATACTATAGTTGATTAGAAATTTTTAAGATTTTTGTGTGTTACATGCAAAATTCATGATGTTTATATGTTTTATGTTTAATGTTACATTCAATGTTATGCAAGCATGTTCATAAGTACATATTAGTATATAATGCCTATCATGAATCATATTCTCATAACATATCATATCCATGAAAGCACACATCACATCATTTTCATGATTGTTTTTACAATGATTTTTGTATTTTCAAATCACATCAAAGTGAGTTCTCATGACGGGCATGTAGTAACTGGAAGGGTACAAGTACCGATAGTCGGAACGTCCTGTCTAGGCTGGCATTCGTATAAATCCAAAATAAAGGACTAGTTTGCCTACCTGGGGACTAACAATGAGAGTACGAAGTACCTATTAGGCCAAAGCATGCTATACCAAACGTCGTGTGAGCTAACCCCACTTTGAGTTGTCATTGTGTCTACACCTGGACACATTCCGACCATACATCTCGTAAACATATTTCGTGGTTTTCATTCGGGTGATGCGAGTGTTAAATCGCCAATACTAATGTGAATCCTACCAAACCAATAGACATGGGGGCCCACATGACTATACAGGTGAAGGTATGGGGGACATTTGAGGCCCAACATGAGCAAACCCAAGACATCCTATGGATGTAGTTGCATTATTGATATTTATGTTATTTTCATTTTCTTTAAGACACATGACACCTAAAAAGACTCCATAAACTCACAATCTTCTTATGTATGTTCCTGTAGATGTCGGCTAGACAACAACGAGGGGGTAAAAGATCAGGGAGGTCTCACGAACGCTTGGCCACTCAAATCGCAAAACAAATGGCCGCGGTGCTTCCTGACATTGTGGTTCAAGTACAACAAGCTCTCGCCACAAATCCCACCAATCCTCCCCAGCAAGAAGACCAGAACATCGGCAACCCTTCTACAAAAAAGTGCTCATATAAACATTTCAAGTCTTGCGATCCTCCTAAATTTGAAGGGACCGAAGGTGTCACTGCTCTCCTCCACTGGTTTGAGGAAATGGAAAACACCTTCCTTAACTGTGATTGTCCCGAGGACCGCAAGGTACGATACGCAACCGGGAGACTATTTGGGGTAGCTCTTACCTGGTGGAATAATGAAAAGGGTAAGAGGGGAATCGAAGATGCTATGGCCTTAACGTGGGAGGAGTTAAGGGAAATCATGACGAGACAATTCTGTCCTAGGAGTGAGATTAAAAAGTTGGAGGACGAATTTCATTCTTTGAAGCAAAAGGAGGGAGATCATACTTCCTACAACAAGAGGTTCTTAGAGTTGAACCAGATGGTCCCTAACTTGTTCACCCCAGTTTACCGTTTAATCGAGCATTATATTCGAGGTCTTCCCTCGAAAATTCAAGATTCAGTTCTCAGCACTTCACCAGCAACACTTGAAGCTGCTATGGAACTAGCTAATGAACTGACCGAGAATCGAATTCACAACGGTAAATTTAAAGAGGAGAAAAAGAAAGCCCCCGTTGAGGGCCAAACTTCAAACCATTCCACCTCCTCCTCTAAGTTTGCTAACAAGAGGAAACGTAACACCAGAAACTTCGCTGTCACACAAACCAATTTCCCTATCCCTGCTGCACCCATTACCCAAGTTGCCCCCTCACCTGCACCATACAAAAGGCCATACTCTGGCCCATTACCAAAATGCAACCGTTGCCAATACCACCACTTTCCTGATCATCCCTGCCAACATTGCACTGGCTGTGGTCGCGCAGGTCATACTGTTCAAACCTGCCGCATACCTCAGCGAACGAACCGCCACCAGCCTTCAACCCAAACCCACCAACAAATAATGGGTCAAGCCCAACAACCCCTACTACTACCACCTACCCAACATTTAGCCCAATCATACTACCAACCCAACTATCCCATGGTGCAACCTATGCGGGCTTGCTACAATTGTGGAGACCCAAGCCACTTTAGAAACACTTGTCCACGTTTAGTGAACATTATTCATGCTCAAGCCCAAGCCAATCCGGTGAATCAAGCTAACCAAGCTCCTCCACCTGCAAGAGGAAGAGCTTTCAACATCAACGCTAACCAGGCTAGAGCTGACAGCAATGTGGTTAACGGTACGTTCCTTATCAATGGTAGTTATGCATCCATGTTGTTTGATACTGGCGCGGATAAAAGTTTTGTGTCCTTAGAGTTTGAACCTATCCTAAACCAAATTCGTGATAAGCTCAAGGAATCCATAACAGTAGAAGTTGCTGACGGAAAACCGGTCTCATTAAACTCTATTATACGTAATTGTACTCTCACCTTAAACGACCACGATTTTCCAGTTGACCTCATTCCTATGAAGTTGGGAAGCTTTGATATTATAATTGGTATGGACTGGCTCAGCCAACATCAGGCAGAAGTTGTATGCCGCGAAAAGTTTATACGCATTCCTCTTTCAAACGGTCAGACTCTACGAATCTTTGAGAAACCCCATCGAAAGGGCTCAGATTAATGTCCTGTCTTCAAGCCCAAAAATATCTTCGCAAGAATTATGTCGCATTTTTAACCCATGTCGTCAAAAAGGGAACCATGGAGAAGAAACTCAAAGACATCCCAGTAGTAAAAGATTTCCCGTAAGTTTTTCCTGACGACATTTCAGGACTTCCTCCAGTAAGAGAAGTCGAATTTCGCATTGATCTTATACCTGGTGCTACACCAGTTGCAAAGTCTCCTTATAGGTTAGCCCCCTCTGAAATGCAAGAGCTAGCCAGTCAATTGCAAGAGTTGACTGACAAAGGATTCATACGTCCTAGCTCCTCGCCTTGGGGTGCACCTGTCCTTTTTGTGAAGAAGAAAGATGGATCGTTTCGCATGTGCATCGACTACAGAGAACTCAACAAGTTAACGATCAAGAATCGCTATCCATTACCTCGCATTGATGATCTTCTTGACCAACTTCAAGGCGCCAGCTGTTTTTCAAAAATCGACCTTCGTTCTGGTTATCATCAACTCAGAGTACGTGAAGAAGACGTCCCAAAGACCGCTTTCTGAACTCGTTATGGTCATTATGAATTCATGGTCATGCCATTTGGTTTAACCAACGCTCCAGCAGTCTTCATGGATTTAATGAACAGAGTCTGCAAGCCCTATCTTGATCGTTTTGTTATAGTCTTCATCGACGACATCCTCATTTACTCAAGGTCTAAGTCTGACCATGAACAACATCTTCGACTTATCCTTACACTCCTAGAGAATGAAAAGCTTTACGCCAAATTCTCCAAATGCGAATTCTGGTTAAAAGAGGTACAATTCCTTGGACATGTAGTCAATGATAAGGGAATACATGTCGACCCCTCAAAAATCAAAGCGGTACAAGAGTGGCAAGCGCCACGTACACCAACTAAAGTTAGATCATTCCTTGGTTTGGCTGGTTATTATCGCCGTTTCATTTCAAACTTCTCTCGCATTACTGTACCACTCACGGCTTTAACTCATAAAGGAAAACCCTTCATATGGGGACCCAAACAAGAAGAAGCCTTCCAAACCCTTAAACAAAGACTCTGTGATGCACCAATCCTCACTCTTCCTGAAGGTTGTGATGACTTCGTGTTTTATTGCGACGCGTCAGGGCAAGGACTAGGCTGTGTTCTAATGCAAAGAGGGAAGGTTATAGCTTATGCTTCGAGACAACTCAAAACTCATGAGAAGAACTACACCACCCATGACCTAGAACTTGGAGCCGTTGTGTTCGCTCTTAAGATATGGAGACATTATCTCTACGGTACTAAGTGTGAAATATACACTGACCACAAGAGTCTTCAACATATCTTCAATCAAAAGGAGTTAAACATGAGGCAACGAAGATGGGTCGAACTTCTAAATGACTACGACTGTGAAATTCGGTACCACCCTGGCAAGGCAAATGTGGTGGCTGATGCACTCAGTCGAAAGGGTTATGCGAACTCCATTCATCTTCAATGTTCGCAAATCATAACTGACATTAAAGATCAAATTCGAGAAGCCCAACATATTTCAGTAACGGAAGACGACGTACGAAAGGAGTTTTCCTGTGGAGCTGAACTTAAAATTGAAACTAAATCTGACGGTATTCTGTACTATCTAGATCGCATATGGATTCCTGACCACAACAACCTTCGTGAATTTCTTATGAATGAGGCTCACAAAACACGATACTCTATACACCCAGTAGCCGATAAGATGTATCAAGACCTTCGATACACCTATTGGTGGCCTGGAATGAAAAAAGATATTGCTGTTTTTGTTTCCAAGTGCCTTACATGTTCCAAGGTGAAAGCTGAACATCAAAGACCCTCAGGACTTCTGGTCCAACCTGAAATACCTGTATGGAAGTGGGAAAACATAACCATGGACTTCATTACCGGGTTACCTCGCACTTCTGGTGGGTACGAAACTATATGGGTTATCATTGATCGTCTTACAAAATCAGCTCACTTTATTCCTATCCGCGAAAATTTCAAGAACGAAAAGCTAGCTCGTATTTATATCAGCGAAATCGTAAGCCGACATGGTGTACCGTTAAGTATTATTTCAGATCGTGATGGTCGTTTCACTTCACGAACATGGCAAGCTGTACAAGCCGCTTTGGGTACACGATTAGATCTCAGTACCGCTTATCATCCTCAAACTGATGGACAATCTGAACACACCATTCAAACTCTTGAAGATATGCTTCGAGCATGTGTCATAGACTTCAAGGGAAATTGGGACGCTCATCTACCATTAGTTGAATTTTCGTACAACAACAGCTATCATTCAAGTATCGGCATGACACCTTTTGAAGCTTTATATGGTCGTAAGTGCCGATCTCCAGTATGTTGGCACGAAATTGGGGAAGCTCAAATCTTCTAGCGGCTCAAAGTCGTCAAAAGAGTTATGCAGATAAACGACGAAAGCCCTCGGAGTTTAACGTTGGTGATCATGTACTTTTAAAAGTATCACCGTGGAAGGGGGTAGTTCGTTTTGGTCAAAAAGGCAAGCTAGCACCACGCTACGTAGGACCTTTCAAGATACTCGAAAGAGTAGGACCTGTAGCATACAAGCTTGATCTACCAGAAGAACTCAACAGAATTCATCCCACATTCCACGTATCAAACTTGAAGAAGTGCCTCGCTGATGAGAACCTCCATATTCCTCTGGAAGATATTCAGATTGATGAATCTATGCATTTTATTGAAAGACCAGTAGAGATCATGGACTTCGGAGAAAAACGTCTACGACGAAGTCGCATTCCAATTGTTAGGGTACGCTGGGAGTCCAAACGGGGACCTGAGTTTACTTGGGAACGTGAAGACTCAATGCGCGAAAAATACCCGCATCTTTTTCCTACTACTACTACTTAAATTTCGGGACGAAATTCATAAAAGTAGGGGATACTGTAACATTTGTCAAAAACGGGTTTTCCAAACCCGCTTCGTTTGTAATCGAATATCAAGTTATAAATGTTTCGTTGCGTATTAATGTCCATTTTAATTTTTAATGATGCATAATTAATAAACAAACTAGAATATAAAAGTTATAATTGATAAAAAGTAAAAATTAAATAAATAAAAAGAAAAACAGGCTGCCGGGACTCAAACCCGGGTCAGCCGGAAAGAACTCAAAGACTTATCACACACACATATAACCACTCCGCCACTTGATTTTTTCTGTAAATTCTAGGAAACAACTAAATTTTATGGTCAATCATAAATCAATCTGGTTACGCCAACTGTAACCGAAATCGGTCACCAAACGTCCAAAAACGTTTGATTGTTCGCGGTTTACCGATTATAACCGCTACACCGACACCTCCAATCAATTTAGCTTTGAATGGACTTGAATTCAAGAGTGGATCGGTTTTAATAACCGAAAACTTGCATTTTCTGAATTACTCCAATCATAGACCCCTCTCGCGACTCAAACACATTTGCAGACCTTCAAATTTCACTTTCGCAATACTTTCAGTTCGCCGGAGAAGCTATTTGAACTCTCCGGACTTTCGCCGGAAAATCGTGTTTTCCATCAAATCAGTATGTCTCTCAATTCTTTCATTGTCTATCAGTTGTTAAGCTATTACTAACTCAAAACCTTCAATCGGAAACAGTTGCAGACGTCGATATCGAATAATTCACTCTCGCCGGAAAACTTCTGAAAATTTCTATCTTCCGCTGTAAAACGGTATAGTCATTCAAACCTTCCGATAACTCTTGTTTAGTACTTCAATTCCACAATTAACTAATCAAAACTATTAATTTGTTCGCTCAGTCGAAGTTCATAAAAAACAGAGCCGACGCCTTGCCGGAATTCTGAGATAAATCGTTCCTTCGGTATGTTTACTTCCAAAATCGTTTCTGCCATTTCAGTTTAGTCTTTTGAATGTTTGTCAATCGAATTAAACAAGAAACAATAGAGTAATCATAGGCTGTAATTCTGAAACGAAGAAGACGAAGTTAGGTTGATTATAAGTTTAATATAATTTGGATATTGTCTCGGGTTAGACACACAGTCCAGCAGTGGACTGTGTGCACACATATATCACACGCCGCGAGTTCGATCCTTGATACACACACACTCTCTGTAATTAAAATGTTCTTTTTCTAACTGAACCGGATTAACTTACGTTAGATGTTAAGTATAATAAAAATCGGTATATTAACCAGGTTAGACACACAGTCCAGCGGTGGACTGTGTGCAACACTAACTCACAGGTCCCGGGTTCGAGACCTGTTGCACGCTCCGGTTCGATGATTTAAAACACTTTTTGAAAATAAAAGAATTTTGAATAAACTGAATTAGTATATAAATATAATTAAAAACAGAATTATTTCGGGTTAGACACGTAGCTCAGTTGGTAGAGCTGCGTGCATGCGTACGGGAGGTCTCGGGTTCGAGCCTCACCCAGCGCATACATTCACACAATAGAACCGGTCAAACAGTCAAACAGTCAATGGTCAATGGTCAACGCAAAAGTCAACATTTTTTATATTTTTATTTATTTAATTTAATTTAAAAATCAATTAAATATACTTAAAAATAATGTTTTTAGAGATAGGAAATAGCCTTAAACTCACAAAAATTTATCTAAAAATCCTATTAGAATTATTAATAAAATCCACTCATTTACTATACCCTCCGTTATTATTTAGGTTAGTTAATCTTCGTTGATCAATCCTTCGAACTCGTGCGCATCTCATCATCTCCAACCGAACGCACCCAATGTGAGTGAATCTCTACAAATTCCCCGTTTTAATCACGTTTTTTTTGGGTGTATCATGTGTCTTACCAATTATTATATTTAAATCATTGTGCATACATCATATCATGAACAAATGTGTATTCAGCTTGTATCAACTGTTATGTGGTTATTGTTTAGATTTAATTTATTATTTTCAGTACATGCAATTTCATAGGCCGCCGCTCCCCATTACATTATGAGCGTTGAGCAGTTCCCCATTACATTATGAGCGTGAACCTGGCGTTGCCAACATACGATCGGCTCCGTTTGATTGAGCCTTGATCGCACAGACATTCATCATAGGCCGTCCGTTCCCCATTACATTATGAGCGTGAACGTGACGTTGCCATATACAGTTTCATTCATGTTATGTATTTATGCAGGTTCATATGTTATTGTATGTTATTGTTTGTGGATTGTTATTGTTATTGTTGGATTATTTACATTTGCTCGCATATGACTATTACATAATTTTTCATTGATAAAAATAACAAGAATTCAATAATAAATGTTTAACTAACAAGGTTCACTCGCCAACTTCTGTTGACCCAAAAACCCCCATTTTTACACATGATACAGGTGAACCAGCTGCAACAAGAAACATATAGGACTGGCTTAGAAGAATAAACTAGTTTAGAGCTTGGATTGTTTAGTTGGTTATTTTTCTTTGTATTTGTATGGACATGTTTGGATTATTGAGAATGTAATTTTAACTTTAATAAATATGAAACATATTAGTAAATATCATGAGCTTTGGTGATAACCCAATTATGCCCCGACTCTTATTCCGCTACGGGTCGGGGTGTGACAATTCAGTAATATAAAAAATGAGTGAACACAAAGACAAGGGGGTACCTCTTTTTACTCATTGTGTGCGTGTTGCACACTAGCCTGTGTAGCCGTAGTAGCCGCCGCCTTCTTCTCTTTCTTCTCTCGCGCCACATCAGCGCGCAACCGGGCCAGTTCATCTTCAGGGATTTGTTCTCCCCGTTATCCCTTTCACAAGCCTTTTTCCACAACTTGCGCTCCTCTGCAAGTTTGGCATCCGAGGCTTTGGCCCGTCTCTTCCACCCCAGCGCGGGCCATTCTTCAACTCGCTGGTTGTCGGCGAAGGCAGTCTCCTTTGCCTGCACCACAGCTTCACGCGCAGCCACTTGAGCTCGCTCTTTACCAAGGATCGCTTGGGCAGCCTCAAGATCTTTCTTTTGTTTGAGCAAGCCCCGCCATTCACGAACAATCTTGTAAGTCACAGAGGCGGACCTTGCAGCTGCCTGGAGGTACGTGTGGTACGTTTCTTCTTCATGACCAGAAAGAACACGTACCTCCGCTGGAGGGAAAGCTCCCTTAAAAAACTCACGGCACGCCGGCCAGTGAGAAAAGTTATCTCCTTTCTCTAATTTCCACACAGGAGTGTGGATCTCTTCAGCTTAAGCGGAGGAGTATGACCTGTAATAATAATCCCCCAGAGTTTCATCCGAGCGGATTGGAGACCTCTTCAGCGGAAGGGCTTCTACCAAAACCCCCCGCGCCATCACTGGGTGCTGTTTCCTCCGCATGCTCCCCTTGTGGAGCACCAGTCTGAGCATCCTGGACGGAAGCCGTTCCCACTGGCTCCGCCTCACCAAATAGAACCGCGCCACCCAGATGCGCGTGTTCTCCCGCCACCACAACGAGTTCTTCCACAACGAACCCCATTTCCTCCACATCAACCGAGGGCTCTTCAAACTCCACCCACGATTCTTCAACAATAACCACAGGTCGTTCCACCATGACCTGTGGTTACCCTCCCCCCTGCGCGAGTTCTTCCACCGCCACAGAACCCGCATTAGTACCCATACCGGAACCTTCCACCACCACTGAGGCCTTTCCCTCACCATTACCGGTTCTTATGCCCTAGTAGCAGAGTCTTCGCCTCGACCACCTGGCGGGGTCATGGGAGAATCAGTGGGCGCAGAACATGTGGTGGATTCCACAAAAACAGGCTCATCGCCCACTGCAAAACAACAAAAGTTAGTCATGCATGACATAGACATGTGGAGAAAATAGTGAAAGTTATCAAAATTACAGAGGGATATCTTAGCAGTTAATGTCCCTAGATCCGCCTTCTTCCCCATATGTTTCCGCACAACCTTTTTAGGTGGTTGCTCCTTCGGACGCCTCTTTCGCTTAAGAGGCACTTCTGGGCTGGCCTCAGCGTCCACAGGACTAGCAGGTTTGGTAGTCGGGATAACCACCGGCTTAGGTGCAGACTTCTTCACACCTATAGGATCAAGACCCTCCCATGAGTCAGACACGACTACATAAGCTTTCCACTTGTCAGATACATCGCGCTTACCTTTGGGAGAGTCGGCCCGGGTTGAGTCGCCTCCTTCTTAACCACCCCGCTCGACCTCACGCGCCTCTTCTTCTTGTGATCTGGGCCAATGCCCAAATCCCCCAACGCGCCTGTATCACAGCATAACATCGCATAAGTCACTTGCAAAGTTGCAGTATTCAATAACAGGAACTTACCAGTTGAAGGCGCGGGAGCATCCAAGTCCGCATCTTTGATTAGGGCAAAATTGCCCAGGACCTGCGCATACCAAGTGGGCTCATCTAGGCCCAAGAGGAGCCTTTCAATCTGCCTGCCCTTCCTCTGGAAGGCGGCAAAGAACAATGGGGCTCCTACAAGAAAACACATGCATGTTAGCCTATAAACAACTCAAAGTCAAGAAAACACAACGGAATAAGAACACTTACTCTGATCCCCTCCACGTACACTGGCCGGTACCGGCGGTCTAGTTTCCACAGCATGCTCATCCCCGCCGCCACCAGTATCCTCTCCGGCATCTAAATCACCGGGATCTCATTCAGATTACAATACCAGGGGTCCAACACTGGTATTGGGATGGTCTCCGTCGGAATCTCATCTGGCCCCGGAACGTCAAAGGCACAGGAATGACACCGGCCTTCACAAAAAAAAATTTTGCCTTCTAATCATGGAAGGACTTGGGAGGAAAGAGCAAAATTTTCCGTGTCTGCGCACGGTGCTGGAAAAAATAAAACCCCATTGAACAATGGAGTTGATAAAATATGTGGAAACGGTCAACGGCGGCCGCCAAACACCGTCGACCGGCACAAAAACTCAAAGTGTTTTATTCTCACCATCCCCATTGGATTCAACTGGGAGAGGTGAAAGCCGTAGTACTGCAGAACTTCAAGAAAAAACTTGGTGACAGGCAACCGGAAGTAACCTTCACCGAAAAAAATCATAAAAAATGGTGATATAGCCCTCTGGAGCATCGGCGGCTGTTTCACCCTCAGCCGGTAACCGGGCCCCCCAGTTGGGGGGAAACCGGAAACCAGACACTATACCCTCAAACACTTGCCGACTCAGCTTACACGTCAGCAAGGGGGCTGCAGCCCCAACACCAGAGGCAGACTCAGGCCCTCTAGAAGCCATTAGGCACAAAGAAAAGAAAATTTTGAAGACAACTTTGAAGAAGAAAACACAAGGACTCAAAGAATGCAGAGAAGAAGGTGAAAGACAAGTGAGTGAATGAGGAAAACCCTAACGGTTACCTCTATTTATAGTGCTCACATTTAATGCGGTTGGAGAAAGTGACACACGCGTGGAAATAACAGCCAACCAGAAAAAGACGCGTGGCAGGCAAGTTGCCAACGACGATTAACATGCGCGAGTGGCCGCCACTCTCCCTGCCAATTCATTAATGAATGGCAGGCGAAACGGCTGAGTGCACGCAACAGCTGTCAGATGTCCTTTCAAATCCCACTTTTTCTCACCAACCCGCCTGCAATGTCACAAAAGCAGAAGTGTCGAATTCCAAGGTCTAGATTACAAAATGTTTCCTTCACACAAACGTTTTCCCCAACCCTTGTTAAATTTTCGCCATTACAATAATGGCTCATGCAACAATTCTTTTTGTCCAGCACTCCTCCCACTTTCAAACATGCGCGTAGGAGCAGCACTGGACTGGGGGGACTTGAGGGGTATGGTCCCAAAAACCCTACGCCTGCGTAACGAACCATACCCTTAACTACCTTTTACAAAAATTAACCTCGCATGCAACATGCAATGGTGCGTGTTCTTCAACACCAATAGGTCATACAATGAGCTTTGCGCACTCAGAGCAACAGTGAATTAGACCAACACCAATAGGTCACACATTGAGCCTTGCGCACTCAGCGCAATGGCAAATTGGACCAACACCGATGGGTCACAAAATGAACCTTGTGTACTCAGCACAACGGTGAATTAGACCAATGCAATCAAGTCAAACAACGAGTCTTGCGCACTCAGCATAACGACAAGTTAGACTAAATAATACAAGTCAGACAACGAGCCTTGTGTACTTGGCACAACGGCAAGTTAGACTCATGCGCGCAGGTTACAAGACCCTGCGCAGAATAACATCCCTCTGAACCATGAATCCTAAAACCTTGCAAGGACAAGACATACATGAGAGCACCTCATAGTCTTGGGACAAAAGGATATACCCCTGACACCCTGAGCTGGCGGGAAAAACATTGACAGCCTCGCAGAAGGGGTAAGCACTAAGAGGTATTAACCATACTCAAGGGTACAAAGTGGCAGGACTATGACCAAGGATTGCTCGGCAGGTTGCGTGTGATAGTGTCACATGAGCAGTAATGCAGACGTCAGGCTGCACACCAACCATATCTCTGCCAATGACTGTTCCACCTTCTCCACTTTCGGCTGGCAGCAGGCCTGACACCAGATACGGCTGCCTTTACACGTGGCACCACTCAACATCCGGCAAAACACACTCCTGACAGAGGACATTAATTCTCCTGCAGGGAACATTTAATGTCTGACACAGAGGGACAAAACGGACATCTCTGGCTGTATAGGCCGGGCCCAATGCCCACTACCCCATCTCCTGAACATATATTTTCGACTATAAATAAGTATTGGATCTCCAGGTAAAAGATACGCATACACCCCCACTCACATACAACTTACTTACTACCTTACTTGCAATCCTCAAGTACTTATTCTCACATCGGAGTGTGGTCATGGAGAAAATCACCCTTTTTTTGTGACGAGGCTAACGGTGTTACTAGTTTTGCAGATCAGCTTAAGTGAGTTCACCCCGGAGAGTGAAGTGAAAGGACAACCCCTTTATGCAGAAATACCTTGGTTGTAACTTATATATCCCCGGATATCCCTAGGTTCAACCGGTGCTTCTTCAAGTGCCATATAGACATTGTGGATAAGCGATACCATACCACCACATATCGACAACAGTACTCCAGTCATTATTACCCGGTTGACAACAAGAAGGAATGGAGTCATGAGAACTTGAGTGGAAGGTGGAGGCTAAGGGGGGACCCGTCAAAATTTACAACGTTGCATGGTAGGAGACGTGTTAGAAGAATACGTAATGAGATGGATGCCCCTTACCTGGATGAACCGAGAAGGTATAAATGTGGATTGTGCAACAAAAATGGTCATCGGAGGACGCATTGCCCTTACGCTAATCACTGATTAGAGAATTTATCATCAATATTATTGGCTTTATGTTTAATATCATCTATGCATGTGGAACTTTTTTAATTTTAGGACTTGTATTTACATGGTATTTTTAATTTATACATTTTGTTTAACCAGATCGTATTTAACTAATATTAGTTTGGAAAACATTTCCCGAAATAACTCAATCCTTTTTTGGTAAGACCTGCATGATCACTTTCTAACGTAGCCATCAAGTAGGAGACAGTTTTTTTTAAAGTTGAAATACTACCACGAAGCAAACCCTAAGGTTATTTATCTCTCTACTACAAACCGTAAAAATGCTCAATGCCCGGGTGATTACAACGCACTCAGATAGTATATTCAAGGGATAAATGCTACCGGCCTGATAAAACGTTTTACGACGCACTAAATTACTCTCGAAAATCATCTTTTATACGTTATGGGTATTGTTGAAAAACAACCAGGGAGCCGACTTTGCAGGTCAATAACTCTTTCCATATACAACAACCAGGTCAATAACAGGGTCCTTAGGTAGCCCTCACGTAATACATTTAAGAGACCAACAAAATTGCAGTGATCAAAGGTCTTACGACGCACTAATTTGGACACAAAACCGGATCCCCAAGCATATAATACAATCAATATTTAGATTTAAAAGAACAAAATAAAAAAAACACACAATTATAATTATCCTCCACCCGATACAGTTTGCATCTCATTCATTTAATGTATATGGATGTTTTTTGGGATATGCTTTCCCAACAAGCACATTGTCAGATTCTAAGAATCTTTTGGGGCACACTTTCCCAACAAGCGTATCGTAAACTAACAATTATTCCGGCTTCAATTTTGAGGTCCGGCGCCACTGCAATTTCCGGTCAAAAAAGGTTTAGTCCGGCGAAACAAATATGGATGCCCTGATAGTACAAACGCATTGTCAGAATTTTCTAATAAATGTGCCACTAGTACAAGCGTATTGCCTATTATCCAAAAGTTTTTCAACTCTGCACCAATTATCAAAACTACTCTTGATTTAACCCCATTCTTCCAAAAAAAACTCCCTACACCGCCCACTTAAATGACAATCACTTTATAGATTGTTTTTCAAACATGGCTACAGTCCATGTACATCTTACCTAGAACCCTTAGATATTGAAACTTAAAACTATTTAAAAGTCATGATGTTCAACAAACTAACAATATAGAATATTGGTCATTTTAAATAACAAGTCAGACAATTTTCTTATGACTTACTGTTGGTTTAGATTGTGCCTACTTCATCAATTCATTATGTGTTGTAAGTTGGGTAATGTAGCGGAAATATGCCATTTTTTTTCATTTTTAAACCTGTGGTAAATATGTAAAGTGATATATTGAATAAGTTAACACTTAAAACAGATAAACTTCCATCACAACGACCAAAAAACATGACGATTGAGTGAACAAGTGCATGCCTGTTTTAGATGGTGTATATGTATAAAGTGTGCTACCGAACGGGACCCAAATATTTTTATGGCAAAAAAAAGTATTTCGTTATATCTACATACAAAATATTTACAGTCCCAAATGAAATATTAACATTGTTGTAGCTCTAATGGTTCTGCGCTTACTTATCAATACATATGTGTTTGGTTCAAGACATGACAACATTCTCTTTTCTCTTTTTTTTTTCATTTGTTCAAGATTGGGGGCCAAACCAAACATAAAGCAGAAAAAAATTTTAAAAGTATTTTCGTAATCAATTAATATAGATATTATATAATATAACAATTGTAAGTTACATTAATAATAACTTGCTTTTTTTTGTCTTTTGTCCTTTTTTTTTGCTTTTTGATTTTTCTTTTCTTTTGTCTTTATTATTTTATACTTTTAACCTTTAATTTTCAGTATAAACAATTACAACCCCTTAACTTTTTAAAAGTTTTGTAATCAAGTTTTACGAGTTTATTTTTATATACGTGTTGTTATAAATTCAAACTGATTTATACTTAAACGTAATTTTTTTTCAGTAATAACTTAGCTCGAATATAATATATTCCTTATTGTTATTATTATTATTATCATCATCATCATGTACGTTTTCAGTTGTTCTAAATTTTGATGTAAATTTTATTTTTTATATAAATAAGTCGGGTAAAATATAATACGTAGGTTTTTAACCGATTATTTATCTGGAGAGCGTGTTCCGGAAACAAATGAATTCAAGTTTGCCTTCTATTTCGATGTAATTTCCCGTTGGTAGGGTGCAAACGAGCCGAGCGGTTCGCGAGCACTCGAGATCGGCTCGAGAAGAAGCTCGAAACGATCTGAGCTTTATCGAGCCCTAGCCGAGCTTGAGCCTAAAATAAAAGCTTGTTTGTTTATCGAGCCAGACTCGTCGAGCCTTATCGAGCCTCAGTGTAAACGTGCCGAGCCGAGCTTATTTAAACTTGTTTATGAGCAGACCCCAAACCTAAAAATAAGCTTATATAGTAAACGAGCCCGAGTCCAAGCTCACTTATCGAGCTCACATGCCTACAAAGTCTATTATTTATATTTTTTATTTAATATATTAATTATTAGATAATAAATGAGCCGAGCTTAAGCTTTGAAAACAAAGCTTGAATCGAGCCGAGCTCGAGCTCTAATAAGTTAATCGAGCTTGATTGAGCTCGGACTCGGCTCGTTTGCACCCCTACCGTTTCTAAGATTTAAATTTGAGATTTGTTATTCAGGTTTGCACGACGGGCTTTACTGGCCGAATTTGAGGAGATTTATAAAGGGGGCAACGGACGCTGCTGCGTGTTGGGCGGGGGTATTGGAGGGGGTGAGGCGGCGTAATGTGGTGGTGCCGAAGGTGGTGTATAGGACGACGGTGGCAACGGGTGGTTATGCGAGGAAATTGGTGTTTAATCCTAGTAAAGGAGGCGTTTAATGGTGTCTTTGTTGATAAGTTGAGGGAGTTTGGGGTGATTGATTATGTTGTGGATCATTTTGATATGACTTACGTTTGGCATTATGATAACCGGTGTAGTGATGGGGTGCATTACGGTAGAGCTCCGGCGAAGATGCGGTGGAAAGATGATGAGATTGGGCACCAGTATTTTGTTGACTTGACGTTGTGTCATGTTTTGTTGAATTTAGTGAGTTCAAGATGGGTTTAGGTGATGTAACAATATGTTTTCAAGAATTTCACAATAGATTGCTACACTGAAATTTGACAATTTTTAATGACTTTACCATTTATTATTTCAATCTAACTTTTTGTTCAGCTAGGGTGAATTGTTTCAGTACTACTAGTGGGAATGTCTGTGCGTTGCGGCGGGTGTCCCGTTATAATGTCTATTACAAATGATTGTCTAATAAATATGGCATTGAGCCCATTACGGAGCACCACCACATTTGTGTTGTTGATATGTTGGGTCGATCTGGGCGGTTGAAAGAAGCTTATGTGTTCATAGATAAAATGGTGGTGAAAGCAGATCATGGTGTTTGGGGGCAATGTTTTGAGTTCATGTGATGTTGAAATGGGAAAAAAGTAGGACAGATTCTTTTTGGTTTGGAGTCTAAAAATGTCAGGTTTTGTTAGCGAATACATATGTTGCTGCTGGAAGTTGGAGTGATGCAGTTTAGTTAAGAAACTTTGTGCAAGATGTTAACAGTCTTGTTTATGTTGGTTTGCATCGACTTTGTATCATAGTAAAAAATTGCAACATAAATATTGATTGTCATAAATAGATCAGAATTCCTATTCCTGTACCAGACTTTGTACTCTCAAATGGTGAATAAAGTCATTGGCAAATCCAACATGATGAAAGACTACTAAAGGTTTTTAATTGTTGTGCAGTAAGTTGGTAACAATCGGAAAATCTGGTGTTATCATCCGCAATACATGTGTATTAATTGATGCAGTTTCTTAACTATGTATTAATTTGGACTTTTGATACAGGCAGTGGCAAAGCTTGAGATTTCCGACCGGGGGTCGAAAACGTACATACCCGAAAATTTCTATAAAACTTGTGGTCAAAAACGTATATATCCAAAAATTTCTATACGAAAACTACATACTCTCCACTACTGAGCGAAAAGTTCGGGGGTCGGCCGCCCCCTCCCGCCCTACTTAAGCTTCGCCCTTGGGTACAGGGCGAAACATGTCAGGTTAGATGACCAGAAACAAAGTTTATTTCCAAAAATAGTTATATATAATTAAGAAGGCAAACAGGATTATGAAAACTATAATATTTCAATAATAACCAGTTCAACTGTAATGCTTGCACTTTGCTGATAGACATGAACAAAAACCAATTACCATAATATATATACAACACACAGTATAATAATAATAGTTATAATAAAAAATAATAGTTACTAAACAAAGTTAAAGAACGTTGATTAGCTGAGTTACCCATGAGCTTCCTCTAACCCAAAACGTACCAAGCGAAAGCAGCCAGCTAGGAAAGAAACATATATGGACTTAACAAGGGTCTTTGGAATGAAATCCTGGTCAACCAAAAAACGGTCAAAATAATCTTGAATACAAATATCACTATTGGCATGAAGTCAAAATTTTGTTGGCCTAAGCATATATTTACACATACACAGAACATTTATATTGATCACACACATATTTTTACGTACATTACACGCAATACATGTGCATATACTTATTGTAGGTAAAGTGGTGAAAAGATACGATTGAATATATTTCTTGGTGTATGGACCTCATTGTACAAAAAAAAAACAAAAAAAAAGAAATGGTTTGTTCTTTTAGGATTTACAGAAGCCAAATGATGATATTATTCTCAAGTTTTTTCTCTTTTTCTTTGTGCAGCCCATCTTACTTGAAAATGGAAAATTACTATGCGATTCATCTGTCGAGAGTTGGAACTCGTGGGGTGCATGGGTAGAGGTTATAAAACTAATAACATAGACCCTTAAATGTTGAAAAAATAAGACTCTACTCACTGTGATTTTCTGACCCGATGACTGCAGATTCAGGCATATTCAGGTTTTGCTTGCGTACAACACGATCTCTAGGGCAGTGCTGAAAGTTGCAACATCAGCAGACGAGGGAGGGAGATTCATGGCAAGATGTTGTGACACTGGATGATACTGAAGGAATGGGGTTCTCAGATACATATAACTGGACACAGATTAAGGTATAATGCCTTTGTTTCTAGGAAAAAAAGACGAAGAAATTGCACAAAAGGTTTTCTTGAAGCAATACTATAATCTTTAAGCAGATGGGTATGAACAGATATAAGTACGAATTGTTTAGTAAAGAGTTTCTTTAAGCATGTAATAACATCATACAATGGTAATATCCAAGTTTATAATGAATCACCTTGAGTGGCCATTGGACCAAAGACACAGTTGTGCTGGAACATCTTTTTTCTATCTTTATTCAGTTTTGAAGGATCTAACGATCTATCTTCTCCAATACAATCGATCACATCTTTTGTGTCGGATCTTGATGCAGGTCTAATTCTGCAGTATACTCGAATATGTCCTGAAATATGTAGAATTGTAAGTAAAAACTAATAACATTTTTGTCCATTTTGATTACACTAAAAATCAACAGTATGATATACCTTTTAGGTCATGTACCGTATTTTATAAAGTCCTGTTTTCTTGAACAACCTTACAAAACCATATACAAAACCAGCAAATGAACAATTATTTACTTTTTTATGTAAATAAGTTTACTTTTTTGACCTTGAAAAGCTTCTTAGTGCATACCCATATGATTCAGATCATTCATTTTGCCGTTGTGACTGGCAAGTCTCTGAATTATTTATTTGTATTTGATAACAATTCGCTTAAGTTCTGCAACATGTAGACACGATTAATTGACAATGAGACAGTTGACTAACATTTTCATGTCAGAAAAAGACTAAAAGAAAGCTTAACATCAGCCATAGAAATACGCACTGCTGCAACAATCAGGAACCAACTACCTGGAATGAGATCACCACCATAATCAGGTGATATGAACATTACGAAACGGAATGTAAACCATACCTTGTTTACTATAATACAAAGATTCAACAAACCTTTCAATTACAGGAGAAAAAGAAACGATTCAATTGCCAAGGGATTACTGAAATCATCGATGTGCAAAGAGAATTGATGATCTAAAATCGCATAAAATAAAATGAACTTCCTAAGATCTTAGCTCTCCTAAACTTAATCTCATAAAAGTAGTTTATTTATTGAGGCGATTACAGCGAGAGCAATGTGGAGTACATCAATAATAGAAACCATAACTCCATCTGCATCAAACCAAATGCCAATTAGATATACAACCTGTATGTATAATGTGCGTATTAGATGCATAAACTGGTGTATATATTGGTAACTGTTGTGATCTTTACCTCTATCAAAACCAGGTAGATGTAAAAACTTTCCATCATGCATGGTAGGTTTATTTACTGAGGCTATTACAGGGAATAAACAATAGGTGTATCGATAGAGGTAGCCGTTTCGACCTATTTACCTCAAAATCAGCCTATGTGGGGCATACTTCATCTCCAAGGGTTAAATGAGTAAATATTTCGAAACTTGGGTAAAAATGAGATCATCAAATGGGTCAACAGTAGCCTATAGTGTATTCAAATGCTTACAAACTCATAAATCCGTTTTTATAAAAATACCATATTATTATGTTAGTCAACAACTATCCACAATCTAAAAGAAAGATAGGTGAAAAAACAAACATTAGAAGATAAAACAAAAAAACGTTGAAAGAACAAAAGATAATTTTTTTTGCATAGCTCAAGTAGCATTATCCTTATCATCCTGTAATTTACTCTAAAAAATTTGAAAAGAATAACCGTTAATTTATTACTAGGTTAGTAACCCGTGTATTACACGGGTTGAATAATAAAAAAGATAAAAAAATTCATAAAATAGTAACATAGGTTGAATGTAAAAATCACCATTTTCTTGACGTAAATTCTTAAATTTTAAAACACATTGTTTCCAAACTTTAGCATGAATCTTATTTTCATGAAAGCAAATTATATTAGTAAAATAACTTTTACGAAGTAACTTTAAACTATATTGAGTGTCTAATAATTGTTGATATAGTTGCTTGTCCATTAGGTTTCCGTTTCCTTCGGATTTAAGCGTACAATTTGTTTCCACAAACGAATGATCCGAACCCTGAGTCAACTTTCCGTTAACACGTCAAAATCACCAATGAGGGTGATGTTATTTAGAGCCATTGAACTGTAGGTGAGGAAAAAAATATTTAGTAAAACTGGTGCACAAAATTTTAGTGAATCTATGAAAGAAAATTGAAATTGTACATCCGTTAAGAAAGAGAACCTAGAAAACAATAAAATTAGGGATTCTCATGTTCAAACACAACATGAACTGGTAATGTTATGAGATGCACCAAAGGAGTTGGGCCCTTCGAGGATGACCGATCATGTCGTATCTCCTAAATCGGAATTTCACATTTATTTGTAATTTTTTACAATGTAACTTGTCATGTTTATTTACACTTATAGATAGTCAAACAAATTAGCATACATCATTGAATGGCCTTATTTGAAACACTATACATATAAAAATAATAAACCAATGAATATTCAACTGGAATATAATTTCGATGTGCTTTTCTTTAAAAATAACACTATGCAGGCTTCTTGAATATGGTTATTCAGAAAACAACTTGACTATCACCAGATGTATCATTTTCCATGTAGTCTAGATTTCCATCTACATTTCTTTAAAAAAACACTATGCAGTCTTCTTGAATATGACTATTTAGAAATCAGGTTGACTATCACCTGATGTATCATTTTCCATGTAGTCTAGCCAATGCTTTTATTATTATATTAAATAAAAAACAAAATATAGCTTCTTTTTAAACAACTGTATTCAATAAATTCAAAATGAACTTACGGTTGATATGATTCTAATAACAATAATTATTGATTGCAGTATATGTAAAACTCTGTAACAATTACTAATTACAATGCATGTAAAACTCTGTAAAATTGTTAATCCATAACAAAAATTACATATTACAAATTAACTAAGTTTCATATGCGGTAGATACTCGCAATAAAAAAATAAAAATAAAAAAAAAACACTAACCGAATCTTAAGCTGATACTTGCAATTGAGAGAGTGAGTATGCAACAGATAGTTAGATCATAACACCGATCACATATATTAGCGGGATTGAAAGAAAAATCACGTGGATTTGAATTTGAAATCTCAAATCTATCTATAACCAAAAGCGATTAAAATAGTGAACACTTTAATTGGAAAAAATCAATCGCAGGATTCAGTTTTACCTTCACATTTCCGATTGAGAGCGAATTTTTTACCCTAACGTTTTTTATTTAAAAAAACTCGTGAAAGGGGGGAAGAGGAATGTGGCGCACAATGGAAAACGTCAATTTAACATGATTTGCGGAATTTTTGTATATTATTTAGTTTACATAACTAGATAGGATATTTTGTTTAAATAATTTGAGGGGAGATGAATCGTAGGAGATAATGCGTACCTATTATTTTGTTTAGTAAGTTAGTTATATTTTGCTTAAATCAAAATTATAGAAAATTTTCCCTCCAACTTTGGATGGTCAAGGATGCTCCGTGACAATCCAAGATTTTCATTTATTAGATATGACTAGTAGTAAAATCGGGATGGTTTTTAGAAATTCATACATATCACATTTTAATGGAAAGTATAGATAGGTTTGTAGGTATTGTATTTTTTGGTTTAGTTTTTCATTTAATTAATATTAAAAATTTAATATTAAAAATAGTCATGAGTTATTCTCACAAATCTTGTGTGTTGATATATTTGAACTCTCCTTTACAACTAAAGAAACAACCAGCCTAAACAAATAATCAAAAGTAGTCACTATCTTTCATCGAAAATACAGTGTACCTGAGAGATTAAAAAACCATGGTTAGTACATAAGCTATCAAAACTTCATCACAATATTACTTATTCTCCACTTCATCAAAAAATAGAAGAGACCTTCGTTTCGATTGTCAGCAGCTTCTTTATCGGAAGAACAACATGGAAGCTCTAAAATCTTCATACAATTCTTTTCGCCACCACATCTGCTGGTTTGAAATCCCTACAATGCAGCATTCGTTTCTTCCCCATTTGTTTTTGAAATGGATTGAAACGAATCCCTGCAAGTCGTGGTGGTTAGAATGGAGACCGAGTTTATAGCAAGAACATCGAAGCCCACCTACATTTTTACTTCAAGCTCTGCCATTTTTACTCACTTTCATGAATCAATATCTGTATTTTCTAAACAGATTTGAGTATATGATTATTTAATCATTTGGATTTGAATGTTGATCCTGAAGACCAATTAAGGAAAGAAGAACGGTGAAGGGAGGATACGTGTTATGTGACTTAGTATCTCGATGCAATCCTACATAAACTAAATCAAATTCAGACATAATTTAACATCAACATCAATATCGATCTGCAATCCTCAGATTCTATATATATCAATACGAAAATACTTATGCTTGGTAAAATAAGTAAAAGTAAAATGGGACAAGAAAAATTAATACGATTAAAATTTATGGCATTAAAACAATAACAATTATATCGAGCATTGAACTAAGAAACTTTCAAATCTAACGATAACAATCAGAAATTTAAAAATCTAACAGCAAGAATTAAGAAATTTTAACTTCAACTCCATCGAGTGCTGAACATCTCGATGTATATCCTTGAGCTTCGCCATGAACTCCATGTCTCTATCACCGCATTCTATATTACTAACGACACACAAGTCACAAATGGAAGTTGAAGGCATCATCAGGTTTCTAGAAACCTGGTCTCTCGTGAACAGACCAAGGTGCAGTCCATCAAAACACCTCTTCATCTCTTGAAGAGTAGCTCTATCCGCATAGACTTGCTCCTCAACTTGCTTGATAAAGCGCTGCTTTAAATCATCAGACTGTGCAGAAGTTTATAATGTCATTTTTATGTTATTACTCAACTGATGTGAAATAAAGTTATCTTGGTAGTAAAACATGGTGGAAAACAGGTGAATTGGCAATGGTGTATATAGTGAAACATCTATAGCCCAAATGTCAGATTTAAATGCAAGCATTAAATAAAAATATATATTTAAATTCATTGTACATTTAATAATCTAGAAGGGAAAAACATATATATTTAATATAAACATGTACATTTATATTTAAAAACAACGTGCACTTAATGCAAAAATAAGTTTTCATGGGAAAGCTAATAAAATTAAATATCAAGAAACCTAAAGGTCAAATTTTAAACCTTAAAAAAACAGGTTATCATAATTACGAATAACCTCTTCATTTACCATAAGACCCATTTTAAACACTATAAAGGGCTGATAATTAGTTTAATTGAAAACATCAGCAATTCACTTTTAAAAAACTGTTAGTCAAAAAACAAACCAAAAACAGAAACACCAACAATACTCAAGATGGCAAACAGAAGCTTCTACCACTAGGCAGACACCAGCACTTTTAAAACGCAATTCTCTAGATGCTCGCTCGAAGAAAAGAGAGCAAATGAAGAACTAAACAGAAAACTCGGCATCATTAGTGAAAACAATTATAAGCAAACCTGGAGCAACATCGGATTGCTTTATGAAGTCCTCCATTGTCCTCCATCAGACTTTAAGAACAACACAGAAGACTTTATCATACAACTCCTGAAACAGGATCAGAAGAACTGGGACATGCTAGCCGATCTACAAAACAAAAGAAAGAATGAAACTGCGTGGAAGAAAGCGAGAGTAGTCGAAATCCTAGGAAGTATTAACTGTAGCGTGTAATATTTTATGCATATTCTTAAATTTGAATATTTAATCTTTCTTTATATTTTATAAAATCAATATCCATATTAATATATTCTTAATTTGAGTGTTAATAAAAATTATAAATACTTGTTTCTTCATAATCAATTTAAATAAGTATAACTACTGTAAAAAAACCTACAAACCTAACATACAACTAACTATCAACAGATCAAGTGAAACAAACACTAAGCACCCTGTATATGATTAATTAATTATGAAGTATATTAAACCAAAAAAAGTAATAGTACTAGCCTTACATCTAGCTTTGGATTTTTAGTAGCCCTTTGAACATCTGTTCAGGCTTAAACCAATCGGAGGGATTTAAACTTCTGTTGACTTACCAAACATCTGTTCAGGCTTAAACAGATGTTTGGCCTTCTATATCAGTGCCTTGTCTCTAATAGGGCTTTGCCCTTAGAACATACTTTTCTTTTTCTTCAACAGATCTTTGAAGTCTTCAAAACATAATTTAATTTCATCTGTATGATCATCATACCAGCTCCATAATCTAAGGTACACAGTTAAGAAAGAATGAACTAAATAATAAAGTAACTATAAGATGCCTACTACATAATCAAATAGACTGATTGTTACAAGCGTAAAAAAACTCACAGAATATGACTTTAGTCACCATGGCTTCGTAAATCCCATTTTGAGAAAGTCATTAACAATCTTAGAGGGATGACTGCTAGAAAAAACTTAACTACATCCACCAAATCAAAGAAACAACAGTAAGTTTGCAAAAAAAGACAAAATCTAATAACAACCCAGGTGGACCAGTGTGTGTAATTATATTTATATAACTACCTCCCCAACTTCAGTTGTAACTCCTGCTGCATTAGCAGTGGTACTCATGGAAAATGACAAAAGTGATGATATATCCGCTATCTCAAACTCATCTTCAGTATTCAAGTCAATGTTATCACCTCCAACATGAGAAGAATTGTCATCATACATAAAGATAATCATTTAAATGACATATATTGGATATAATCCACATATATTGGTTATCTATATTATCATATATTTGGACATTTAACAAACAAATCTGAAACAAATAACAAAAGCATGAAAATGACTATTCCTAAATTGGTAATTTGTGATGTAATAATAAGATAAGAAACGTATTGTTGGATAGTCTATCTGATGGCCATATCAGCATGGTTGTGTCATGCTCATCTCTTCTTTATTAGATAGGGCCATGTGATGACCACATACACCATTTATCATGTCAGGTTAGATGACCAGAAACAAAGTTTATTTCCAAAAATAGTTATATATAATTAAGAAGGCAAACAGGATTATGAAAACTATAATATTTCAATAATAACCAGTTCAACTGTAATGCTTGCACTTTGCTGATAGACATGAACAAAAACCAATTACCATAATATATATACAACACACAGTATAATAATAATAGTTATAATAAAAAATAATAGTTACTAAACAAAGTTAAAGAACGTTGATTAGCTGAGTTACCCATGAGCTTCCTCTAACCCAAAACGTACCAAGCGAAAGCAGCCAGCTAGGAAAGAAACATATATGGACTTAACAAGGGTCTTTGGAATGAAATCCTGGTCAACCAAAAAACGGTCAAAATAATCTTGAATACAAATATCACTATTGGCATGAAGTCAAAATTTTGTTGGCCTAAGCATATATTTACACATACACAGAACATTTATATTGATCACACACATATTTTTACGTAAATTACACGCAATACATGTGCATATACTTATTGTAGGTAAAGTGGTGAAAAGATACGATTGAATATATTTCTTGGTGTATGGACCTCATTGTACAAAAAAAAAACAAAAAAAAAGAAATGGTTTGTTCTTTTAGGATTTACAGAAGCCAAATGATGATATTATTCTCAAGTTTTTTCTCTTTTTCTTTGTGCAGCCCATCTTACTTGAAAATGGAAAATTACTATGCGATTCATCTGTCGAGAGTTGGAACTCGTGGGGTGCATGGGTAGAGGTTATAAAACTAATAACATAGACCCTTAAATGTTGAAAAAATAAGACTCTACTCACTGTGATTTTCTGACCCGATGACTGCAGATTCAGGCATATTCAGGTTTTGCTTGCGTACAACACGATCTCTAGGGCAGTGCTGAAAGTTGCAACATCAGCAGACGAGGGAGGGAGATTCATGGCAAGATGTTGTGACACTGGATGATACTGAAGGAATGGGGTTCTCAGATACATATAACTGGACACAGATTAAGGTATAATGCCTTTGTTTCTAGGAAAAAAAGACGAAGAAATTGCACAAAAGGTTTTCTTGAAGCAATATTATAATCTTTAAGCAGATGGGTATGAACAGATATAAGTACGAATTGTTTAGTAAAGAGTTTCTTTAAGCATGTAATAACATCATACAATGGTAATATCCAAGTTTATAATGAATCACCTTGAGTGGCCATTGGACCAAAGACACAGTTGTGCTGGAACATCTTTTTTCTATCTTTATTCAGTTTTGAAGGATCTAACGATCTATCTTCTCCAATACAATCGATCACATCTTTTGTGTCGGATCTTGATGCAGGTCTAATTCTGCAGTATACTCGAATATGTCCTGAAATATGTAGAATTGTAAGTAAAAACTAATAACATTTTTGTCCATTTTGATTACACTAAAAATCAACAGTATGATATACCTTTTAGGTCATGTACCGTATTTTATAAAGTCCTGTTTTCTTGAACAACCTTACAAAACCATATACAAAACCAGCAAATGAACAATTATTTACTTTTTTATGTAAATAAGTTTACTTTTTTGACCTTGAAAAGCTTCTTAGTGCATACCCATATGATTCAGATCATTCATTTTGCCGTTGTGACTGGCAAGTCTCTGAATTATTTATTTGTATTTGATAACAATTCGCTTAAGTTCTGCAACATGTAGACACGATTAATTGACAATGAGACAGTTGACTAACATTTTCATGTCAGAAAAAGACTAAAAGAAAGCTTAACATCAGCCATAGAAATACGCACTGCTGCAACAATCAGGAACCAACTACCTGGAATGAGATCACCACCATAATCAGGTGATATGAACATTACGAAACGGAATGTAAACCATACCTTGTTTACTATAATACAAAGATTCAACAAACCTTTCAATTACAGGAGAAAAAGAAACGATTCAATTGCCAAGGGATTACTGAAATCATCGATGTGCAAAGAGAATTGATGATCTAAAATCGCATAAAATAAAATGAACTTCCTAAGATCTTAGCTCTCCTAAACTTAATCTCATAAAAGTAGTTTATTTATTGAGGCGATTACAGCGAGAGCAATGTGGAGTACATCAATAATAGAAACCATAACTCCATCTGCATCAAACCAAATGCCAATTAGATATACAACCTGTATGTATAATGTGCGTATTAGATGCATAAACTGGTGTATATATTGGTAACTGTTGTGATCTTTACCTCTATCAAAACCAGGTAGATGTAAAAACTTTCCATCATGCATGGTAGGTTTATTTACTGAGGCTATTACAGGGAATAAACAATAGGTGTATCGATAGAGGTAGCCGTTTCGACCTATTTACCTCAAAATCAGCCTATGTGGGGCATACTTCATCTCCAAGGGTTAAATGAGTAAATATTTCGAAACTTGGGTAAAAATGAGATCATCAAATGGGTCAACAGTAGCCTATAGTGTATTCAAATGCTTACAAACTCATAAATCCGTTTTTATAAAAATACCATATTATTATGTTAGTCAACAACTATCCACAATCTAAAAGAAAGATAGGTGAAAAAACAAACATTAGAAGATAAAACAAAAAAACGTTGAAAGAACAAAAGATAATTTTTTTTGCATAGCTCAAGTAGCATTATCCTTATCATCCTGTAATTTACTCTAAAAAATTTGAAAAGAATAACCGTTAATTTATTACTAGGTTAGTAACCCGTGTATTACACGGGTTGAATAATAAAAAAGATAAAAAAATTCATAAAATAGTAACATAGGTTGAATGTAAAAATCACCATTTTCTTGACGTAAATTCTTAAATTTTAAAACACATTGTTTCCAAACTTTAGCATGAATCTTATTTTCATGAAAGCAAATTATATTAGTAAAATAACTTTTACGAAGTAACTTTAAACTATATTGAGTGTCTAATAATTGTTGATATAGTTGCTTGTCCATTAGGTTTCCGTTTCCTTCGGATTTAAGCGTACAATTTGTTTCCACAAACGAATGATCCGAACCCTGAGTCAACTTTCCGTTAACACGTCAAAATCACCAATGAGGGTGATGTTATTTAGAGCCATTGAACTGTAGGTGAGGAAAAAAATATTTAGTAAAACTGGTGCACAAAATTTTAGTGAATCTATGAAAGAAAATTGAAATTGTACATCCGTTAAGAAAGAGAACCTAGAAAACAATAAAATTAGGGATTCTCATGTTCAAACACAACATGAACTGGTAATGTTATGAGATGCACCAAAGGAGTTGGGCCCTTCGAGGATGACCGATCATGTCGTATCTCCTAAATCGGAATTTCACATTTATTTGTAATTTTTTACAATGTAACTTGTCATGTTTATTTACACTTATAGATAGTCAAACAAATTAGCATACATCATTGAATGGCCTTATTTGAACACTATACATATAAAAATAATAAACCAATGAATATTCAACTGGAATATAATTTCGATGTGCTTTTCTTTAAAAATAACACTATGCAGGCTTCTTGAATATGGTTATTCAGAAAACAACTTGACTATCACCAGATGTATCATTTTCCATGTAGTCTAGATTTCCATCTACATTTCTTTAAAAAAACACTATGCAGTCTTCTTGAATATGACTATTTAGAAATCAGGTTGACTATCACCTGATGTATCATTTTCCATGTAGTCTAGCCAATGCTTTTATTATTATATTAAATAAAAAACAAAATATAGCTTCTTTTTAAACAACTGTATTCAATAAATTCAAAATGAACTTACGGTTGATATGATTCTAATAACAATAATTATTGATTGCAGTATATGTAAAACTCTGTAACAATTACTAATTACAATGCATGTAAAACTCTGTAAAATTGTTAATCCATAACAAAAATTACATATTACAAATTAACTAAGTTTCATATGCGGTAGATACTCGCAATAAAAAAATAAAAATAAAAAAAAAACACTAACCGAATCTTAAGCTGATACTTGCAATTGAGAGAGTGAGTATGCAACAGATAGTTAGATCATAACACCGATCACATATATTAGCGGGATTGAAAGAAAAATCACGTGGATTTGAATTTGAAATCTCAAATCTATCTATAACCAAAAGCGATTAAAATAGTGAACACTTTAATTGGAAAAAATCAATCGCAGGATTCAGTTTTACCTTCACATTTCCGATTGAGAGCGAATTTTTTACCCTAACGTTTTTTATTTAAAAAAACTCGTGAAAGGGGGGGAAGAGGAATGTGGCGCACAATGGAAAACGTCAATTTAACATGATTTGCGGAATTTTTGTATATTATTTAGTTTACATAACTAGATAGGATATTTTGTTTAAATAATTTGAGGGGAGATGAATCGTAGGAGATAATGCGTACCTATTATTTTGTTTAGTAAGTTAGTTATATTTTGCTTAAATCAAAATTATAGAAAATTTTCCCTCCAACTTTGGATGGTCAAGGATGCTCCGTGACAATCCAAGATTTTCATTTATTAGATATGACTAGTAGTAAAATCGGGATGGTTTTTAGAAATTCATACATATCACATTTTAATGGAAAGTATAGATAGGTTTGTAGGTATTGTATTTTTTGGTTTAGTTTTTCATTTAATTAATATTAAAAATAGTCATGAGTTATTCTCACAAATCTTGTGTGTTGATATATTTGAACTCTCCTTTACAACTAAAGAAACAACCAGCCTAAACAAATAATCAAAAGTAGTCACTATCTTTCATCGAAAATACAGTGTACCTGAGAGATTAAAAAACCATGGTTAGTACATAAGCTATCAAAACTTCATCACAATATTACTTATTCTCCACTTCATCAAAAAATAGAAGAGACCTTCGTTTCGATTGTCAGCAGCTTCTTTATCGGAAGAACAACATGGAAGCTCTAAAATCTTCATACAATTCTTTTCGCCACCACATCTGCTGGTTTGAAATCCCTACAATGCAGCATTCGTTTCTTCCCCATTTGTTTTTGAAATGGATTGAAACGAATCCCTGCAAGTCGTGGTGGTTAGAATGGAGACCGAGTTTATAGCAAGAACATCGAAGCCCACCTACATTTTTACTTCAAGCTCTGCCATTTTTACTCACTTTCATGAATCAATATCTGTATTTTCTAAACAGATTTGAGTATATGATTATTTAATCATTTGGATTTGAATGTTGATCCTGAAGACCAATTAAGGAAAGAAGAACGGTGAAGGGAGGATACGTGTTATGTGACTTAGTATCTCGATGCAATCCTACATAAACTAAATCAAATTCAGACATAATTTAACATCAACATCAATATCGATCTGCAATCCTCAGATTCTATATATATCAATACGAAAATACTTATGCTTGGTAAAATAAGTAAAAGTAAAATGGGACAAGAAAAATTAATACGATTAAAATTTATGGCATTAAAACAATAACAATTATATCGAGCATTGAACTAAGAAACTTTCAAATCTAACGATAACAATCAGAAATTTAAAAATCTAACAGCAAGAATTAAGAAATTTTAACTTCAACTCCATCGAGTGCTGAACATCTCGATGTATATCCTTGAGCTTCGCCATGAACTCCATGTCTCTATCACCGCATTCTATATTACTAACGACACACAAGTCACAAATGGAAGTTGAAGGCATCATCAGGTTTCTAGAAACCTGGTCTCTCGTGAACAGACCAAGGTGCAGTCCATCAAAACACCTCTTCATCTCTTGAAGAGTAGCTCTATCCGCATAGACTTGCTCCTCAACTTGCTTGATAAAGCGCTGCTTTAAATCATCAGACTGTGCAGAAGTTTATAATGTCATTTTTATGTTATTACTCAACTGATGTGAAATAAAGTTATCTTGGTAGTAAAACATGGTGGAAAACAGGTGAATTGGCAATGGTGTATATAGTGAAACATCTATAGCCCAAATGTCAGATTTAAATGCAAGCATTAAATAAAAATATATATTTAAATTCATTGTACATTTAATAATCTAGAAGGGAAAAAACATATATATTTAATATAAACATGTACATTTATATTTAAAAACAACGTGCACTTAATGCAAAAATAAGTTTTCATGGGAAAGCTAATAAAATTAAATATCAAGAAACCTAAAGGTCAAATTTTAAACCTTAAAAAAACAGGTTATCATAATTACGAATAACCTCTTCATTTACCATAAGACCCATTTTAAACACTATAAAGGGCTGATAATTAGTTTAATTGAAAACATCAGCAATTCACTTTTAAAAAACTGTTAGTCAAAAAACAAACCAAAAACAGAAACACCAACAATACTCAAGATGGCAAACAGAAGCTTCTACCACTAGGCAGACACCAGCACTTTTAAAACGCAATTCTCTAGATGCTCGCTCGAAGAAAAGAGAGCAAATGAAGAACTAAACAGAAAACTCGGCATCATTAGTGAAAACAATTATAAGCAAACCTGGAGCAACATCGGATTGCTTTATGAAGTCCTCCATTGTCCTCCATCAGACTTTAAGAACAACACAGAAGACTTTATCATACAACTCCTGAAACAGGATCAGAAGAACTGGGACATGCTAGCCGATCTACAAAACAAAAGAAAGAATGAAACTGCGTGGAAGAAAGCGAGAGTAGTCGAAATCCTAGGAAGTATTAACTGTAGCGTGTAATATTTTATGCATATTCTTAAATTTGAATATTTAATCTTTCTTTATATTTTATAAAATCAATATCCATATTAATATATTCTTAATTTGAGTGTTAATAAAAATTATAAATACTTGTTTCTTCATAATCAATTTAAATAAGTATAACTACTGTAAAAAAACCTACAAACCTAACATACAACTAACTATCAACAGATCAAGTGAAACAAACACTAAGCACCCTGTATATGATTAATTAATTATGAAGTATATTAAACCAAAAAAAGTAATAGTACTAGCCTTACATCTAGCTTTGGATTTTTAGTAGCCCTTTGAACATCTGTTCAGGCTTAAACCAATCGGAGGGATTTAAACTTCTGTTGACTTACCAAACATCTGTTCAGGCTTAAACAGATGTTTGGCCTTCTATATCAGTGCCTTGTCTCTAATAGGGCTTTGCCCTTAGAACATACTTTTCTTTTTCTTCAACAGATCTTTGAAGTCTTCAAAACATAATTTAATTTCATCTGTATGATCATCATACCAGCTCCATAATCTAAGGTACACAGTTAAGAAAGAATGAACTAAATAATAAAGTAACTATAAGATGCCTACTACATAATCAAATAGACTGATTGTTACAAGCGTAAAAAAACTCACAGAATATGACTTTAGTCACCATGGCTTCGTAAATCCCATTTTGAGAAAGTCATTAACAATCTTGGAGGGATGACTGCTAGAAAAACTTAACTACATCCACCAAATCAAAGAAACAACAGTAAGTTTGCAAAAAAAGACAAAATCTAATAACAACCCAGGTGGACCAGTGTGTGTAATTATATTTATATAACTACCTCCCCAACTTCAGTTGTAACTCCTGCTGCATTAGCAGTGGTACTCATGGAAAATGACAAAGGTGATGATATATCCGCTATCTCAAACTCATCTTCAGTATTCAAGTCAATGTTATCACCTCCAACATGAGAAGAATTGTCATCATACATAAAGATAATCATTTAAATGACATATATTGGATATAATCCACATATATTGGTTATCTATATTATCATATATTTGGACATTTAACAAACAAATCTGAAACAAATAACAAAAGCATGAAAATGACTATTCCTAAATTGGTAATTTGTGATGTAATAATAAGATAAGAAACGTATTGTTGGATAGTCTATCTGATTGCCACATCAGCATGGTGGTGTCATGCTCATCTCTTCTTTATTAGATAGGGCCATGTGATGACCACATACACCATTTATCATGTCAGGTTAGATGACCAGAAACAAAGTTTATTTCCAAAAATAGTTATATATAATTAAGAAGGCAAACAGGATTATGAAAACTATAATATTTCAATAATAACCAGTTCAACTGTAATGCTTGCACTTTGCTGATAGACATGAACAAAAACCAATTACCATAATATATATACAACACACAGTATAATAATAATAGTTATAATAAAAAATAATAGTTACTAAACAAAGTTAAAGAACGTTGATTAGCTGAGTTACCCATGAGCTTCCTCTAACCCAAAACGTACCAAGCGAAAGCAGCCAGCTAGGAAAGAAACATATATGGACTTAACAAGGGTCTTTGGAATGAAATCCTGGTCAACCAAAAAACGGTCAAAATAATCTTGAATACAAATATCACTATTGGCATGAAGTCAAAATTTTGTTGGCCTAAGCATATATTTACACATACACAGAACATTTATATTGATCACACACATATTTTTACGTACATTACACGCAATACATGTGCATATACTTATTGTAGGTAAAGTGGTGAAAAGATACGATTGAATATATTTCTTGGTGTATGGACCTCATTGTACAAAAAAAAAAAAAAAAAAAGAAATGGTTTGTTCTTTTAGGATTTACAGAAGCCAAATGATGATATTATTCTCAAGTTTTTTCTCTTTTTCTTTGTGCAGCCCATCTTACTTGAAAATGGAAAATTACTATGCGATTCATCTGTCGAGAGTTGGAACTCGTGGGGTGCATGGGTAGAGGTTATAAAACTAATAACATAGACCCTTAAATGTTGAAAAAATAAGACTCTACTCACTGTGATTTTCTGACCCGATGACTGCAGATTCAGGCATATTCAGGTTTTGCTTGCGTACAACACGATCTCTAGGGCAGTGCTGAAAGTTGCAACATCAGCAGACGAGGGAGGGAGATTCATGGCAAGATGTTGTGACACTGGATGATACTGAAGGAATGGGGTTCTCAGATACATATAACTGGACACAGATTAAGGTATAATGCCTTTGTTTCTAGGAAAAAAAGACGAAGAAATTGCACAAAAGGTTTTCTTGAAGCAATATTATAATCTTTAAACAGATGGGTATGAACAGATATAAGTACGAATTGTTTAGTAAAGAGTTTCTTTAAGCATGTAATAACATCATACAATGGTAATATCCAAGTTTATAATGAATCACCTTGAGTGGCCATTGGACCAAAGACACAGTTGTGCTGGAACATCTTTTTTCTATCTTTATTCAGTTTTGAAGGATCTAACGATCTATCTTCTCCAATACAATCGATCACATCTTTTGTGTCGGATCTTGATGCAGGTCTAATTCTGCAGTATACTCGAATATGTCCTGAAATATGTAGAATTGTAAGTAAAAACTAATAACATTTTTGTCCATTTTGATTACACTAAAAATCAACAGTATGATATACCTTTTAGGTCATGTACCGTATTTTATAAAGTCCTGTTTTCTTGAACAACCTTACAAAACCATATACAAAACCAGCAAATGAACAATTATTTACTTTTTTATGTAAATAAGTTTACTTTTTTGACCTTGAAAAGCTTCTTAGTGCATACCCATATGATTCAGATCATTCATTTTGCCGTTGTGACTGGCAAGTCTCTGAATTATTTATTTGTATTTGATAACAATTCGCTTAAGTTCTGCAACATGTAGACACGATTAATTGACAATGAGACAGTTGACTAACATTTTCATGTCAGAAAAAGACTAAAAGAAAGCTTAACATCAGCCATAGAAATACGCACTGCTGCAACAATCAGGAACCAACTACCTGGAATGAGATCACCACCATAATCAGGTGATATGAACATTACGAAACGGAATGTAAACCATACCTTGTTTACTATAATACAAAGATTCAACAAACCTTTCAATTACAGGAGAAAAAGAAACGATTCAATTGCCAAGGGATTACTGAAATCATCGATGTGCAAAGAGAATTGATGATCTAAAATCGCATAAAATAAAATGAACTTCCTAAGATCTTAGCTCTCCTAAACTTAATCTCATAAAAGTAGTTTATTTATTGAGGCGATTACAGCGAGAGCAATGTGGAGTACATCAATAATAGAAACCATAACTCCATCTGCATCAAACCAAATGCCAATTAGATATACAACCTGTATGTATAATGTGCGTATTAGATGCATAAACTGGTGTATATATTGGTAACTGTTGTGATCTTTACCTCTATCAAAACCAGGTAGATGTAAAAACTTTCCATCATGCATGGTAGGTTTATTTACTGAGGCTATTACAGGGAATAAACAATAGGTGTATCGATAGAGGTAGCCGTTTCGACCTATTTACCTCAAAATCAGCCTATGTGGGGCATACTTCATCTCCAAGGGTTAAATGAGTAAATATTTCGAAACTTGGGTAAAAATGAGATCATCAAATGGGTCAACAGTAGCCTATAGTGTATTCAAATGCTTACAAACTCATAAATCCGTTTTTATAAAAATACCATATTATTATGTTAGTCAACAACTATCCACAATCTAAAAGAAAGATAGGTGAAAAAACAAACATTAGAAGATAAAACAAAAAAACGTTGAAAGAACAAAAGATAATTTTTTTTGCATAGCTCAAGTAGCATTATCCTTATCATCCTGTAATTTACTCTAAAAAATTTGAAAAGAATAACCGTTAATTTATTACTAGGTTAGTAACCCGTGTATTACACGGGTTGAATAATAAAAAAGATAAAAAAATTCATAAAATAGTAACATAGGTTGAATGTAAAAATCACCATTTTCTTGACGTAAATTCTTAAATTTTAAAACACATTGTTTCCAAACTTTAGCATGAATCTTATTTTCATGAAAGCAAATTATATTAGTAAAATAACTTTTACGAAGTAACTTTAAACTATATTGAGTGTCTAATAATTGTTGATATAGTTGCTTGTCCATTAGGTTTCCGTTTCCTTCGGATTTAAGCGTACAATTTGTTTCCACAAACGAATGATCCGAACCCTGAGTCAACTTTCCGTTAACACGTCAAAATCACCAATGAGGGTGATGTTATTTAGAGCCATTGAACTGTAGGTGAGGAAAAAAATATTTAGTAAAACTGGTGCACAAAATTTTAGTGAATCTATGAAAGAAAATTGAAATTGTACATCCGTTAAGAAAGAGAACCTAGAAAACAATAAAATTAGGGATTCTCATGTTCAAACACAACATGAACTGGTAATGTTATGAGATGCACCAAAGGAGTTGGGCCCTTCGAGGATGACCGATCATGTCGTATCTCCTAAATCGGAATTTCACATTTATTTGTAATTTTTTACAATGTAACTTGTCATGTTTATTTACACTTATAGATAGTCAAACAAATTAGCATACATCATTGAATGGCCTTATTTGAACACTATACATATAAAAATAATAAACCAATGAATATTCAACTGGAATATAATTTCGATGTGCTTTTCTTTAAAAATAACACTATGCAGGCTTCTTGAATATGGTTATTCAGAAAACAACTTGACTATCACCAGATGTATCATTTTCCATGTAGTCTAGATTTCCATCTACATTTCTTTAAAAAAACACTATGCAGTCTTCTTGAATATGACTATTTAGAAATCAGGTTGACTATCACCTGATGTATCATTTTCCATGTAGTCTAGCCAATGCTTTTATTATTATATTAAATAAAAAACAAAATATAGCTTCTTTTTAAACAACTGTATTCAATAAATTCAAAATGAACTTACGGTTGATATGATTCTAATAACAATAATTATTGATTGCAGTATATGTAAAACTCTGTAACAATTACTAATTACAATGCATGTAAAACTCTGTAAAATTGTTAATCCATAACAAAAATTACATATTACAAATTAACTAAGTTTCATATGCGGTAGATACTCGCAATAAAAAAATAAAAATAAAAAAAAAACACTAACCGAATCTTAAGCTGATACTTGCAATTGAGAGAGTGAGTATGCAACAGATAGTTAGATCATAACACCGATCACATATATTAGCGGGATTGAAAGAAAAATCACGTGGATTTGAATTTGAAATCTCAAATCTATCTATAACCAAAAGCGATTAAAATAGTGAACACTTTAATTGGAAAAAATCAATCGCAGGATTCAGTTTTACCTTCACATTTCCGATTGAGAGCGAATTTTTTACCCTAACGTTTTTTATTTAAAAAAACTCGTGAAAGGGGGGAAGAGGAATGTGGCGCACAATGGAAAACGTCAATTTAACATGATTTGCGGAATTTTTGTATATTATTTAGTTTACATAACTAGATAGGATATTTTGTTTAAATAATTTGAGGGAGATGAATCGTAGGAGATAATGCGTACCTATTATTTTGTTTAGTAAGTTAGTTATATTTTGCTTAAATCAAAATTATAGAAAATTTTCCCTCCAACTTTGGATGGTCGAGGATGCCCCGTGACAATCCAAGATTTTCATTTATTAGATATCGGGATGGTTTTTAGAAATTCATACATATCACATTTTAATGGAAAGTATAGATAGGTTTGTAGGTATTGTATTTTTTGGTTTAGTTTTTCATTTAATTAATATTAAAAATAGTCATGAATTATTCTTACAAATCTTGTGTGTTGATATATTTGAACTCTCCTTTATAACTAAAGAAACAACCAGCCTAAACAAATAACCAAAGTAGTCACTATCTTTCATCGAAAATACAAGGTACCTGAGAGATTAAAAAACCATGGTTAGTACATAAGCTATCAAAACTTCATCACAATATTACTTATTCTCCACTTCATCAACAAATAGAAGAGACCTTCGTTTCGATTGTCAGCAGCTTCTTTATCGGAAGAACAACATGGAAGCTCTAAAATCTTCATACAATTCTTTTCGCCACCACATCTGCTGGTTTGAAATCCCTACAATGCAGCATTCGTTTCTTCCCCATTTGTTTTTGAAATGGATTGAAACGAATCCCTGCAAGTCGTGGTGGTTAGAATGGAGACCGAGTTTATAGCAAGAACATCGAAGCCCACCTACATTTTTACTTCAAGCTCTGCCATTTTTACTCACTTTCATGAATCAATATCTGTATTTTCTAAACATATTTGAGTATCTGATTATTTAATCATTTGGATTTGAATGTTGATCCTGAAGACCAATTAAGGAAAGAAGAACGGTGAAGGGAGGATACGTGTTATGCGGCTTAGTATCTTGATGCAATCCTACATAAACTAAATCAAATTCAGACATAATTTAACATCAACATCAATATCGATCTGCAATCCTTAGATTCTATATATATCAATACGATAATACTTATGCTTGGTAAAATAAGTAAAAGTAAAATGGGACAAGAAAAATTAATACGTTAAAATTTATGGCATTAAAACAATAACAATTATATCGAGCATTGAACTAAGAAACTTTCAAATCTAACATAACAATCAGAAATTTAAAAATCTAACAGCAAGAATTAAGAAATTTTAACTTCAACTCCATCGAGTGCTGAACATCTCGATGTATATCCTTGAGCTTCGCCATGAACTCCATGTCTCTATCACCGCATTCTATATTACTGACGACACACAAGTCACAAATGGAAGTTGAAGGCATCATCATCAGGTTTCTAAACCTGGTCTCTCGTGAACAGACCAAGGTGCAGTCCATCAAAACACCTCTTCATCTCTTGAAGAGTAGCTCTATCCGCATAGACTTGCTCCTCAACTTGCTTGATAAAGCGCTGCTTTAAATCATCAGACTGTGCAGAAGTGTATAATGTCATTTTATGTTATTACTCAACTGATGTGAATAAAGGTATCTTGGTAGTAAAACGTGGTGGAAAACAGGTGAATTGGCAATGGTATTATACAGTGAAACATCTAATAGCCCAAAAGTCAGATTTAAATGCAAGCATTAAATAAAAATATATATTTAAATTCCTTGTACATTTAATAATCTAGAAGGGAAAAACATATATATTTAATATAAACATGTACATTTATATTTAAAACAACGTGCATTTAATGCAAAAATAAGTTTTCATGGGAAAGCTAATAAAATTAAATATCAAGAAACCTAAAGGTCAAATTTTAAACCTTAAAAAAACAGGTTATCATAATTACGAATAACCTCTTCATTTACCATAAGACCCATTTTAAACACTATAAAAGGCTGATAATTAGTTTAATTGAAAACATCAGCAATTCACTTTTAAAAAACTGTTAGTCAAAAAACAAACCAAAAACAGCAACACCAACAATACTCAAGATGGCAAACAGAAGCTTCTACCACTAGGCAGACACCAGCACTTTTAAAACTCAATTCTCTAGATGCTCGCTCGAAGAAAAGAGAGCAAATGAAGAACTAAACAGAAAACTCGGCATCATTAGTGAAAACAATTATAAGCAAACCTGGAGCAACATCAGATTGCTTTATGAAGTCCTCCACTGTCCTCCATCAGACTTTAAGAACAACACAGAAGACTTTATCATACAACTCCTGAAATAGGATCAGAAGAACTGCGACATGCTAGCCGATCTACAAAACAAAAGAAAGAATGAAACTGCATGGAAGAAAGCGAGAGTAGTCGAAATCCTAGGAAGTATTAACTGTAGCGTGTAATATTTTATGCATATTCTTAAATTTGAATATTTAATCTTTCTTTATATTTTATAAAATCAATATCCATATTAATATATTATTAATTTGAGTGTTAATAAAAATTATCAATACTTGTTTCTTCATAATCAATTTAAATAAGTATAACTACTGTAAAAAAACCTACAAACCTAACATACAACTAACTATCAACAGATCAAGTGAAACAAACACTAAGCACCCTGTATATGATTAATTAATTATGAAGTATATTAAACCAAAAAAGTAATAGTACTAGCCTTACATCTAGCTTTGGATTTTTAGTAGCCCTTTGAACATCTGTTCAGGCTTAAACCAATCGGAGGGATTTAAACTTCTGTTGACTTACCAAACATCTGTTCAGGCTTAAACAGATGTTTGGCCTTCTATATCAGTGCCTTGTCTCTAATAGGGCTTTGCCCTTAGAACATACTTTTCTTTTTCTTCAACAGATCTTTGAAGTCTTCAAAACATAATTTAATTTCATATGTATGATCATCATACCAGCTCCATAATCTAAGGTACACAGTTAAGAAAGAATAAACTAAATAATAAAGTAACTATAAGAGGCCTACTACATAATCAAATAGACTGATTGTTACAAGCGTAAAAAAAACTCACAGAATATGACTTTAGTCACCATGGCTTCGTAAATCCCATTTTGAGAAAGTCATTAACAATCTTGGAGGGATGACTGCTAGAAAAACTTGACTACATCCACCAAATCAAAGAAACAACAGTAAGTTTGCAAAAAAGACAAAATCTAATAACAACCCAGGTGGACCAGTGTGTGTAATTATATTTATATAACTACCTCCCCAACTTCAGTTGTAACTCCTGCTGCATTAGCAGCGGTACTCATGGAAAATGACAAAGGTGATGATATATCCGCTATCTCAAACTCATCTTCAGTATTCAAGTCAATGTTATCACCTCCAACATGAGAAGAATTGTCATCATACATAAAGATAATCATTTAAATGACATATATTGGATATAATCCACATATATTGGTTATCTATATTATCATATATTTGGACATTTAACAAACAAATCTGAAACAAATAACAAAAGCATGAAAATGACTATTCCTAAATTGGTAATTTGTGATGTAATAATAAGATAAGAAACGTATTGTTGGACAGCCTATCTGATTGCCACATCAGCATGGTGGTGTCATGCTCATCTCTTCTTTATTAGATAGGGCCATGTGATGACCACATACACCATTTATCATTTGCTCCACCATCATAAATTCAAGCTTGTTACCATTACAACAATATTTGCTCATTACATTACAATGTACATAAGCTTATAAACAAACAGGAAACAATTAACAGATTCATGAGGCTCAAAGCATGCAAAAGGACCAAGTCATTATGGCTGCAATAAGGGTTGCATGTACTGTCACACACCTGACCCGCAGTGGATATGGTAGTCGGGGCATGATTGGGTTTTCATCAAAGCTCATGACATTTACTATTATAAAAGTTTCATATTTATTATTTCAAATTAAAAAGAAATATTCCAACCAACACATAATCCATACAAACACAAAATGTTCTAAACATGACATTCAAATAACGCTTTATTTATCTTCTAAGGCCCAAATCCTATATGTTCCTTGCTTCAACCTGATCACCTATATCATGTGTAAAATAGAGATTTGGGTCAACAAAAGTTGGCGAGTGAATCCCGTTTAAACATTAGAAAGAATTGATATGTTTGTTAATTTAATAAAATGTGCATAAACCAAATATGAGCAACGTATCTGTAATCTAACCACAAACCACATAATCATCTAGCAATGCACATGTGAGCACGATAAGCGATGTGCTGTGAGATCAAGGCTCAACCAAACGGAGCCGATCTAATTAGGCAACGCGACGCTCTACTCGTATGTAACGGGGATAAATGGGCCTAATGTGAGAGCTTGATTGAAATGAGAAAGTATAACCACAAACAACAATAAACAAAATATCACATAGCACGTTAGTTCATATAATGGTAGTAGAATGAGAGTTGAATAAGTAATATAAATGAAACGACACATGATACACCCCAAAAACATGAATAAAAAGGGGAAGTGGTAGGAATTCACTCACAGTGGGTGCGTTTTTGATTTGATGAAGAGCGCGCACGATCTAAAGATACCAACCGATGAGAAAAACTAACTTAAATATTCACGTAATAATTCGGTAAATGTGTTTCTTTTACTTAAAATTAGTAATTTTATTTAATAAATTTTATTAGACTTTTTAGGTAATTTTATTGTATTTGTTACTAGTTTTTATGCTTAAAAGGAATTATTTAATTATATATTTTATAGTTTTTGGAGAAAAATAAACAAAAGTTTAATTTAAAAAAAATATACTCCTTTACAGGTCGAACCGGGCGATTTTTGGTAGCGTGTGAGGATCGAACTCGGGACCTCCCTTTTACGTTCATGCAGCTCTACCAACTGAGCTACGTGTCTAACCCGAAATATATCCGATTTTAGTTATATATATACACTTAAGTTAAATATATTTAATTTTTTATTAAAAAGGTTTGATTATTTCTGAACCATGTAACCGACCAGACTCGTTCCCGCGCCCCTTGCTTCGTGTTGCACACAGCCCGACCAATTGGGTTGTGTGACTAACCCGAAGGATATGGGATTTTAATTAAATTTATATACTACTTGAGTCGTTTTATGTATTAGTTTTAAAAAGGGGTTGTAATACATAGGAAATCGGCAGCGTATGTGAGACTCGAACCCGGGACCAGATGTTTCAAATGCACACAGTCCACCACTGGTCTGTGTGTCTAACCCGGTGTATTTACCGGTTTTTATTTCTTTTAAACACCACACTCTTCATCTTCTTCATTATGAAATCACAGTTCACATACCTGATTTCTAATCCGATAACACTTATTGGATTAATTGTTTTACTACTACTGATAATAAAAATAAATAAAAAGAAAAGGATTCAAGTGTGTTTATACCGAACAAGGGTGATTTTAATTTCTCCGGTAGAGTTTCGGCGACAAGCAAATGTTTTTCGGCGATGTGTAATTTGAAAACAGATAGTTTGAAATGAGATTTGCGAGTGTGGGCGAGTTCTAAATGGATTCAAGGATCACTATTTATAGATAATGTTGGTTTGAGTTTGGGTTTCGGTTTCATAAGTTTTCAGTCATTTGTCACAATGATTTCATAACCGGATTGAATCATTGCTGACCCAATGATTGCGTTTAACACACGATTTGGAAACATTTCTTCGGTTTAAATTGCAAATGAAACGGAGATTTGATGATGGATTTGGAGATTGCAGATATTACAGGCGTGTGTTTTGAAATTCGATTTCAGGAGTTATCTTGATATAAATAACATTTGGTTTGGAACTATAACAGATGTACGTGTATGGTGTAGTGATGTGATGGGTGTTTGATTTGGGTAGAGACCTGGGTTCGATACCCGTGGTCCTCACCCTTTGTTGTTTTATCTTTTATTATTTATATTTTTGTTATTAATATTATTATTATTTATACTTTATTATCAATATTTATTATGTAATACTAATTGATGTATTGAATAATACATCCATTTATCTTGTATAGTTTGTATATTTTTAGCGCTTTTTTGTTTCGATTTGTCAAGAATTTATCTACTTTTAATCCAAACACGTTTTGCAGGCCTTGGTTCGTGAAAACGGTTGGAAGGATGGGAAAAACGAGCGATAATGGTGAAAAGAACCGAGCCGGGACGTGAGGGGATCGAAAACGAGAAAACGAAACGCAAATCAGGGATTTCAACCCGGTCGCGGGGCGCGAACGGCATGGCTTACCTCTCTCACGGGCCGCGAGAGAGTGATAGTTATCTCCGGTTTCAACCTCGGTCGCGGGGCGCGACCGGACCATCCAAACTCTCTCGCGGGGCACGATAGAGGTGTTTATCCAGAAAGTTTCGAAACCTAGTTAAATTTGGACTTGTTTTGTTATTTAAAGACTCATTATGATTGTTAAACATATATTGGGCAACTTTGGACGAACTAGGGCAGATTTGGAGCTATTTTCTAATGGTTTGAAGCTACACGAAGCGGATCTAAGCCGTAGGAATTGTGTGGTGATCACGGGAGTTCAAGGCAGGAGCTTGTCACGGTTTATCATACCAATCTCCACTTCGATTTCTTTGTTTTGATCAATCATGCTAACTTGTTATCAACTTTGTTTTAGTTACTTTTTAAACATGTTGTTAGGCTAGATTTTCTTCGGTTACCTAGGTTTTGGATGATGGATTCATGAAACTTTGATTTGCTTTAATTAAATTTATGGTTTGAATATTTAATTGGTAAAGGTCGCAACTTTAATGATCTAGTTTAGGGTATTTCTATGATCTTGTTTGTTTGATGATTGTTTGGTTGTTTTGCATAAACTTTGGTGAATGTCTTTCATATAATAGGTTTATGTTACTTTTCGTGTTCTTAGGAATTCATGAAGTTGTCGGTAAAATTGGCCAATAAAACCGGGTAAACGATTAAATTAACCATAAAATCAAACTTGTCATTATACCTAATTTGTTAATTGAGAAATTGCAATTAGTTGGCTGAATTAATGTGGTAAATTGTTAAGTTAGGGTTTTGAGAAATTCCCGAGTCTAATTTCCTTGTCATAATTGAAGCAGTTAATCTAAACTAGAAAATTGTAGTTGGTCTAGGTTAATTATTGAGAGGTAATAATAATTAGATACTTTACTAATTTGAAAAGATAATTGAAAAAGAATCTTTAGGACCGGTAAACGAATAAAAAAGATAGGTTATTGTAGGTGTCTTCCTGAGAAGGATCGGGGGCCCTGTTTAATAAACCTAAACTTTGATATGCTAAGATCCCGGTAAAATATTCAACCAGATTAATTATTGTTAAATTGAAGGAGTAGTAGTCTAAAAATCTAACCTAGGTAACTAGTTCATTATCTCTTGATAAAAACCCTAATAAGTCCCTAGAAGTTCATAGTTTGGTCATTTCACTTTAGTAGTTTTATTTAAATTTATAATTTAGAATTATTAGTACAACCCCCTTTTTAAAATATACATAGTGTGTAATTGAGTCTAAATTAGTAGTCTTAGGAATTAGAGAGTCCTGTGGGTTCGATAATCCGGACTTACTTAATACTATTCTACAATTGATCGGTCCACTTGCCGGTTAGTAGTTTAGTATAGTTTAGGAGTCTAGAGTATAATTTGAGTCTAGAATTAGGATAATTTCTTTTGTTTTTAATTAACTACTTTTAGAACATCAAGTTTTTGGCGCCGTTGCCGGGGACTCTTTCATTAGCAATTGCATTGAATTACTCGATTTATGGTCTTTTCTCTTACAATTGTGTTTATTTTGTATTCATTTGTGTCGTACGAGTCTAAGTTGTTTAATTATTTAATATTTAATTTTTTTATAATTGAATTATTTGTGCTAACTTCTCGTGTTTGTCGTGTTTCCGGTTTGGTGGATGTCCCACACGCGCTCGCAAGGACCTCCGCCTAAGCCGTCGACGGACACGCCATTCTCCCCCACACCAAAGGTAAGTGTTTCTTCCTCAACTTTCTCAAGTTCATCTCATTCCTTCGTACCACCCGATTTCGATTTTACACCTAAACCTTCATCACCCGATTCTCCATCACCCCGTGTAGTCCATAGAAATGTAAGCCCACCACAGCCACCACCCAACTTCCACATGGCCGATAATAACAATCAGACCGTATACCAACAGGCCACCACCGGTTTCACCGGTGCGAAGTCACCCATTACCTTACCCCCCATGAACAATGACCGAGCATGGCAAATCCGTTCCTACATCATGACCGCCATCACTAACTCTTGCCAATTCCACGGTCGTGATGATGAGGATGCGCCCGCACATATCAACCGCCTTACCCGTCTATGTCATACATTCAATATGGAGGGCGCGGGTCATGATGCCCGTTTTCTCCAAGTGTTTCCGTTCTCTCTCGGGGGTCGGGCCGCCATCTGGCTTGAATCCCAACCACCCGGCACTTTTTCTACTTGGGCCTCTTTACAAGGATGCTTTCCTTAAGAAATACTTTCCACCCGCCAAAGCATCCCGCCTTTGCGATCAGATCCATTCGTTCCGAATGGAGCCTGACGAGCCCTACCATCTAGCTTGGGAGCGGTTCCAAACTCTAGTCTCCCGTTGCTCCCAACATGGTCTAGAATGGGCACTTGTAGAGAAATTCTACAATGGTCTCACCCCTGAGACCCGTGCTCGATTCGACACCTCTGCTGGTGGCCACCTGATGGGAAAGAAAACAGTAGCCGAGTGCAATGACCTTTTCGAGAGCTTTGCCCATTCTGATGTCGATTACAGCACTGCCGACATGAATTCAATTCCTGTTTCACGTACACCTCCGGTTAACCGGGGTCTACACCAAGTTAGCTTGGAAACTACGGTAGCTGCTGCTCTATATAGCTTCAAGAGAGAGGTCACGAAGGAGATACAGGAGCTGAAGAAAAAGGTAGACATATGTGAGGTGTGTAGAGGGGGTCATGACACGCTAGAGTGTCCCACGCTCACTGTGGAACAGGTTGAGTTTATCATCGGTCAGAACCGCGGTCCTACGAATCCTTTCAATAACAATACTTCCAATTATAATCAAAACTGGCATAATAATAATAATAATAATAATAATAATAATAATAATAATAATAATCGATCTTCCGGTAACCCCCTGGCTTCCAATCAGGCTCTTATCAGAACAGGGGGCAGGGTCATTATAATAGTGGAGGGTCAGGTCACACCAGTCAGTTTAGTGGAAGGGGGTTCAAATCAGGAGGGTCAAACTAGGAGTGGAGGGTCAGAAGGTAGTCTAGATAGGATCGAAGAGCTGTTATCTCAACTAGTTGTCAAAGATCAGGCTACTCAGAAAACTCTCACGAAACATGATCTGCTCTTGAAAAATCAACAGTCCGCGCTCTTAGATCTGCAGAGGTCAGTCGGTAGTATCGTTAAGCAGCTGCAAGAGCAGCCACACAACCCAACCCGCAAACCAACACGCGAAAGCGATTACTACGCGTAGTGGTAGGACTCTGAAGGAGGTAGGTAGAGAGGGTGTAGAGGTGGAGGTAGAGGAGCGAGATGAAGAGGTAGATGAAGATCGAGATGGAGGCTCCACCCAGGGTGCACACCAGGTTAGACCCAACAAGTACGCACCATCCAGTGGACCTTCAGTTGAGAGTAGGGGAGAGAGAAAACCGGTAGAGGTTTGGCCATCATCGATTGTAGACACTTCACGCCTACCCTACCTAGCACGTCTGAAGCAGCAGAAATATGCCAAGGAATATGGGAATTTCCTTGACATGTTTACTCAGTTGAAAATCAATCTCCCGTTTATCAAGGCCCTCCAGCATATGCCTAAATATGCTAAGTTTTTAAAAGATCTTTTAAAACGTAAAGATAGGCTAGGGAGCTTTCGACATTCCATTGACTGGAGGGTGTTCCGCCGTGGTTTTAAACAAACTGCCCGAGAAATTGACTAATCCGGGTATCTTTATGATTCCATGCCTATTCAGTGACTCCATTGCTCCAGCTCATGCTCTAGCCGATCTCGGGGCGAGCATAAATCTGATGCCCTTCTCACTGTACGAGCGTTTAGGTTTAGGGGAGCTCACCTCTACGCGCATGTCTCTGTCATTAGCCGATAGGTCGGTTAAGTACCCGAGGGGAATCGTAGAGAATTTGTTGGTTAAAGTTGATAGATTCGTCTTTCCTGTATACTTCGTCATCCTCGATATGGAGGCCGACGAGACGGTTCCCATCATCTTAGGTCGCTCATTTTTGTGCATCGCGAAAGCGCTCATAGATGTTCATGATGGGAAAATCACTCTTCGAGTCGGTGACGAGAACGTCACATTCGAGATCGCAAGGTCGATACAACACCCAAGTGGCGGCGACAGCGATAGTGGCCCTTGTCACTCCGTATATTCCTAAACTCATTCATTTCATGCGTTGATCATTGTTTAGACTATATTAGCGGAGCTGACTTAGTGAATGAGAGTTTAGTACCCGAGGAGAGTGATAGTGAGGATATAGGGGACGATGTATTCGAGATTCCCGAGACTCTAGATCTCTGTGAGGTGAGTCTCACTACTGAGACACACCATTATCGACACCAGCAGCCGTAGAGCTTAAGGTTCTCCCGTCTCATTTAGAATACGCGTTCTAGGTGACAATTCGAGCTTACCCGTGATCGTTTTTTCAAAATTGTCAACGGAGGAGAAGGAGCGTTTAATCGAGGTCCTGAAGTCAAATAAGGAGGCCATCGCATGGAAACTGTCTGATATCAAGGTGATTAGCCCTACCTTCTGTACTCATAGGATCCACATGGAGGACATCTTTAAGCCAGTAGTGCAGCCACAGCGCCGTCTGAACCCGAATATGCAAGAAGTTGTAAAGAAAGAGGTGCTTAAGCTGATGGAGGCTGGTCTCATCTATCCGATCTCCGATTCCGCATGGGTAAGCCCCACTCAGGTCGTTCCCAAGAAGGGGGAATGACAGTGGTCATGAATGAAAAGAAGGAGCTTATCCCATCGCGAACAGTCACGGGCTGGAGGGTGTGCATAGACTATCAAAAATTAAACGATGCCACCCGCAAGGATCACTTCCCGCTCCCGTTCATCGATCAGATGCTGGAGCGTCTCGCAGGACAGCAATTTTATTGCTTTCTTGACGGCTTCTCAGGTTACTTTCAGATCCCGATTGCTCCCGAGGATCAAGAAAAGACAACCTTCACATGCCCGTATGGTACTTATACATATCGCCGCATGCCGTTCGGGTTATGTAACGCTCCGGCTACTTTCCAGCGCTGCATGGTAGCCATCTTTCAGGACATGGTCGAAACCTCCATGGAGGTTTTCATGGATGACTTCTCTGTCTATGGAAACACCTTTGATCAATGTGTTACTCACTTAGATGCGATGATGAAACAGTGTGTCGAGACGCGATTAATGCTCAACTAGGAGAAATGTCACTTTATGGTGACAGAGGGCATAGTGCTAGGGCAGAAGATTTCGCGAGCCGGGATAGAGGTCATTGGGCGAAAATAGATACTATTAGCAGACTTCCCCCACCGACTAGCGTCAAGTCCATCCGCAGCTTTCTCGGTCATGCGGGCTTCTACCGACGGTTTATTTGAGATTTTTTCAAAGATCACCGAGAAAGATGTACCCTTCGTCTTCGATGATGACGGCTTAAAAGCTTTCATGATCCTTAAGGAGAAACTAGTTAGTGCTCCTATCCTCGTCTCACCAGACTGGAGCTTGCCTTTTGAGTTCATGTGTGATGCCAACGCTTATGCTGTGGGTGCCGTTTTGGGTCAGCGACGGGACAAACATTTCCACCCTATTTACTATGCTAGTAAAACCCTCAATGACGCACAGGAGAACTACATCACTACAGAGAAGGAGCTTTTAGCAGTGGTATTCGTGTTTGATAAATTCCGCTCTTACCTTGTCCTGTCCAAAATCATCGTCTTTACGGACCATGCGGCTCTGCGTTTCCTTTTCCAAAAGAAGGACGCGAAGCCTCGTCTCATTCGATGGATTCTCCTGCTTTCCGAATTCGACATAGAGATTAGATATAAGAAAGGAGCGGAGAATGTAGCTACTGACCATCTATCCCGACTAGAGGACCCTAGTAGAGAAGAAATTAGGGAAGAAGAGATCGGTGATAGATTTCCCCACGAGTCGGTAGAATTTGTGACAGCCGAAAAGGAGGGAATGCCATGGTTTTCCGACTTCGCGAATTATCTGGCGAATGGAGTGGTACTGAAGGGGATGACCACGTAGCAGAAGAAGAAATTCTTCCACGATGTCAGGCATTATATCTGGGACGACCCATTTCTATTTCGGGTAGGGGGAGACTGAATTTTGAGGCGCTGCGTGTCACACCCCGACCCGCAGCGGAATAAGAGTCGGGGCATAATTGGGTTATCACCAAAGCTCATGATGTTTACTAAAATGTTTCATATTTATTAAATTCAAGTTACAACTTAAATGTTCAAGCCAAATTCATACAATACAAGGAAGGGAAAATTAAATAAAACAATCCAAAGTCTAAACTGATTTATTCTTCTGGGCCGTCCTATGTGTTTCTTGCTTCAACTGGATCACCTGTATCATGTGTAAAATGGGGGAAATTTTGGGTCAACAAAAGTTGGCGAGTGAACTTTGTTAAAAAACATTTGTTATTGATTTCTTGTTGTATTTAATATGGAAAAATTGTGCAATAATCATATGTGAGCAAACGTAAATAAACAAACAATCACAAACCACCTTGCATGAGTATATGACATGAATGATAATGTATTGTGAGATCAAAGCTCAATCAAACGGAGTCGATCATATGTTGGCAACGTAACGTTCCGCTCATAGGTAATGGGGAACATACGAGGTTATAACCGATGTCGATGTTAATACATGCGTTTAGTCAAAGGAAACGACCGAAGTCTAGCGAAATCGTCGGGATTTCTGGCGACGGCGGATTGGGCGCGCTGATTCACTGGGTTTGATTTAGAGTTTCAATATAAATGTTATTTGTTTTAATACTTATCACAAATGAGTCAAGTGGCGGAGTGGTTGATTGTTGCTTGTTTCTTCAGGCTGACCCGGGTTCGAAACCGGCAGCCTCTTTTCTTTTTTATTTACTTTATTTTTACTTTTTAATAATTATAGTTTTTAAATTCTAAAATGTTTATTAATTATGTATTGTTTAAAATTAAAATTAATCATAAATACGCAACGAAATTTTATAACTTGATATTCGATTAATAAACGAAGCGGGTTTTGGAAACCCGTTTTTCGACGGATGTTACAGTATCCCCTACTTTTAGAAATTTCGTCTCGAAATTTAAGTAGTCGTGGTAACAGGAAAAAGATGTGGGTATTTCTCGCGCATTGAGTCTTCACGTTCCCAAGTAAACTCATGTCCTCGTTTCGACTCCCAGCGTACCCTGACAATTGGAATACGACTTCGTCTTAAACGTTTCTCTGCGAAGACCATAATTTCTACTGGTCTTTCAATGAAATGCATAGATTCATCGACTTGAATGTCTTCTAGAGGAATATGAAGGTTTTCGTCGGCGAGGCACTTCTTCAAGTTTAATACGTGGAATGTGGATGAATTCTGTTGAGCTCTTCTGGTAGGTCAAGCTTGTATGCTACAGGTCCTACTCTTTCGAGTATCTTGAAAGGTCCTACGTAGCGTGGTGCTAGCTTGCCCTTTTGGCCAAAATGAACCACTCCCTTCCACAGTGATACTTTTAAAAGTACTTGGTCACCAATGTTAAACTCCAAGGGCTTTCGTCGTTTGTCTGCATAACTCTTTTGACGACTTTGTGCCGCTAGAAGATTGTTTCGAATTTGATGGATCTTGTTTGTTGTTTCTTGAATTAATTCTGGACCGGTGATTTGTGATTCTCCAATTTCATGCCAACATATTGGTGATCGGCACTTACGACCATATAAAGCTTCGAAATGTGCCATGCCAATACTTGAATGATAGCTGTTGTTGTACGAAAATTCAACTAATGGTAGATGAGCGTCCCAATTCCCTTTGAAGTCTATGACACATGCTCGAAGCATGTCTTCAAGAGTTTGGATGGTGCGTTCAGATTGTCCATCAGTTTGAGGATGAAAAGCGGTACTGAGGTCTAATCGTGTACCCAAAGCGGCTTGTACGGCTTGCCATGTTCGTGAAGTGAAACGACCATCACGGTCTGAAATGATGCTTAAAGGTACACCATGACGGCTTACGATCTCGCTGATATAGATACGAGCTAACTTCTCGTTCTTGAAATCTTTGCGAATCGGAATGAAGTGAGCTGATTTTGTAAGACGATCAATGATTACCCATATAGTGTCATACCCACTGGAGGTGCGAGGTAACCCGGTAATAAAGTCCATGGTTATGTTTTACCACTTCCATACAGGTATTTCAGGTTGGGTTAGAAGTCCTGAGGGTCTTTGATGTTTAGCTTTTACTTTGGAACATGTAAGGCACTTGGAAACAAAAACAACGATATCCTTTTTCATGCCAGGCCACCAGTAGGTGTATCGAAGGTCTTGGTACATCTTGTCGGCTCCTGGGTGTACAGAGTACCGTGTTTTGTGCGCCTCATTCATAAGGAAGTCATGAAGGTTATCGTGATCGGGAATCCATATGCGATTTAGATACTATAGAGTACCGTCGGATTTAATTTCTATCTTAAGTTCAGCTCCACAAGACAGCTCATTGCGTACGTCGTTTTCTGTTACTGAAACATGTTGTGCTTCTCGGATTCGATCTTTGATGTCAGTTATGATTGGCGAACATAGAAGACGAATGGAGTTCGCATAACCTTTTCGACTGAGTGCATCAGCCACCACATTTGCCTTTCCAGGATGATACCGAATTTCACAGTCGTAGTCGTTAAGAAGTTCGACCCATCTTCGTTGCCTCATATTCAACTCCTTTTGGTTAAAGATATGTTGGAGGCTCTTGTGGTCAGTGTATATTTCACACTTGGTATCGTAGAGGTAATGTCTCCATATCTTAAGAGCGAACACAACGGCTCCAAGTTCCAGGTCGTGGGTGGTGTAGTTCCTCAAATGAATTTTGAGTTGCCTAGAAGCATAAGCTATCACTTTTCCTCTTTGCATCAGTACACAGCCTAGTCCTTGCCCTGACGCGTCGCAATAAACCACGAAGTCATCACAACCTTCAGGAAGTGTGAGGATAGGTGCGTCACAGAGTTTTTGCTTTAGAGTTTGGAAGGCTTCTTCTTGTTTAGGTCCCCAAATGAAGGGTTTTCCTTTATGAGTCAAAGTCGTGAGTTGTCACACCCCGACCCGCAGCGGAATAAGAGTCGGGGCATAATTGGGTTATCACCAAAGCTCATGGTGTTTACTAATATGTTTCATATTTATTAAATTCAAAATTACAACTTCAATATTCCAAACAAGTTCATACAATTACAAGGAAAAAGTAACTAGGCAAACAATCCAAAGCCTAAACTGATTTATTCTTCTAGGCCGTCCTATATGTTTCTTGCTGCAACTGGATCACCTGTATCAGGTGTAAAAATGGGGGTTTTTGGGTCAACAAAAGTTGGCGAGTGAACCTTGTTAGAAAACATTTATTATTGATTTCTTGTTGTATTTAATATGGAAAAATTGTGCAATAACCATATGTGAGCAAACGTAAATAAACATACAATAACAAACAATAACAAACCATAACAAACCACCTTGCATGAGTATATAACATGAATGATAATGTATATGTTGGCAACGTCACGTTCCGCTCATAGGTAATGGGGAACGGACGGCCTATGATGATGTGTGTGCGATCAAGGCTCAATCAAACGGAGCCGATCGTATGTTGGCAACGCCTCGTTCACGCTCATAGGTAATGGGGAATGGTTCCACTCATAGGTAATGGGGAACAGACGGCCTATGATGATGTATGTACTGAAAATGATAAATTTAATCTAAACATTAACCACACAAACAGTTGATACATATTGAATACACATTTGATCATGGGTATGATGGATGCACAAGTGTTTAAATATAATAAATAATATGACACATGATACACCCCAAAATGTGATTAAACGGGGAATTTGTAGAGATTCACTCACATTGGGTGCGTTCGTTTGATGGTGTTGAATGCGCACATGAGTGGTATAGCAATACGGGAGAAATTGGAAATGAAGCGGCGATAGTAACCAGCCAAACCAAGAAATGATCTTACTTCGGTAGGGGTACGTGGCGCTTGCCATTCCTGTACTGCCCTTGATTTTTGAAGGATCAACATGAATTCCCTTGTCATTGACGACGTGTCTAAGGAATTGTACTTCCATTAACCAGAATTCACATTTCGAAAACTTAGCGTACAGCTTTTCTGTCCTTAAGAGTGTAAGGATGAGTCGAAGGTGTCGTTCATGATCAGACTTAGACTTTGAGTAGATGAGGATGTCGTCGATGAAGACTATGACAAAGCGGTCGAGATAGGGTTTGCAGACTCTATTCATTAGATCCATGAAGACGGCTGGGGCGTTGGTTAAACCGAATGGCATGACCATGAATTCGTAATGCCCATAACGAGTCCGGAAGGCGGTCTTTGGGACGTCTTCTTCATGTACTCTGAATTGATGATAACCAGAACGAAGGTCGATTTTTGAAAAACAGGTGGCGCCTTGAAGTTGGTCTAGAAGGTCATCGATGCGAGGTAATGGGTAGCGGTTCTTGACCGTTAACTTGTTGAGTTCTCTTGTAGTCGATACACATGCGAAACGTTCCATCTTTCTTCTTCACAAACAGAACAGGTGCACCCCATGGCGATGAGCTAGGACGTATGAATCCTTTGTCAGTCAGCTCTTGCAGTTGACTGGCCAGCTCTTGCATTTCTGATGGGGATAACCTGTAAGGAGATTTTGCGACTGGTTGTAGCGCCAGGTATAAGATCAATGCGGAATTCGACTTCTCTTACGGGAGGAAGTCCTGAAATGTCGTCAGGAAAAACTTGCGGAAAATCTTTTACTACTGGGATGTCTTCGAGTTTCTTCTCCTTGGTTCCCTTTTTGACGACGTGAGTTAGGAATGCGACATAATTCTTGCGGAGATATTTTCGAGCTTGAAGACAGGACATTAATTTGAGTCCTTTCGAAGGGGTTTCTCCAAAGATTCGTAGAGTCTGACCGTCTGCAAGAGGAATGCGAATGAACTTTTCGCGGCATACTACTTCAGCATGATGTTGGCTGAGCCAGTCCATACCGATTATAATGTCAAAACTTCCCAACTTCATAGGAATGAGGTCAACTGGAAAATCGTGATCGTTTAGAGTGAGGGTACAATTTCGTATAATAGTGTTTAATGAGACCGGTTTTCCGTCAGCAACTTCACCGTTATGGATTCCATGAGATTATCACGAGTTTGGTTGAGGATGGGTTCAAATTCTAAGGACACAAAACTCTTATCCGCTCCAGTATCAAATAACATGGATGCATAACTACCATTGATGAGAAACGTACCGTTAACCACGTTGTTGTCGGCCCTAGCTTGATTGGCGTTGATGTTGAAAGCTCTTCCTCTAGCAGGTGAAGGAGCTTGGTTAACTTGGTTCACCGGATTTGCTTGAGCTTGGGCATGAATGATGTTCACCAAGCGTGGACAAGTGTTTCTAAAGTGGTTTGGGTCTCCACAGTTGTAACAAGCCCGCATGGGTTGCATCATGGGGTAGTGGGGTTGGTAGTAGGATTGGGCCGTATGTTGTGTAGGTGGTAGAAGTAAGGGTTGTTGGGCTTGACCCACTATCTGATGGTGGGTCTGGGTTGAGGGTTGGTTGCGGTTCATTCGCTGAAGTGTGCGACAGGTTTGGATGGTGTGACCTGCACGGCCACAGCTGGTACAATGTTGGCAGGGGTGTTCGGGAAAGTTATGGTATTGGCAACGGTTGCATTTTGGGTATGGGCCGGAGTATGGCTTTTTATATGGTGCAGATGAGGGGGCAATTTGGGTGATGGGTGCAACAGTGATAAGGGGGTTTGTTTGTGTGACAGCAAAGTTTCTGCTGTTTCGCTTTCTCTTACCAGCAAATTTCGAGGAGGAGATGGAATGGTTTGAAGTTTGGCCCTCAATGGGGGCTTTCTTTTTCTCATCCTTAAATTTGCCGTTTCGGATACGATTCTCGGTAAGCTCGGTAGCTAGTTCCATAGCGGCTTCAAGTGTTGCAGGCGAAGTGCTTAGAACCGAGTCTTGAATTTTTGAGGGGAGGCCTCAAATATAGTGTTCAACTAAGCGGTACACTGGGGTGAACAAGTTGGGGATCATTTGGTTCAACTCTAGAAACCTTTTGTTGTAGGAAGTATGATCTCCTTCCTTTTGTTTTAGAGAGTGGAATTCATCTTCCAACTTCTTGATTTCGCTTCTTGGACAGAAGCGTCTTGTCATTATTTCCCTTAACTCTTCCCATGTTAAGGCTATAGCATCTTCGACTCCTCTCTTACCCTTCTCTGTGTTCCACCAGGTCAGGGCTACCCCAAACAATCTCCTGGTTGCGTAATGTACCTTGCGATCCTCGGGACAATCGCAATTGAGGAAGGTGTTCTCCATTTCCTCAAACCAGTGGAGGAGAGCAGTGACACCTTCGGTCCCTTCATACTTTGGGGGATCGCAAGACTTGAAATGTTTGTAGGAGCACTTTTTGGAGGGAGAGTTGTCGACGTTTTGGTCTTCTTGGTTGGGAGGGTTGATGGGATTCGCGGTGAGAGCTTGTTGGACTTGAATTACGATGTCAGGAAGCACCGCGGCCATTTGTTTTGCAATTTGAGTGGCCAAGCGTTCGTTTGACTTTCCTGACCTTCTACCTCCACGTAGTTGCCTAGCCGACATCTACAGGAACATACATAGGAAGATAGTGAGTTTAAGAAGTTTTTAGGTGTCATGTGTCGTTAAAAGTAATAAAATAACAAATCATAAATAATGCAACTACATCCATAGGATGTCTTGGGTTTGCTCATGTTTGGGCCTCCAATGTCCCCCATACCATCGCCTGTATAGTCATGTGGGCCCCCATAACTATTGGCTTAGTAGGATTCACATTGGTGTTGGTGGTTTAACACTCGCATCACCCGAATGAAAACCATGAAATATGATTGCGAGATGTATGGTGGGAAGGTGTCCAGGTATAGACACAATGACAACTCGAAGTGGGGTTAGCTCACACGACGTTTGGTATAGCATGCTTTGGCCTAATAGGTCCTTCGTACTCTCATCGTTAGTCCCCAGGTAGGCAAACTGGTCCTTTATTTTGGATTTATACGAATGCCAAGCCTAGACAGGACGTTCCGACTACCGGTACTCGTACCCTTCCAGTTACTACATGCCCGTCATGAGAACTCACTTCGATGTGATTTGAAAATACAAAAATCGTTGCAAAAATCATAGGAATTGTGAGGTGTGTGCTCTCATGGATATGGTATGTTATGAGGACATGATTCATGATGAGCATTGTATAATAATATGTACTTATGAACATGCTTGCATAACATTGAATGTAACAATAAACGTAAAGCATATAAACATCATGAATTTTGCATGTAACACATAAACAATTTAAAAATTCTAATCAACTATAGTATAGGCTCTAAGGGTCTAATAACCTATCCTATATCCCTATAGTCATGGCTCTGATACCAATCTGTCACACCCCGACCCGCAGCGGAATAAGAGTCGGGGCATAATTGGGTTATCACCAAAGCTCATGATGTTTACTAAAATGTTTCATATTTATTAAATTCAAGTTACAACTTAAATGTTCAAGCCAAATTCATACAATACAAGGAAGGGAAAATTAAATAAAACAATCCAAAGTCTAAACTGATTTATTCTTCTGGGCCGTCCTATGTGTTTCTTGCTTCAACTGGATCACCTGTATCATGTGTAAAAATGGGGGAAATTTTGGGTCAACAAAAGTTGGCGAGTGAACTTTGTTAAAAAACATTTGTTATTGATTTCTTGTTGTATTTAATATGGAAAAATTGTGCAATAATCATATGTGAGCAAACGTAAATAAACAAACAATCACAAACCACCTTGCATGAGTATATGACATGAATGATAATGTATAGTGAGATCAAGGCTCAATCAAACGGAGCCGATCGTATGTTGTCAACGTCACGTTCCGCTCATAGGTAATGGGGAACATACGAGCCTATGATGATGTATGTGAGATCAAGGCTCAATCAAACGGAGCCGATCGTATGTTGGCAACGTCACGTTCCGCTCATAGGTAATGGGGAACAGACGAGCCTATGATGATGTATGTACTGAAAATGATAAATTTAATCTAAACATTAACCACACAAACAATTGATACATATTGGATACACATTTGATCATGGATATGATGGCTGCACAAGTGTTTAAATGAAATGAATAATAAGCGACACATGATACACCCCAAAATGTGATTAAAACGGGGAATTGGTAGAGATTCACTCACCATGGGTGCGTTCTTTTGATGATGTTGAATGCGCACGAGTTTTGGGATTTGATCGACGGGGAAAAACTAACCTAAAATAATAACGAAATGGTTCGGTAAATAAGTGGATTTTATTAACAATTTTAATAGGATTTTTAGATTTATTTTTGTGAGTTTAAGGTCATTTTCTAACTTTAAAAATATTATTTTTAAGTATTTTTAATTGATTTTTAAATTAAATAAATAAATAAAAAAATAAAAAAAATTTGACTTTTTTGTTGACCGTTGACCGGACCGTTGACCGGTCGGACAGTGGTAATTGGTGCGCTGAGTGAGGTTCGAACCCGGGACCTCTCGTACGCGTGCACGCAGCTCTACCAACTGAGCTACGTGTCTAACCCGAAATATTCTATGTTTTAATTATATATATATACTAATTAAATGTTAATTTATTTGATTTATATTAAAAGGTTTTAAATTGGTTGAACCGGTTGCAGGGAAGCCGGATCGAACTCGGGTCCTTTGGTTTGTAAGCGCACAGCCCAACCAGTTGGGCTGTGTGTCTTATCTGTTTAACTTACGGTTTATATTAATCTTATAAACATACTGGGACCTGTTCTGATTCAGTTTTAAAAAAATTGGTTTTAATTCGGAAAGTCGGTGCGTTTGTAAGGTTCGAACTCGTGACGTGCGCTATGTGTTTGCACACAGTCCACCGCTGGACTGTGTGTCTAACCCGGTTTAATATTCAGTTTATATTATACTTATACACAACGTCGACTTCGTCTTCTTCATTCAAAGACACAGAACATCGATATCCAACTGTTCTGGTTTAAATCGTTCGTCGATCATATAAGTGATTGAAATGTAATGGATAAAGAGAGTTACGGAATCAATTGTACCGAATCGAATGTTTTTCTCAGAATTCCGGCAATGGTCGTTGGCTCTGATTTGTGAATTCCGTCTGATTGAATCAATTAACAGTTTTGATTGATGAGTTGTGAAATTAAATGATTAAACAAAAGATACCAGGAGGTTTAGATGATTGTACCGATTTACAGTGTGATTTCGGAAATTTCCAGAGATTTTCCGGATAGTGCAGAATGTCCGGCGACGTCGTCTGGGATTGATTCTGGTTGATGGATTGAAGTTAGTATAAGCCTAATAATGGATTGAAAACGAAAGAGTCGAGAAATTTACCAATTTGATGTAAGTCTCAGTTTTCCGGCGAATGTCCGGCAATACAGAATATCTCCGGCGAGTGTAATTGCTTCGAGAAATGGTGCGATTTTGAGCGAAAGATTACCAGAGACTTGGGTGTGTATTTATAGGGAAGAATCAGGATGAATTATGTCCGAATTTGGTCTTGATTCGTGGTCAAGGTTTTCTCCGGCGGTTATGATTGAGATCGCGGAATTAGACATCGGTTATAACCGATGTCGATGTTAATACATGCGTTTAGTCAAAGGAAACGGTCGAAGTCTCGCGAAATCGTCGGGATTTCCGGCGACTGCGGATTGGGCGCGCTGATTCACTGGGTTTGATTTAGAGTTTCAATATAAATGTTATTTGTTTTAATACTTATCACAAATGAGTCAAGTGGCGGAGTGGTTGAGTGTTGCTTGTTTCTTCCGGCTGACCCGGGTTCGAAACCCGGCAGCCTCTTTTCTTTTTTATTTACTTTATTTTTACTTTTTAATAATTATAGTTTTTAAATTCTAAAATGTTTATTAATTATGTATTGTTTAAAATTAAAATTAATCATAAATACGCAACGAAATTTTATAACTTGATATTCGATTAATAAACGAAGCGGGTTTTGAAAACCCGTTTTTCGACGGATGTTACACTGCGTGAGTCGAGAAGAGGGGGCAGAGATATTGAGGCACGTGCATGAGGGACTGACAGGAGGTTTTTTATTGCGGTTTTTATTGGCCATCAGTTTTGAAGGACGCCCTAGAGTTTGTGAAGATGTGTGATCATTGCCAGCGTACCAGCAACATCTCATCCAAGCGCAAGATGCCCCAACATCCCATCCAGATTCTTGAAGTCTTTGATGTTTGGGGGATTGACTTCATGGGACCGTTTCCCGTCTCTAGCGAGAACCGGTACTCCTCGTGGCTATTGATTATGTCTCCAAGTGGGTTGAAGCTCAAGCTTTACCCACAAATGATGCCCGAGTGGTGGTGAGATTCTTAAAGAAATTGTTCACCCGTTTTGGTACCCCACGAGCCATTATCAGGGACCGTGGCATGCACTTTTGCAATGCCGTCTTGGAAAAGGCATTGGCGCGCTACGGTGTCACTCACCGCCTATCATCCGCAGACTAACGGTCAAGTGGAGAACGCGAACAGGGGGGAAAACGGATCCTGGAGAAGACGGTAGGTAAGAGTCGAAAGGACTGGTCCGACAAGTTGGACGATGCTTTATGGGCGTTTCGCACCACCTATAAGACACCACTAGGCACCACGCCCTTCATGATCGTATACGGTAAAGCCTGCCATCTCCCGGTCGAATTAGAGCATAGGGCACTGTGGGCGTTGAAGACCGTAAATTTGGATCTCACCGAAGCAGCCAAGCGACAATTCTTTCAAATTCACGAGTTAGAGGCACTTCGGGATGCGGCGTATGAGCGGTCATGGAGTTTGAAGGAGAAAACCAAGGCGCTGCACGATCAGAGGTTGAAGAATGTAAAGGAGTTTCAAATCGGTGACAAAGTGCTTCTATATAATTCCCGATTGAAACTGTTTACGGGCAAGCTGAAATCCAAATAGTCCGGCCCGTACGTGGTAAATGATGTTTTCCCGTATGGAACTATCAAACTGAAAGACAAAGCTGAGGGAGGGGCATCGATTGGAACCTTATTTAGGAGGACCGCTAGATCCCAACGAGACGGAGGAGACTCCTCTCGAAGTTCCGCCTCAGACCACGTAAATTCTCGGGGTTTGGCTCGAGTGTAGAGTTTGTAGCGTTTGTTAGTTAGTTATATTTTGTGTTTTTATTTTATTCATGTTTCGTATTTTTGTGTGGTTGTTTGTGGGTTGGTTTCGTTGGTTTTTGCAGGTCGCATCACGCATCAGTCATGGAGTACGGACGATTGCAGGTACGTTTGATAAATCCGGTAGAACGACTGTGATTCCGTAAACCAAAGAGTTAACATGATAGTTTCTACATTTCAAAATTTTTTCTAAGGCATAAAGCCTGACAAAAACAAGAAACTTTCTGTGAAAACAGGCCTCTCGCGGGGCGCGAGAGGCACAAGCCTCCTCGGTCGCGGCCCGCGAGAGGCCAATAAGTCCCGGAATAATCACTCGATCACGTGGCGCGAGAGAGTTAGTAGTTTCTCTCGCGGAGAGAGGCCTTATCTGCACATAAAAACCCTAGCCTCCATTTTCTCACATAATTCACCACTTTCTTCAAACACCTTCCTTACGGTTTTTATCCCTATTTCACCATGACTTCGCCCTTTTCAACTCAAAATCACCCACATTTTCTTCACTACATCATTCCTCACTCATTTTTACGTGATTCCACCTGGTTTTTACCCTTCTACTCGCATTTCACCGGTGCTCTAAAGTTTCAATTTTTGTGTACTAATCTTACAGATCTAAAACAAGGTACGGTTTTTCGTGACTTTTATGCTTCCATTCTTTATTCTATATCTCTTTGTTGCGGTTATTTTGATGTTTGATACTGTGCTAGTTGTCGGTTCGGTTAAGTGCTGGTGGGTTCAACTGGGTTGCTTTTGAGTTTTGATAGTGGTGCTGGTTATAATGTGTGGATAGATTATGTACATGCAGGGGGTATTTAGCGGGTTTGGTGCGGTCCAACATTGAGTGTGGGGATGAGGGTTGGCTAACTTTGTTTTTAAACGAAAATCTGATTTTTTTAAGATAGTCAACCGTTAGTTCTGCCATGATTCAAACTATTTTATCTTTCATTAAACACTCAATGTGGGCTCGTCTCTCAGCACATCGGTTTAATTGAGGACAATTAAAGTGCTGAGAGGGGGGTAGTGTTTGGTTTTGGATATGTTTCAGGGGGTTAGTAACATCTGATTGATCATGCATATGAGATTCGATCTCGCCCGTACTCAATCTCCATTCGGGCGAGATTCGGTTTTTATCAAATTATAATGTTACACTCGCTTCAAATGTATCTTAATCATGAAGTAAATTGTTCTAACCATGACCGTGAATGAAATGCTATACGATCGTTTGTTTTATGTGGTTGCTTTCTTTCTAAGGTCATGCTTGTCTTACTTGTGCTTTATGCAGATGTCAGGAGAAGGTAGCTCGAGCAGGGCTGGCAGAAAGAGAAGGGGACCAACACCTCGTCAGAGAGGTGACCCCGCCGACGCGCCACAACAACCCTCTTACTTCGGCAGGCGCAGAATCAAGTATCGGGGAGAAGGTGTCCCCCATGGGCAAAGCACGCGGATCATGGACAGCCCTCTCTTGCAGTTCGATTTAGACTCCCACAAGTGGGAGAGGCTCTCAAATTTAGTCACTTATGAGTTGCTACCTTACAGGAGGATTGATTGGTAGTTGATTGATAATTTGGGACAGAGGGTTCGGATCGAGCAGCTACTATGGATAAGTTCAGAAGGGTGCTAGATTGTGGAGCAAGACAATACAAGGAAATCACTTACGAGTTCCACTCCACTTTCGAATACCAACAAGGGAAGTTCAATGAAAATGACGCAGTTTCTTTTGCCTTGGGGAGGCAAGTATTTGAAATGACAATCCCACAGTTTGCGATGGCTATGTAAATATACTCAGATGAGGAGGTTCAGTCGCCGGACTTCGCCACGAGCTTGCAGGGTGTCTTCAAAAGGAGGCACCCTCATAGTGTTCAGACAGACAAGCTCACCAGATTTTGGGCCACCATCTCTTCTGCCCCGTACTCAACAACATGGTGGCGAGCGATATCACTGATCCCATTCACCGATTTCTTCATAAGATTCTTGCTGCTACGTTGGTTGGGAGGGGATAGGGGGACAATAAGGTCAACCAAGTGAGTTTATTTTGTTTGATGTGTATGGTAGAGGGACGGCCGGCAAACCTGACCACAATATTTGCTTGGTCAATGAAGAGACTATGGAGGGGGGCCCCGGGGCAAGGGTTTATTGCGGGCCCTTGATTACATGCTTGGCTGAGAGCCTAGGGGTGTTCAATAGATACCCCTAGGACAGAATGAGAAAAGGCCCCGCCCCCTGTGTCATGAGCATCAGAGATCTCCAGGCTGCCGGAATTCTTACAACCCAAGAGCCTATTAGCTGGATACCAGCCCGCCAAGGACCTCAAGTGCAACCACCTCCCGGATCCGAAGCTGCATCTTCTATGCAGGCGAGCATCCCTACTAGATACCAGCGGCCAGTCACCCGCCAGGAACTGCCAGGACGGCAGTACCCTCTTCGGGAGCCTCTCCCGGACCCACTGACCTTAGATTCATTTTATGACAGGATGGAGACTGGGTTCGGGGATTTGCGAGGTTATGTAGACCAGCAGTTTGGCGAGGTTCACCAAACCATGTTAGAAAGTAGACGAATGCACGAGGCCAGCCAGAGGAGGCTAGAGGATGGGATGCGCTACTTGATGCAGAATCTAAATATGGGAGTCCCGTCTTACTTTCAGCAACCAGGCGGTCAGGCGGGTTCTAGCCAGTTTGTAGGGATGGAGGATGTGCAGCCATACCAGGTATTTGAGGCGTCCGAAGAACCTGAAGAGGATGATTGAAGCAGCCGAAGAACTTTATCCTTATTTTTTCTTTTCTGCTGTTTTCAGTTATTATGGTTTGTACTTTTAAACAATTAACTTTGGGTTGGTGTTGGTCGGTTTGGGTATGTGTTGATGAACAATCTTGCAAAATTGTAGATTTATCTGGTTTTATTATTATTATGTTTTGTAAGTGTGTGATGGTAGGTCGATGTTATATGTTGTTCCATTCGCATGAGAGCATTGAAAGTGGCACATTAAGCGCGTTCGGTTTGAAGAGCACGAGTGGTTTGCCTGGCACATCGATAGGCTTGCACTACCAGCTAAGTCGCTTCCTTTTCTGTATGTTATTTTTCTTCTTATTTGTTTTTATTTTATTTTATTTTATTTTGAGTAATAGTTGTCTCGTCCTTGCATTGGGGACAATGCAAAACTTTAAGTGTGGGGATGGGATATTAAAGTAGTATTAGATTGAAAAAAAAATCCGAAAATGTCTTTCGAAAAAGAAGTTTGCATGAAAATAAACGAAAAATGATAGAAAACTTAAACTTTTATTCGGTTTCAAATAATAATAATATGAGAATAAAAAGGGTGAGTTTATGTCTAATTTTGGATGTGCGAGTAGGCTCGATTCGGTTCTTATTTTCTTTGAGCTTAATACACCTTAATAGTCGGTCTACTAGTGGGTACTCATCTAGGAGAAATGGGAAACTGAAACCGCCAAAAATAGTATAAGTAATGCCGTTATAAGCTAAAATATTTAGAATTTTTAATCATGTAAAAAGAAGAAAAAAATAGAAAATGAGCTTGATTGAAAAGTAGACGAGGCCTATGGAATCTCCCTTGGGGATGGTGACTCTGATCGAGAATCCCTCTAGGATTAGTTGAAATTTTAAGTATCGAAGCCCACATTGTCGCTCTCGGGGATGGTGACTCTGGTTGAGACAGCCTCTAGGTTAGATATGCAAAAAGAAATCAAAATGCTCAAATGAAAAAAAAAAGAAAAAAAAATTGCTTGATTTTAAATTCTTTATATTTTGGTATAAAACGGTTAGGAAAGGGTTTAAACAATTCGTTCCTTTTGTTCATAAGCTTGAGGTGGGATCAGGGATATTGTGGACTCTAGTGTGAGACCCTAGGTGGATTGACCGCACTTAAATTAAATTTACATGATAAGAGGTTTGAGCCGAATTTTGAGTTTAAGTGGATCCAATACTTGCAATCGCGGTTAATATGAATCTTGTTCCCTAATGAAAATAATAGTAATTTTTGGAATCGAGTAATTGTTTGCTTCTGATTCCGTTTATGCACAATTCTTTTTCGAGGGCGAAAAAAGAGCAAGTGTGGGGATATTTGATGTATTGAATAATACATACATTTATCTTGTATAGTTTGTATATTTTTAGCGCGTTTTCGTTTCGATTTGCCAAGAATTTATCTACTTTTAATCCAAACACGTTTTTCAGGCCTTGGTTCGTGAAAACGGTTGGAAGGATGGGAAAACGAGCGAAAATGGTGAAAAGAACCAAGCCGGGACGTGAGGAGATCGAAAACGAAACGCAAATCAGGGATTTCAACCCGGTCGCGGGGCGCGACCGGCACGGCTTACCTCTCTCGCGGGCCGCGAGAGAGTGATAGTTATCTCCGGTTTCAACCTCGGTCGCGGGGCGCGACCGGACCATCCAAACTCTCTCGCGGGGCGCGAGAGAGGTGTTTATCCAGAAAGTTTGGAAACCTGGTTGAATTTGGACTTGTTTTGTTATTTAAAGACTCATTATGATTCTTAAACATATATTGGGCAACTTTGGACGAACTAGGGCATATTTGGAGCTATTTTCTGGAGGTTTGAAGCTACACGAAGCGGATCTAAGCCATAGGAATTGTGGTGGTGATCACAGGAGTTCAAGGCAGGAGCTTGTCACGGTTTATCATACCAGTCTCCACTTCGATTTCTTTGTTTTGATTAATCATGCTAACTTGTTATCAACTTTGTTTTATTTACTTTTTAAACATGTTGTTAGGCTAGATTTTCTTCGGTTACCTAGGTTTTGGATAATGGATTCATGAAACTTTGATTTGCTTTAATTAAATGTATGGTTTGAATATTTAATTGGTAAAGGTCACAACTTTAATGATCTAGTTCAGGGTATTTGCATGATCTTGTTTGTTTGATGATTGTTTGGTTGTTTTGCATAAACTTTGGTGAATGTCTTTCATATAATAGGTTTATGTTACTTTTCGTGTTCTTAGGAATTCATGAAGTTGTCGGTAAAATTGGCCAGTAAAACCGGAGAAACAATTAAATTAACCATAAAATCAAACTTGTCATTATACCTAATTTGTTAATTGAGAAATTGCAATTAGTTGGCTAAATTAATGTGGTAAATTGTTAAGTTAGGGTTTTGAGAAATTCCCGAGTCTAATTTCCTTGTCATAATTGAAGCAGTTAATCTAAACTAGAAAATTGTAGTTGGTCTAGGTTAATTATTGAGAGGTAATTAATAATTAGATACTTTACTAATTTGAAAAGATAATTGAAAAAGAATCTTTAGGACCGGTAAACGAATAAAAAAGATAGGTTATTGTAGGTGTCTTCCTCAGAAGGGTCGGGGGTCCTGTTTGATAAACCTAAACTTTGATATGCTAAGATCCCGATAAAATATTCAACCTGATTAATTATTGTTAAATTTAAGGAGTAGTAGTCAAAAATCTAACTTAGGTAACTAGTTCATTATCTCTTGATAAAAACCCTAATAAGTCCCTAGAAGTTCATAGTTTGGTCATTTCACTTTACTAGTTTTATTTAAATTTATAATTTAGAATTATTAGTAAAACCCCCCTTCTTAAAATATACATAGTGTGTAGTTGAATCTAAATTAGTAGTCTTAGCAATCAGAGAGTCCTGTGGATTCGATAATCCGGACTTACTTAATACTATTCTACAATTGATCGGTCCACTTGCCGGTTAGTAGTTTAGTATAGTTTAGGAGTCTAGAGTATAATTTGAGTCTAGAATTAGGATAATTTGTTTAGTTTTTAATTAACTACTTTTAGAACGTCACTAATAATATAACCAATTTTAAATGCTTAACATAAATGCGTAACGAACATCATAACGTATATTTGAATTACAAAACGGAGCAGGTTTTAGAACCCGTTTTGACGACAAATGTTACAGTATCCCCTACTTTTAGAAATTTCGTCCCGAAATTAACGTAGTAGTAGGTTTGTCTTGGAAGAGGTGAGGGTATTTTCCGCGCATTGAGTCTTCACGTTCCCAAGTAAACTCGGGTCCTCATTTCGACTCCCAACGCACCCTGACTATCGGAATTCGGCTTCGTCTTAAACGTTTCTCACCGAAGTCCATGATTTCTATAGGTCGTTCTATAAATTGCATCGATTCATCAATCTGAATATCTTCCAACGGTATATGGAGGTTTTCATCGGCAAGGCACCTTTTCAAGTTGGATATATGGAACGTTGGATGGATCTTGTTGAGTTCTTCTGGTAAGTCAAGCTTGTAGGCTACAAGACCAACTCTCTCAAGTATTTTGAATGGACCCACATAGCGAGGTGCTAGCTTGCCTTTTTGTCCAAAACGAACAACTCCCTTCCATGGTGATACTTTCAAAAGTACTTGATCGTCAACACAAAACTCGAGTGGCTTTCGTCGTTTATCAGCGTAACTTTTTTGACGACTCTGAGCTGCTAGAAGGTTATTGCGGATTTGAAGAATCTTATCGGTTGTTTCTTGGATTAATTTTGGTCCAGTGATTTGTGCTTCACCGATTTCATGCCAACATACAGGAGATCGGCACTTAATTTTGGTCCAGTGATTTGTGCTTCACCGTTTTCTTCTTATCATCCTTAAATTTGCGGTTTGGATGCGATTCTCAGTGAGTTCTGTAGCTAACTCCATCGCGGCTTCAAGTGTTGCAGGCGAAGTGCTTAGAACCGAGTCTTGAATTTTCGAGGGGAGACCCCGAATGTAGTGTTCAACCAAGCGGTACACGGGGGTGAACAAATTAGGGATTATCTGGTTAACTTCGAGAAATCTCTTGTTATAGGAAGTGTGATCTCCTTCCTTTTGTTTTAGGCGCGTGGAATTCATCTTCTAACTTTTTGATTTCGCTTCTTGGACAGAAGCGTCTGGTCATGAGTTCCCTTAACTCTTCCCATGTTAAGGCCATGGCATCTTCAACTCCTCGTTTACCCTTTTCCGTGTTCCACCAGGTAAGGGCTACCCCAAACAGTCTTCCAGTTGCATATCGTACCTTGCGATCCTCGGGACAATCGCAATTTAGGAAAGTGTTCTCCATTTCTTCAAACCAGTGAAGGAGAGCAGTAACACCTTCGGTCCCTTCATACTTTGGGGGATCGCAAGATTTGAAGTGTTTGTAGGAGCACTTTTTGGAGGGAGGGTTGGCGACGCTCTGGTCTTCTTGATTGGGAGGGTTGATGGGATTTGCGGTGAGAGCTTGTTGAACTTGAATTACGATGTCAGGAAGCACCGCGGCCATTTGTTTAGCAATTTGTTTGGCCAAGCGTTCATTTGATCTTCCTGACTTTCTACCTCCACGTAGTTGCCTAGCCGACATCTACAGGAACATACATAGGAAGATTGTGAGTTTAAGAGGTTTCTAGGTGTCATGTGTCGTTAAAAGAATAAAAATAACATAACTAACAATAATACAACTACATCCATAGGATGTCTTGGGTTTGCTCATGTTTGGGCCTCCAATGTCCCCCATACCATCGCCTGGGTAGTCATGTGGGCCCCCATGACTATTGGGCTTGGTAGGATTCACATTAGTGTTGGCGGATTAACACTCGCATCACCCGAATGAAAACCGTAAAATATGATTGCGAGATGTATGGTAGGAGGGTGTCCAGGTGTAAACACAATGACAACTCAAAGTGGGGTTAGCTCACACGACGTTTGGTATAGCATGCTTTGGCCTAATAGGTCCTTCGTACTCTCATCGTTAGTCCCCAGGTAGGCAAACTGGTCCGTTATATTGGATTTATACGAATGCCAACCTAGACAGGACGTTCCGACTACCGGTACTTGTACCCTTCCAGTTACTACATGCCCGTCGCAGAACTTACTTTGATGAGATTTGAAAATTGCAACAAAATCTTTGAATAACAAAAGTATGAAGATGATTTGAATATATGAACATTGAAATATGTATGATGAATGTGTATATAAGTATGTATGTTTGACTGTAAGTATAAACAAATATGAAACAAATAAATATCATAAGTTTGTATGTAACCACCTAAACAATTAAAATTTAGGCAAACTATAGTATAGGCTCTAAGGGTCTAATAACCTATCCTATATCCCTATAAACCTGGCTCTGATACCAATCTGTCACACCCCGACCCGCAGCGGAAAAGGTGATCGGGGCATGATTGGGTTATCATCAAAGCTCATGACATTTATTTTAACGTTTCATATTCATTAATACACTTTAATGGGAAATTACTATCAATATTACATCATGTCCTAAACATCAATCTAGGCTTCATTGTTTTCTTCTAAGGCATTTCCTATGTTTTCCTCGCTTCATCCTGTTCACCTGTATCATGTGTAAAAAGGGTTTTTGGATCAACAAAAAGTTGGCGAGTGAATACTATGAAAAAAAAACATTTGAACAAGTTTATTTAATTGATTATAAAATAAAGTGCACAACCACACATGAGTAAAAATAAATGTAAACTTATTCACCAATCAATTAATATTAAACTCGTCTCTCACGAGGAACTGATGGGCCTAATGAATGATTTGCATAAACTTGACAATATGAAATACATAACTACAAACAATATAAACTCAATAATACACACACGAACAATAATGGATTTGTTTTGAGGCACGCGTTGCTCAACTCGTCTCACACGAGGAACTGATGGGCCTAATGAATGAATTGTATATAAATTGACAACATGAAATACATAACTACAAACAATGTATACAATCTAAGTTTAGATCACAATATGGTATGGCACAAGTTTAAATAAACGAGTTAATTTTTGGTGACACATGACACACCCCAAAACGTGTAATTAAAAAGGGAGTTGTAAGATTCACTCACATTGGGTGCGTTCGGTTGATGATGTTGAATGCGCACGAAGTTGGTTTTTAACCACGAGTGAAACTAACCTAGATAATGGCATAATGGTTCGGTAAGTAAACGGATTTTATTAATCCATTTTAGTAGGATTGTTGGATGTATTTTTGTGAGTTTAAGGCTATTTTCTAACCTTAAAAATGTTATTTTTAAGTATTTTTAATTGATTTTTAAATAAAATAAATAAATAAAAATAATAAAAAAAATGTTGACTTTTTGACCGTTGACCGTTGACCGTTGACTTTGACTGTTGACCGGTTCGTATGTGTATATGTATGCGCTGGGTAAGGCTCGATCTCGAGACCTCCCGTACGCGTGCACGCAGCTCTACCAACTGAGCTACGTGTCTAACCCGAAATATTTCTGTTTTTAATTATATTTATATATTAATTGAATTAAACAGAAAATCATTTATTTTTAAAAACGATTTTAATGCATCGAAAATACAAAAATCATTGCAAAAATCATGGGAATTGTGAGGTGTGTGCTCTCATGGATATGATATGTTATGAGGATATGATTTATGATGAGCATTGTATAATAGCATGTATTTGTGAGCATGCTTGCATACAATTGAGTGTAAACATAAAGCATATAAACATCATGAATTTTGTATGTAACGCATAAACAATTTAAAATCTTAATCAACTATAGTATAGGCTCTAAGGGTCTAATAACCTATCCTATATCCCTATAGTCATGGCTCTGATACCAATCTGTCACACCCTGACCCGCAGCGGAATAAGAGTTGGGGCATAATTGGGTTATCACCAAAGCTCATGATGTTTACTAAAATGTTTCATATTTATTAAATTCAAATTACAACTTAAATATCCAAATCAAAATTCATACAATTACAAGGAAATGAAACTATGTAAATAATCCAAAGCTTAAACTGGTTTATTCTTCTAGGCCTTCCTATGTGTTTCTTGCCTCAGCTGGATCACCTGTATCATGTGTAAAACGGGGGATATTTTGGGTCAACAAAAGTTGGCGAGTGAACCTTGATAAAACATTGTTATTAATTTCTTGTTTTATTTAATATGGAAAATTTGTGCAATAATCACATGTGAGCAAACATATATAAGTAAACAAACACAAACCACTTTGGATGAGTATATGATATGAATGATGATGAATGTGAGATCAAGGCTCAATCAAACGGAGCCGATCTTATGAGGCACCTGATGCTCAACCCGTCTCCCACGGGGAACTGATGGGCCTAATGAAATGCGTGCACTGAAAATGATAAATCCAAACTACATATAATCCACACAACAATTGATACACATTTGATACACATTTGATCACGGATATGATGTATGCACAAGTGTTTAAATATAATAAAGAATTAAACGACACATGATACACCCCAAGACATGATTAAAACGGGGAATTGATAGAGATTCACTCACATTGGGTGCGTTCTTTGATGACGTTGGATGCGCACGAATTTTAGGATTTGATCGACGAGGGAAAAACTAACCTAAAATAATAACGAAATGATTCGGTAAATAAATGGATTTTATTTGAGATTAATACTTTTAATTCATACTCTTAATGGGATTTTTAGATTTATTTTTGTGAGTTTAAGGAAATTTTCTAACTCTAAAAATCTTATTTTTAAGTATTTTTAAATAATTTTCTAATTAAATAAATAAATAAAAAGAAATAAAAAAATGACTTTTTTTGACCGTTGACCGGTCGGACTGTGTTTTTATATGCGCTGAGTGAGGTTCGAACTCGGGACCTCTCGTATACGTGCACGCAGCTCTACCAACTGAGCTACGTGTCTAACCCGAAATATTCTCTGTTTTAATTATATTTATATACTAATTAATTTTAAACTTATTTTATTTTTTATTAAAAATGATTTATATGGCCGAACCGGTTGCAGGGACCCGGAGTCGAACTCGGGTCCATTGGTTCGAGTGCGCACAGCCCAACCAGTTGGGCTGTGTGTCAAATCTGATTAACTTATGGATTATATTACTCTTATAAACATTCTGTGACTTGATCTGATTAAGTTTTAAAAATGTTGGTTTTATTTCTGAAAGTCGGTACATGTGCGATTCGAACCCGGGACGTGTGTATTGTTTGTGCACACAGTCCACCGCTGGACTGTGTGTCTAACCCGTTCGAATATCCAGTTTTAATTATATTTATACCCATACTTGACTTCATCTTCTTCGTTTACAAAAACACAGAACAGTGAAGTCAGACTGTTCTGTTTAAATCGGTCATCAAAACTTATAATTGGTTGGAATGAAATAGATAAAGAAGATTACGGAATAAAATGTACCAAAACAGAATGTTTTCTCAGATTTCCGGCAAGAGTCTTCGGCTCTGATTGGTGACTTCCGGCTGAGTGAATTGATTAACAGTTGTGATCATTGTGTTGTGCAATTAAGTTACTAAACAAGAGATATCAAGAGGGTTTAGATGATTATACCGATCGACAGTGAGACTTCGGATTTTCAGTGATATTCCGGTGAGTGTGGAGTTTTCCGGCGGCGTAGTCTGGGACAGATTCTGGTTGAATGATTAAAGTTAATACATGCCGAACAATGGATTACAAACAAAAGAGTCGAGAATTTTACCGATTTGAAGTAAGTCTCGGTTTTCCGGTGAAAGTCCGGCGAATGCAGAATATCTCCGGCGACGTGTTTTGGGATGAATAAAGCTTCGGAAACGATCGTGGTTCTGAGCGAAAGGATTTCCAGAGTGTTCAAGTGGGTATTTATAGTGGAAACAGGCTGAATTGGGTTTGAATTGGGTCAAGGTTCGCGATTGGAGATTTTCCGGCGGTTACGACCGAAATTGACTGCCGGCAACGGTTATAACTGGCGTCGAGATTAAATTGTGCGTTTCAGTCAAAGGAAAGGTAGCCAAAATCACGGAACGTCGGTTTTTCCGGTGAGTGCGAGTTCTGGGCGCGCTGTGTCACACCCCGACCCGCAGCGGAAAAGGTGATCGGGGCATGATTGGGTTATCATCAAAGCTCATGACATTTATTTTAACGTTTCATATTTATTAATACACTTTAATGGGAAATTACTATCAATATTACATCATGTCCTAAACATCAATCTAGGCTTCATTGTTTTCTTCTAAGGCATTTCCTATGTTTTCCTCGCTTCATCCTGTTCACCTGTATCATGTGTAAAAAGGGTTTTTGGATCAACAAAAAGTTGGCGAGTGAATACTATGAAAAAAAAACATTTGAACAAGTTTATTTAATTGATTATAAAATAAAGTGCACAACCACACATGAGTAAAAATAAATGTAAACTTATTCACCAATCAATTAATATTAAACTCGTCTCTCACGAGGAACTGATGGGCCTAATGAATGATTTGCATAAACTTGACAATATGAAATACATAACTACAAACAATATAAACTCAATAATACACACACGAACAATAATGGATTTGCTTTGAGGCACGCGTTGCTCAACTCGTCTCACACGAGGAACTGATGGGCCTAATGAATGAATTGTATATAAATTGACAACATGAAATACATAACTACAAACAATGTATACAATCTAAGTTTAGATCACAATATGGTATGGCACAAGTTTAAATAAACGAGTTAATTTTTGGTGACACATGACACACCCCAAAACGTGTAATTAAAAAGGGGAGTTGTAAGATTCACTCACATTGGGTGCGTTCGGTTGATGATGTTGAATGCGCACGAAGTTGGTTTTTAACCACGAGTGAAACTAACCTAGATAATGGCATAATGGTTCGGTAAGTAAACGGATTTTATTAATCCATTTTAGTAGGATTGTTGGGTGTATTTTTGTGAGTTTAAGGCTATTTCCTAACCTTAAAATGTTATTTTTAAGTATTTTTAATTGATTTTTTAATAAAATAAATAAATAAAAATAATAAAAAAATGTTGACTTTTTGACCGTTGACTTTGACTGTTGACCGGTTCGTATGTGTATATGTATGCGCTGGGTGAGGCTCAATCCCGAGACCTCCCGTACGCGTGCACGCAGCTCTACCAACTGAGCTACGTGTCTAACCCGAAATATTTCTGTTTTTAATTATATTTATATATTAATTGAATTAAACAGAAAATCATTTATTTTTAAAAACGATTTTAATGCATCGAACCGGTGCGCTCCACAGTTCTCGAACCCGGGACCTGTGGGTTGAGTTAACACACAGTCCACCGCTGGACTGTGTGTCTAACTTGTTAAATAATCTGATTTTTATTATACTTATATACAAACTAAATAATTTCCTTTCTGTCTTATATAAAAAGTTTGATAATTGTTCGGACCGGTGCGGTAGTCCGGACTCGAACTCGTGACGTGCGATTAAACGTTCACACGGTCTACCACTGGACTGTGTGTCTATCTTGGTTATTATTCTGGTTTTTATTAAACTTAACATCTATATGAAATGAATCCGGTTCAGTAATAAAAAGGAACATTTTTATTAAGGCGAGTATGCGTGGGACAAGTATCGAACTCGGGACGTGAGCGTGTTTATGTGCACACAGTCCACCGCTGGACTGTGTGTCTAACCCGAGTTATATCTTGATTTAAATTAAACTTATAGACAACAGAAACTTCGTCTTCTTCGTTGGACTCAACCAGAAACGGAGTCCGACTGGTTCGATGATTTCAAGTTTCTTTATTGAGTTGCGGTTAATTACAGGTGAGATAAATAAAAAGAATGAAGATTAAGCGTTAGATATACCGAACAGTGGCTCCTCTGTTTCGCCGGCGAAACTCCGGTGACAGCAGATTATTCCGGCGACGTGTGTCTTGCGGCAGAGGGTCTTCAGCGAGCTTGAGGTGAGTGTAGGTAGCTTCGGTATGAGCTCTGGGGTTCAGTAAGGCTCAAAGGTGAAAGGCTCAGTTTTCCGGCGAGTTGCAGAACTTTTCTGTCACACCCCGACCCACAGCGAAATAAGAGTCGGGGCATAATTGGGTTATCACCAAAGCTCATGATATTTACTAATATGTTTCATATTTGTTAAAGTCAAAGTTACATGTCCAAATATCCAAACATGTCCATACAATACAAAGAAAATAAACCAAACATAACAATCCCAAACTCTAAATCATTTTATTCTTCTAGTCCAATCCTATGTGTTTCTGACTGCTGCTGGTTCACCTGTATCATGTGTAAAAATGGGGGTTTTTGGGTCAACATAAGTTGGCGAGTGAACCTTGTTAGATAAACATTTGTTATTGATTTTCTTGTTAGTTTATCAATGAAAAATTGTGCATAATCATAATGAGCAAATGTAAATAATCAAGCAGTGGCAAATAGCAATCACAACTATAACATACAATAACATATGATAGCATACATAAACATACCAACATCATACGATAAATAACATAAATGAAACTGTGCGATCAAGGCTCAATCAAACGGAGCCGATCGTATTGCATGTACTGAAAATGAAAATGTCTGTGCGATCAAGGCTCAATCAAACGGAGCCGATCGTATGTGGGCACGCCAGGTTCACGCTCATAATGAAATGGGGAACATGCTCAACGCTCATAATGTAATGGGGAGCGGCGGCCTATGAAATTGCATGTACTGAAAATAATAAATTGCATCTAACAATAACTACACAACAGTTGAAACAAACTGAGTACACATGTTCATGATATGATGTATGCACAATGGTTTAAATATAATATATATAACAAGACACATGATACACCCCAAAACGTGATTAAACGGGGATTTTGTAAAGATTCACTCACATTTGGTGCGTTGGATTGGAGATGGTGAGATGCGCACGAATTGGATGAGCGGAACAACGAGAAATATCTAACCTAAATAATAACGGAAAAATATAGTAAATGAGTGGATTTTATTAAGGATTTTAATGGAATTTTTAGATATATTTTTGTGAGTTTAAGGCTATTTTCTATCTTTAAAAATGTTATTTTTAAGTATTTTTAATTGATTTTTAAATTAAATTAAATAAATAAAAATATAAAAAAAATTGTTTATTTTGCGTTGACCGTTGACTTGTTCGGTCAGTGTGCATGAATGCGCTGGGTGAGACTCGAACCCGAGACCTCCCGTACGCGTGCACGCAGCTCTACCAACTGAGCTACGTGTCTAACCCGAAATAATCTTGTTTTTAATTATATTTATATACTAATTCGATTTAACCAAAATTCTTTTAATTTCAAAAACATTTTAATTCAACAACCTGGTGCCAGTAACAGGTTTCGAACGCGTGACGTGCGACTTAGTGTTGCACACAGTCCACCGCTGGACTGTGTGTCTAACCTGGTTAATATCTCGGTTTTTATTATACTTAACAACTAACGGAGTTAACCCGGTTCAGTTTTAAACAAAAAGGCATTTTATTACATAGGGAGTGCGTGTATCAGGGATCGAACTCGTGACATGCGTGTGTATTTTGCACACAGTCCACCGCTGGACTGTGTGTCTAACCCGTTCATATTACTGATTTTAAATAAACTTAGAACTTAACTAACTTCGTCTTCTTCATTCAAATTACAGTCGACTGAATCACTAATCCGTTTCTTATTTTTACGATTAACAAACATTCTTAAGGCTAAAATGAAATGGCAGAGACGGTATTGGAAGTAACATACCGTAGGAATGATCTATCACAGAATTTTCGGCAATGCGTCGGCTATGTTTTTGTGCACCTCAACTGAACCAAACAATTAACCATTTTGGTTAGCCAATCGTGGAATTGAAGTGATAAACAAACGTTAATAGTGTGATTGAAGGTCCTTACCGTTTCACAGACGAAGATAACGTTTTCCAGAAACTCTCCGGCGAACTGGAATTATCTGATAACGGTGCCTGAATTCGATCTCAAGTGGATGGTTTGAGTTAGAAACAGCTTAACAACTGTTAGACTACGATGGTATTGAAGAACTTACCGATTTGAGGACAAATACGGTTTTCCGGCGAACCTTACAGAAATTTCCGGCGAGTTGATTTAAGCGTTCTGATGGACTGAAAGTGTGACGAAAGTGAAATGGAATGTTTGTATGAGGTCTCTGAGTCGCGAGAAGGGTTTTGATTGAAGTAAATTGGACTTTTGATTATTCTCGGTTATAAAAACCGATGATGATGACAATTGATGTTCATTCAATCTGAATTGATGAGAAATCGTCGGTGCATCGGTTATAAACCTGAATGTGCGAGAAATCAAACGATTTGACGATTGAATTGCCGATTTCCGTTTCTCAGTTGGCGCAACCGGTTTAACCGAGTTTGTGTATAAATGTTATTTGTTTCCTAGAAATGACAGATAATAACAAGTGGCGGAGTGGTGATGTGGATGTGTGCTAAGTCTTTAGATTTATAAACCGGCTGACCCGGGTTCGAGTCCCGGCAACACATTTCTTTTTTATTTATTTTGTTTTCACTTTTTATCAAAAATAATTTTTATAGTTTAGTTTGTTTATTAATTATGTATCATTAAAAACCAAAATAACCATAAATACACAACGTGACATTTATAACTTGATATTCGATTACAAAACGGAGCAGTTTGGAAAACCCGTTTTTGACAAATGTTACAGTATCCCCTACTTTTAGGAATTTCGTCCCGAAATTTAAGTAGTTGAAGTAGTAGGAAAAAGATCCGGGTATTTTTCACGCATTGAGTCTTCACGTTCCCAAGTAAACTCAGGTCCCCGTTTCGACTCCCAACGTACCCTAACAATTGGAATGCGACTTCGTCGTAGACGTTTCTCCCCGAAGTCCATGATTTCTACTGGTCTTTCAATAAAATGCATAGATTCATCAATCTGCATATCTTCCAGAGGAATGTGGAGGTTTTCATCAGCGAGGCACTTCTTCAAGTTCGACACGTGGAATGTGGGATGAATCCTGTTGAGTTCTTCTGGTAGATCATGCTTGTAAGCTACAGGTCCGACTCTTTCGAGTATCTTGAAAGGTCCTACGTAGCGTGGTGCTAGCTTGCCTTTTTGACCAAAACGAACTACTCCCTTCCACGGTGATACTTTTTGAAGTACATGATCACCAATGTTAAACTCTAAAGGCTTCCGTCGTTTATCTGCATAACTCTTTTGACGACTCTGAGCCGCTAGAAGATTGTTTCGGATTTGATGGATCTTGTCTGTGGTTTCTTGGATCAATTCTGGACCAGTGATTTGAGCTTCCCCAATTTCGCGCCAACATACATGTGATCGACACTTACGACCATATAAGGCTTCGAAAGGTGCCATGCCGATACTTGAATGATAGCTGTTGTTGTACGAAAATTCAACTAATGGTAGGTGGGCGTCCCAATTTCCCTTGAAGTCTATGACACATGCTCGAAGCATATCTTCAAGAGTTTGAATGGTACGCTCAGATTGTCCATCAGTTTGAGGATGATAGGCGGTACTGAGATCTAATCGCGTACCCATAGCGGATTGTACTGCTTGCCATGTTCGTGAAGTGAAACGACCATCACGATCAGAAATAATGCTTAACGGTACCCTATGTCGGTTTACGATTTCGCTGATATAAATACGAGCAAGCTTTTCGTTCTTGAAATCTTCGCGGATAGGAATAAAGTGAGCTGATTTTTTAAGTCGGTCTATAATTACCCATATAGTGTCATACCCACCAGAAGTGCGAGGTAACCCGGTAATGAAATCCATGGTTATATTTTCCCACTTCCATACAAGTATTCCGGTTGGACCAGAAGTCCTGAGGGTCTTTGGTGTTCAGCTTTCACCTTGGAACATGTAAGGCACTTGGAAACAAAAACGGCAATATCCTTTTTCATTCCAGGCCACCAATAGGTATATCGTAGGTCTTGATACATCTTATCGGCTCCTGGGTGTATAGAGTATCGCGTTTTGTGAGCTTCCTTCATAAGAATTTCACGAAGATTGTTGTGGTTAGGAATCCAGATACGATCTAGGTAGTACAGAATACCGTCAGATTTAGTTTCAATTTTAAGTTCAGCTCCACAGGACATCTCCTTTCGTACATCCTCTTCCGTAACTGAAACATGTTGGGCTTCTCGAATTTGATCTTTAATGTCGGTTATAATTTGCGAACATAGAAGACGAATGGAGTTCGCATAACCCCTTCGACTAAGTGCATCAGCCACCACATTTGCTTTGCCAGGGTGGTATCGAATTTTACAGTCGTAATCATTTAGAAGTTCGACCCATCTTCGTTGCCTCATGTTTAACTCCTTTTGATTGAAGATATGTTGAAGACTCTTGTGGTCAGTGTATATTTCACACTTAGTATCATAGAGATAATGCCTCCATATCTTGAGAGCGAACTCAACAGCTCCAAGTTCTAGGTCATGAGTGGTGTAGTTCTTCTCATGCGTCTTGAGTTATCTCAAAGCATAAGCTATAACTTTTCCTCTTTGCATTATAACGCAGCCTAATCCTTACCCTGACGCGTCGCAATAGAGCACGAAATCATCACAACCTTCAGGAAGAGTAAGGATTGGTGCATCACAAAGTTTTTGTTTAAGAGTTTGGAAGGCTTCTTCCTGCTTGGGTCCCCATATGAAAGGTTTTCCCTTGTGAGTTAAAGCCGTGAGTGGTACAGCAATGCGTGAGAAGTTTGAGATGAATCGACGAAAATAACCAGCCAAACCAAGAAAAGATCTTACTTCAGTTGGTGTACGTGGAGCTTGCAATTCTTGTACCGCTTTGATCTTTGAGGGGTCGACATGTATTCCCTTGTCATTGACTACATGTCCGAGGAATTGCACCTCTTTTAACCAGAATTCGCATTTGGAGGATTTGGCGTAAAGCTTTTCATTCTCTAGAAGTGTAAGGATGAGTCGAAGATGACGCTCATGATCAGATTTAGACTTTGAATAAATAAGAATGTCGTCGATGAAGACTATAACAAATCGATCAAGATAAGGTTTGCAGACTCTGTTCATTAGGTCCATGAAGACAGCTGGTGCGTTGGTTAAACCAAATGGCATGACCATGAATTCATAATGGCCATAACGAGTTCGGAAAGCAGTCTTTGGGACGTCTTCTTCATGTACTCTAAGTTGATGATAGCCCGATCGAAGGTCGATTTTTGAAAAACAATTGGCACCTTGAAGTTGGTCAAGAAGATCATCAATGCGTGGTAAAGGATAGCGATTCTTGATTGTTAATTTGTTGAGCTCTCTGTAGTCGATGCACATACGAAACGATCCATCTTTCTTCTTTACAAAAAGGACAGGTGCACCCCAAGGCGATGAGCTAGGACGTATGAATCCCTTGTCAGTCAACTCTTGTAATTGACTGGCTAGCTCTTGCATTTCAGAAGGGGCTAACCTATAAGGAGACTTTGCAACTAGTGTAGCACCAGGTATAAGATCAATACGGAATTCGACTTCTCTAACTGGAGGAAGTCCTGAAATGTCGTCAGGAAAAACTCGCGGGAAATCTTTTACTACTGGAATGTCTTCAAGTTTCTTCTCCATGGTTCCCTTTTTGATGATATGAGCTAAAAACGCGACATAATTTTTGCGAAGATATTTTTGGGCTTGAAGACAAGACATTAAGCTGAGCCCCTTTGACGAGTTTCACCAAAGATTCGAAGAGTCTGACCGTTTGAAAGAGGAATACGTATAAATTTTTCGCGACATACAACTTCTGCCTGATGTTGACTGAGCCAGTCCATACCAATTATGATATCAAAACTTCCCAGCTTCACAGGAATAAGGTCGACTGAGAAATCGTGGTCATTTAAGGTGAGTGTACAGTTGCGTATAATAGAACTTAATGAAACTGGTTCCCGTCAGCAACTTCTACCGTTATGGATTCCGTGAGCTTATCCCGATTTTGGTTCAAGATAGGTTCAAATTCTAAAGACACAAAACTTCTATCCGCACCAGTATCAAATAACATAGATGCATATCTACCATTTATAAGGAACGTACCGTTAACCACATTGCCGTTGGCCCTAGCCTGATTAGCGTTAATATTGAAAGCTCTTCCTCTTGCAGGTGGAGGAGCTTGGTTCGCTTGATTCACTGGGTTGGCTTGAGCCTGAGCATGAATAATGTTTACCAACCTTGGACAAGTGTTTCTGAAATGGCTTGGGTCTCCGCAATTGTAGCAAGCCCGCATAGGTTGGCCCATAGGATAATTGGGTTGGTAATATGTTTGGGCTAGGTGTTGGGTAGGTGGTAATAGTAGGGGTGGTTGGGCTTGACCCATTAATTGTTGGTGGGTTTGGGTTAAAGGTTGGTGGCGGTTCGTTCGCTGGGGCATGCGGCAGGTTTGAACCGTATGACCCGCGCGACCACAGCCGGTGCAATGCTGGCAAGGATAATCAGGAGAGTGGTGATATTGGCAACGGTTACATTTTGGTAACGGGCCAGAGTAGGGTCTTTTGTATGGTGCAGGTGAAGGAGCGACTTGGGTAATGGGTGCAGCAGGAATAGAGGAGTTGGTTTGTGTAACTGCGAAATTTCTGGTGTTGCGCTTCCTCTTGTTAGCAAACTTAGAGGAAGAGATGGAATGGTTTGAAGTTTGACCATCAACAGGGGCTTTCTTTTTCTCCTCTTTAAACTTCCCGTTGCGAATCCGATTCTCGGTCAGTTCAGTCGCTAGCTCCATAGCAGCCTCAAGTGTTACCGGTGAAATGCTGAGAACTGAATCTTGAATTTCGAGGGAAGTCCTCGAATATAATGCTCGATCAAACGATAAGTTGGAGTAAACAAATTTGGAACCATTTGGTTTAACTCCACGAACCTCTTGTTATAGGTGGTGTGATCCCCCTCCTTCTGTTTTAAGGAATGAAATTCGTCCTCCAACTTTTTAATTTCACTCCTAGGACAGAAACGCCTAGTCATGATTTCCCTTAACTCCTCCCAAGTTAAGGCCATTGCATCTTCAGTTCCCCTCTTCCCTTTCTCAGTATTCCACCAAGTGAGAGCTACCCCAAATAGTCTCCCGGTGGCGTATCGAACCTTGTGATCTTCAGGACAATCGCAATTGAGGAAGGTGTTTTCCATTTCCTCGAACCAGTAGAGGAGAGCAGTGACACCTTCGGTCCCCTCAAATTTAGGAGGATCACAAGATTTGAAATGTTTGTAAGAGCACTTGCTGGTAGGAGGGTTGTCGATGTTCTGGTCATGTTGTTGGGGAGGGTTAGTAGGATTTGTAGCGAGGGCTTGTTGTACTTGGACCACAATGTCAGGCAGTATCGTGGCCATTTGCTTTGCAATTTGTGTGGCCAAGCGTTCCTGAGACCTTCCTGATCTTTTACCCCTTCGTTGTTGTCTGGACGACATCTACAGGAACATACATGAGAAGATTGTGAGTTTATGGTGTCTTTTTAGGTGTCATGTGTCTTTAAGAAAATGAAAATAACATAAATATCAATAATGCAACTACATCCATAAGATGTCTTGGGTTTGCTCATGTTGGGCCTCAAATGTCCCCCATACCTTCACCTATATAGTCATGTGGGCCCCCATGGCTATTGGCTTGGTAGGATTCACATTAGTATTGGCAATTTAACACTCGCATCAACCGAATGCAAAACACAAAATATGTTCATGAGATGTTTGGTCGGAACGTGTCCAGGTGTAGACACAATGACAACTCAAAGTGGGGTTAGCTCACACGACGTTTGGTATAGCATGCTTTGGCCTAATAGGTACTTCGTACTCTCATCGTTAGTCCCTAGGTAGGCAAACTGGTCCTTTATTTTGGATTTATACGAATGCCAGCCTAGACAGGACGTTCCGACTACCAGTACTGGTACCCTTCCAGTTACTACATGCCCGTCATGAGAACTCACTTTGATGAGATTTGAAAACACAAAAATCATTGTAAAAGCAATCATGATGTGGTGTGTGCTTTCATGGATGTGATATGTTATGAGTATGTGATTCATGATAGGCATTATATGGTAATACATACTTATGAACATGCTTGCATAATATTGAATGTAACATTTAACATAAAACATATAAACATCATGAAATTTGGCATGTAACACACAGAAATCTTATAAGTTTCTAATCAACTATAGTATAGGCTCTAAGGGTCTAATAACCTATCCTATATCCCTATAGTCATGGCTCTGATACCAATCTGCACACAGTCCACCGCTGGACTGTGTGTCTAACCTGGTTAATATCTCGGTTTTTATTATACTTAACAACTAACGGAGTTAACCCGGTTCAGTTTTAAACAAAAAGGCATTTTATTACATAGGGAGTGCGTGTATCAGGGATCGAACTCGTGACATGCGTGTGTATTTTGCACACAGTCCACCGCTGGACTGTGTGTCTAACCCGTTCATATTACTGATTTTAAATAAACTTATAACTTAACTAACTTCGTCTTCTTCATTCAAATTACAGTCGACTGAATCATTAATCCGTTTCTTGTTTTTACGATTAAAAAACATTCTTAAGGCTAAAATGAAATGGCAGAGACGGTATTGGAAGTAACATACCGTAGGAATGATATATCACAGAATTTCCGGCAATGCGTCGGCTCTGTTTTTGTGCACCTCAACTGAACCAAACAATTAACCATTTTGGTTAGCCAATCATGGAATTGAAGTGATAAACAAACGTTAATAGTGTGATTGAAGGTCCTTACCGTTTCACAGACGAAGATAACGTTTTCCAGAAACTCTCCGGCGAACTGGAATTATCTGATAACGGTGCCTGAATTCGATCTCAAGTGGATGGTTTGAGTTAGAAACAGCTTAACAACTGTTAGACTACGATGGTATTGAAGAACTTACCGATTTGAGGACAAATACGGTTTTCCGGCGAACCTTACAGAAATTTCCGGCGAGTTGATTTAAGCGTTCTGATGGACTGAAAGTGTGACGAAAGTGAAATGGAATGTTTGTATGAGGTCTCTGAGTCGCGAGAAGGGTTTTGATTGAAGTAAATTGGACTTTTGATTATTCTCGGTTATAAAAACCGATGATGATGACAATTGATGTTCATTCAATCTGAATTGATGAGAAATCGTCGGTGCATCGGTTATAAACCTGAATGTGCGAGAAATCAAACGATTTGACGATTGAATTGCGGGCTATCCGTTTCTCAGTTGGCGCAACCGGTTTAACCGAGTTTGTGTATAAATGTTATTTGTTTCCTAGAAATGACAGATAATAACAAGTGGCGGAGTGGTGATGTGGATGTGTGCTAAGTCTTTAGATTTATAAACCGGCTGACCCGGGTTCGAGTCCCGGCAACACATTTCTTTTTTATTTATTTTGTTTTCACTTTTTATCAAAAATAATTTTTATAGTTTAGTTTGTTTATTAATTATGTATCATTAAAAACCAAAATAACCATAAATACACAACGTGACATTTATAACTTGATATTCGATTACAAAACGGAGCAGTTTGGAAAACCCGTTTTTGACAAATGTTACATTTTCCGGCGAGTGGAATTACGTCGGGTAAAGGTGTGATTGTGAGCGAAAAAGCTAGCAGAGGTTTGAGGGGGTATTTATAGGGCAGAACATCGACGTATTTAGTCCGATTTCCGTCTTGATTCGTCGGTTAAAGATTTTCCGGCGGTTATGAGTTGCGTCGCGGGTTCAGGCGTCGGTTATAACCGATGTAGGTTTAATGTTTACGTTAAGACTGAAGAAACCGTTCAATCTTGGCGAGTTAGTCGGGATTTCCGACAACTGCAATTGGGCGCGTCGGTATTTGAATTCGAGATTTATTTTATGTATTAATTGTTTCCGATAATTAACAAGAAACATAAGTGGAGCAGTGGTTGGATGGTTAAGTGTTAAGGCTGTTGATGATTCTAGCTGACCCGGGTTCGAAACCCGGCAGCACTAATTTATTTTTATTTCATTAATCTCAATACTTTTTCAAATAAAACTTTTATAACCCAATATACTTATTAATTATGTATTGTTTAAAATTAATTTGGGCTTTAAATACGCAACGAAATTTTTAACTGAATGTTCGGTTAATAAACGGAGCGGGTTTGGTAAATCCGGTTTTTGACGGATGTTACAGTATCCCCTGCTTTTTAGAAATTTCGTCCTGAAATTTAAGTAGTGTTATATTTGTCTAAAAAGGATGGTGTTTAGTTTGACAGTTACATACTTAGAAAAAGTGTAAGAGTTTAAATTTTGTTTGAGGCGGTAACGTCCCTTGTAGGGGTTAAGTACCCTGTTACAGGAATCGCTTTTTGTTGCCTACGGTAAAATATTGATAAGCAGAGTTGATTCGCTAAATATGATATCATGCGTAAGAGTTTTGATATGTTTGGAAGAATATGGTTATATCCTAAAGCAAAACTTCTAATACTACAACCTACATGGAACTTCTCATAACCGTCTAACAATACCTCTGATCCTTTGACAAGAATACTTATATATAGGAAGTACCAGCGGCGTATCCACCATATTCTTGTCAAATTTTCATTGGTTTTATCAGTAAGTTATGATTGGTTCTATGATATGACTCTAGAACATAAATAAACACAACAACTAATGTACCAAGAAATTACTAAATCCTACATAGAACTTCTCATAACCGTCTGACAATGCCTCTGATCCTTTGACAAGAATACTTATATATAGGAAGTACCAGCGGCGTATCCACCATATTCTTGTCAAATTTTCATTGGTTTTATCAGTAAGTTATGATTGGTCCTATGATGTAACTCTAGAACATAAATAACACAACAACCAATATTTGAATCCACATTCTGATAGCATATATGTTTGAATGGTGACAGTTCCTCTCTCGTTTGTTATGATGGAGAGGTTAGTTTATGTAGAAATAGAACACAATCCAATTTCTTTAAATGGCGAGATGATATGAATGTAACACAAATTTCAACCAAGACAATACTAAATCCTACATGGAACTTCTCATAACCGCCTGATAATGCCTCTGATCCTTTGGCAAGAATACTTATATATAGGAAGTACCAGCGGCGTATCCACCATATCCTTGTCAAATTTTCGTTGGTTTTATCCGCAAGTTATGATTAGTTACCAAGAAACTACTAAATCCTACATAGAACTTCTCATAACCGCCTGACAATGCCTCTGATCCTTGGACAAGAATACTTATATATAGGAAGTACCAGCGGCGTATCCACCATATTCTCGTCAAATTTTCATTGGTTTTATCAGTGAATTATGATTAGTCCTATGTGACTATAAAACATAAACAACACAACAACCATAGCTTGAGTCTAAATTCTGAAAGTATACATGTTTGAATGATGACAGTACCTCTCTCGTTTGTTATGATGGAGAGGTTAGTCATTGTGGAAGTGAGACATAGCTCAACTTCTATAAATGATGAAATTGAATACACTGAAATGTATGATGAACAAACTTCAACCAAAACATACTAAATCCTACATGGAACATCTCATAACCGCCTGATAATGCCTCCGATCCTTTGACAAGAATACTTATATATAGGAAGTACCAGCGGCGTATCCACCATATTCTTGTCAAATTTTCATTGACTTTATCCGCAAGTTATGATTAGTTCTATGTGACTCTACAACAAACACAACAACCAAAAGATCGTATTGCATGTACTGAAAATGAAAAATGTTTGTGCGATCAAGGCTCAATCAAACGGAGCCGATCGTATTGCATGTACTGAAAATGAAAAATGTCTGTGCGATCAAGGCTCAATCAAACGGAGCCGATCGTATTGCATGTACTGAAAATAATAAATTTAATCTAAACAATTATCACACAAACAGTTTATACATGGAACCTCTCATAACCGCCTGATAATGCCTCCGATCCTTTGACAAGAATACTTATATATTGGAAGTACCAGCGGCGTATCCACCATATCCTCGTCAAATTTTCATTGACTTTATCCGCAAGTTATGATTAGTTCTATGTGACTCTACAACAAACACAACAACCACAAGATCGTATTGCATGTACTGAAAATGAAAAATGTCTGTGCGATCAAGGCTCAACCAAACGGAGCCGATCGTATTGCATGTACTGAAAATGAAAAATGTCTGTGCGATCAAGGTTCAATCAAACGGAGCCGATCATATTGCATGTACTGAAAATAATAAACAATAATCACTCAAACAGTTTATACATGGAACCTCTCATAACCGCCAGATAATGCCTCCGATCCTTTGGCAAGAATACTTATATATAGGAAGTACCAGCGGCGTATCCACCATATTCTTGTCAAATTCCCATTGGCTTTATCCTTAAGTTATGATTGGTTCTATGTGATAAAGAAAAACATAAAACTAAACGATTGGAGTTGAATCTTGATTTTCGGTGAAGAGGACTAGTTGGGTGGTTTCGTTTGGGCCGTCATTATCTTCAACAGGGTTGGTGTTGATGTTGAAAACTCTTCCTCTTGCTGGTGGCCTAGTGATTTGGTTTTCTTGATCTACTTGGTTAACTGGGTTTGATTGAGCTTGAGCGTTTATGATGTTAACCAATCGAGGGCACGTGTTTCTAAAGTGGGTAGGGTCGCCACAATTGAAACAAGCTCGAACATAAGGGAACATGGGGTATTGGGGTTGTTGATGGGTTTGGATCATGTTTTGAGTAGGGGGAGAGATTTGGTTTTGAGGGGTGTGGCAAACCTTGCTCACATGACCATAGCGTCCACAATTTGCACATAGTCGACAAGGTAAGGTAAGGGGATGGTGATAAAAACAGGTGTTACATCGAGGGTGAGGTCCAAGGTATGGTTTCTTATTTGGGTAAGTTGAGTTGGGTGCCACTTGAGTGATTGCGATAGCTTGGATGGGTATGGCGTGTGAAATTGGTTGATTACGTTGGATAGTAGCGAAAAGTTGCCCGTCTCTTTTTCTCTTAGAAATGGGTTGAGAAGGGGATTCGGTTTGGGTGGAGTTTGAAGTTTCAGTTGATGCTTTATCCTTCTTCTTCTCCTCCTTGAAGCCTTTGTTCCGGATTCGGTTCTCGGTGAGCTCTGTAGCTAACTCCATTGCTGCTTCCAAAGTTGCAGGCGTGGTACTTATTACAGAGTCTTGAATCTTTGACGGAAGACCTCGGATGTAGTGCTCGATCAAACGGTAGAGGGGAGTGAACAAGTTGGGAACCATTTGATTTAACTCGAGAAATCTTTTGTTGAAAGTGGTGTGGTCGCCTTCCTTTTGCTTCAACGAATAGAACTCATCTTCTAATTTCTTGATTTCGCTCCTTGGGCAAAACCGTCTTGTCATGATTTCCTTCAACTCTTCCCAAGTCAAAGTCATAGCATCTTCAGCACCTCGTTTGGCCTTCTCTGTATTCCAACAAGTAAGTGCTATTCCATATAAACGACCGGTAGCATATCGCACTTTGCGATCATCGGGGCAATCGCAATTTAGAAAAGTGTTCTCCATTTCTTCAAACCAATGGAGGAGAGCGGTGACACCTTCAGTCCCTTCGTATTTTGGAGGGTCGCATGATTTGAAATGCTTGTAGGTGCATTTAGTGGTATTTGGGGGAGGGTTGATAACGTGTTGATCCTCTTGATTGACAGGATTAGCGGTAAGTGCTTGTTGGACTTGGATTACAATGTTGGGTATTACGGCAGCCATTTGTTGAGCGATTAGGGCAGCCATGCGCTCGCGGGCTTTTCCTGCTCTCATCTTCCTACGGGCGAGGCTAGAAGACATCTACAAGGAATACGCATCATGAGTATGAGTTGGATGTTTTTGGGATCATGGGTCGTGCTTAGGAATGAACATTCATAAAATAAATATAGAAAAATAAATCTACTACATCCATAGGATGTCTTGGGCTTTGCTCGTCATTAGGCCCTACATGCCGCCATACTTCACCTTCGTAATCATGTGGGCCCCCACGAATACCGGGTTTTTCATATGGTTCGCATGTGTTAGCCTGGTTACGTACACTAAAACCCGGAGAAAATCGAGAAATATGTATATAACGTATGATATTCGGAATGTGTCCAGGTGTAGACACGGTGACACCTCAAAGTGGGTTAGTTCGAACGACGTTTGGTGTGGCATGCTTTGGCCTAATAGGTCCTTCATACTCTCATTGTTAGTCCCCAGGTAGGCAAACTGGTCCGTTATATTGGATTTATACGAATGCCAACCTAGACAGGACGTTCCGACTACCGGTACTTGTACCCTTCCAGTTACTACATGCCCGTCGCAGAACTTACTTTGATGAGATTTGAAAATTGCAACAAAATCTTTGAATAACAAAAGTATGAAGATGATTTGAATATATGAACATTGAAATATGTATGATGAATGTGTATATAAGTATGTATGTTTGACTGTAAGTATAAACAAATATGAAACAAATAAATATCATAAGTTTGTATGTAACCACCTAAACAATTAAAATTTAGGCAAACTATAGTATAGGCTCTAAGGGTCTAATAACCTATCCTATATCCCTATAAACCTGGCTCTGATACCAATCTGTCACACCCCGACCCGCAGCGGAAAAGGTGATCGGGGCATGATTGGGTTATCATCAAAGCTCATGACATTTATTTTAACGTTTCATATTCATTAATACACTTTAATGGGAAATTACTATCAATATTACATCATGTCCTAAACATCAATCTAGGCTTCATTGTTTTCTTCTAAGGCATTTCCTATGTTTTCCTCGCTTCATCCTGTTCACCTGTATCATGTGTAAAAAGGGTTTTTGGATCAACAAAAAGTTGGCGAGTGAATACTATGAAAAAAAAACATTTGAACAAGTTTATTTAATTGATTATAAAATAAAGTGCACAACCACACATGAGTAAAAATAAATGTAAACTTATTCACCAATCAATTAATATTAAACTCGTCTCTCACGAGGAACTGATGGGCCTAATGAATGATTTGCATAAACTTGACAATATGAAATACATAACTACAAACAATATAAACTCAATAATACACACACGAACAATAATGGATTTGTTTTGAGGCACGCGTTGCTCAACTCGTCTCACACGAGGAACTGATGGGCCTAATGAATGAATTGTATATAAATTGACAACATGAAATACATAACTACAAACAATGTATACAATCTAAGTTTAGATCACAATATGGTATGGCACAAGTTTAAATAAACGAGTTAATTTTTGGTGACACATGACACACCCCAAAACGTGTAATTAAAAAGGGGAGTTGTAAGATTCACTCACATTGGGTGCGTTCGGTTGATGATGTTGAATGCGCACGAAGTTGGTTTTTAACCACGAGTGAAACTAACCTAGATAATGGCATAATGGTTCGGTAAGTAAACGGATTTTATTAATCCATTTTAGTAGGATTGTTGGATGTATTTTTGTGAGTTTAAGGCTATTTTCTAACCTTAAAAATGTTATTTTTAAGTATTTTTAATTGATTTTTAAATAAAATAAATAAATAAAAATAATAAAAAAAATGTTGACTTTTTGACCGTTGACCGTTGACCGTTGACTTTGACTGTTGACCGGTTCGTATGTGTATATGTATGCGCTGGGTGAGGCTCGATCTCGAGACCTCCCGTACGCGTGCACGCAGCTCTACCAATTGAGCTACGTGTCTAACCCGAAATATTTCTGTTTTTAATTATATTTATATATTAATTGAATTAAACAGAAAATCATTTATTTTTAAAAACGATTTTAATGCATCGAACCGGTGCACTCCACAGGTCTCGAACCCGGGACCTGTGGGTTGAGTTAACACACGGTCCATCGCTGGACTGTGTGTCTAACTTGTTAAATAATCTGATTTTTATTATACTTATATACAAACTAAATAATTTCCTTTCTGTCTTATATAAAAAGTTTGATAATTGTTCGGACCGGTGCGGTAGTCCGGACTCGAACTCGTGACGTGCGATTAAACGTTCACACGGTCTACCACTGGACTGTGTGTCTATATTGGTTATTATTCTGGTTTTTATTAAACTTAACATCTATATGAAATGAATCCGGTTCAGTAATAAAAAGGAACATTTTTATTAAGGCGAGTATGCGTGGGACAAGTATCGAACTCGGGACGTGAGCGTGTTTATGTGCACACAGTCCACCGCTGGACTGTGTGTCTAACCCGAGTTATATCTTGATTTAAATTAAACTTATAGACAACAGAAACTTCGTCTTCTTCGTTGGACTCAACCAGAAACGGAGTCCGACTGGTTCGATGATTTTATCAAGTTTCTTTAGTGTGTTGCGGTTAATTACAGGTGAGATAAATAAAAAGAATGAAGATTAAGCGTTAGATATACCGAACAGTGGCTCCTCTGTTTCGCCGGCGAAACTCCGGTGACAGCAGATTATTCCGGCGACGTGTGTCTTGCGGCAGAGGGTCTTCAGCGAGCTTGAGGTGAGTGTAGGTGGCTTCGGTATGAGCTCTGGGGGTTCAGTAAGGCTCAAAGGTGAAAGGCTCGGTTTTCCGGCGAGTTGCAGAACTTTTCCGGCGAGTGGAATTACGTCGGGTAAAGGTGTGATTGTGAGCGAAAAAGCTAGCAGAGGTTTGAGGGGGTATTTATAGGGCAGAACATCGACGTATTTAGTCCGATTTCCGTCTTGATTCGTCGGTTAAAGATTTTCCGGCGGTTATGACTTGCGTCGCGGGTTCAGGCGTCGGTTATAACCGATGTAGGTTTAATGTTTACGTTAAGACTGAAGAAACCGTTCAATCTTGGCGAGTTAGTCGGGATTTCCGACGACTGCAATTGGGCGCGTCGGTATTTGAATTCGAGATTTATTTTATGTATTAATTGTTTCCGATAATTAACAAGAAACATAAGTGGCGCAGTGGTTGGATGGTTAAGTGTTAAGGCTGTTGATGATTCTAGCTGACCCGGGTTCGAAACCCGGCAGCACTAACTTATTTTTATTTCATTAATTCTCAATACTTTTTCAAATAAAACTTTTATAACCCAATATACTTATTAATTATGTATTGTTTAAAGTTAATTTGGGCTTTAAATACGCAACGAAATTTTTAACTGATTGTTCGGTTAATAAACAGAGCGGGTTTGGTAAATCCGGTTTTTGACGGATGTTACACGCTGATTGAAGATTTGACTTTTCGGTTTTATTATAAAACCTATTTGTTTCCGTGTTTATTACAAAAACAATGTGTGGTGGAGCGGTGTGTTGTGTGTTTGAGTTTGTGGGTGACCTGGGTTCGAAACCCGGCGTCTCCATATTTTTTTTAGTTCATTTTTTTTTGTTATTTAATAATTATGTTTTAAAATTCTAGTATATATATTAATTATGTATTGTTTAAAATTCATCTGAGCAATACATACGCAACGAAAAATTATAACTGAGTATTTGATTTATAAACGAAGCGGGTTTGGAAACCCGTTTTTCGACGAATGTTACATTGTAATCTTCGCGAATCGGGATGAAGTGAGCTGATTTGGTAAGACGATCGACGATAACCCAAATCATATCATGCCCACTGGAGGTGCGAGGTAACCCGGTAATAAAATCCATGGTTATGTTTTCCCACTTCCAAACGGGTATTTCGTGTTGAACGAGTAATCCTGAGGGTCTTTGATGTTCGGCTTTAACCTTAGAACATGTGAGACACTTGGAGACAAAAATGGTGATATCCTTCTTCATGCCAGGCCACCAGTAAGAGTATCGTAGATCTTGATACATCTTATCAGCACCTGGATATATAGAGTATCGTGCTTTGTGGGCCTCATTCATGAGAAATGTACGAAGATTGTCACGATCAGGTACCCAAATACGATTTAGGTAGTAAAGGATACCATCAGACTTGGATTCTAACTTGGTTTCAACTCCACAAGACAATTCATCTCGCACATCATTTTCCGTGACAGGGGTATGTTGAGCTTCGTGAATGCGGTTCTGAAGGTTAGTTATGATTTGAGAACACAAAAGATGAACGGAGTTAGCATATTCCTTCCGACTAAGAGCATCAGCCACAATATTGGCTTTACCAGGATGATAACGGATTTCACAATCGTAATCATTCAAGAGTTCGACCCATCATCGTTGACTCATGTTTAACTCTTTCTGATTGAAGATATGTTGAAGGCTCTTGTGATCAGTTTCACACTTGGTACCATAGAGATAATGTCTCCATATCTTTAGAGCGAACACGACTGCTCCGAGTTCTAGGTCATGAGTGGTGTAATTCTTTTCATGTACTTTGAGTTGCCTTGAGGCGTAGGCTATCACCTTTCCTCTTTGCATTAAGACACACCCTAGTCCCTGCCCTGATGCGTCACAATAGACCACAAAGTCTTCACAACCGTCAGGGAGAGTGAGAATAGGTGCATCACAAAGTTTTTGTTTCAAGGTTTGAAAAGCCTCTTCCTGTTTGGGCCCCCAAACGAAAGGCTTGCCCTAATGAGTCAAGGCTGTGAGGGGTAAGGCAATACGGGAGAAATTGGCGATGAAACGTTGATAATAACCAGCTAAACCAAGGAATGATCTAACTTCGGTAGGAGTGCGTGGAGCTTGCCATTCTTGCACTGCTTTAATCTTTGTAGGGTCGACATGAATTCCTTTGTCGTTGACGACGTGACCAAGAAATTGAACTTCTTTTAACCAGAATTCACATTTCAAAAACTTAGCGTAAAGCTTTTCCGTTTTCAAAAGTATTAGGATGAGTCGAAGATGTCGTTCATGATCTGATTTGGTCTTGGAATAAATAAGAATATCATCGATAAAGACAATAACGCAACGATCGAGGTAGGGTTTGCACACCCTATTCATCAAATCGATGAGAATGACGGGAGCATTGGTCAAACCAAAAGGCATGACCATAAATTCGTAGTGACCGTAGCGAGTTCAAAAGGCAGTCTTCAGAATGTCTTCTTCACGTACTCTTAGCTTATGATAACCAGAACGAAGATCGATTTTTGAGAAACAGGTGGCACCTTGAAGTTGATCTAGAAGCTCATCAATGCGAGGGAAAGGGTAACGGTTCTTAATGGTCAGCTTGTTGAGCTCTCGATAGTCAATACACATTCGAAAAGTTCCATCCTTCTTCTTGACGAAAAGAACCTGCGCACCCCAAGGTGATGAGCTAGGACGTATGAATCCCTTGTCGGTCAGCTCTTGCAGCTGGTTAGCTAACTCTTGCATTTCAGATTGAGCTAACCAATATGGAGATTTTGCAACTGGAGTGGCACCAGGTTTTAGAACCCATTTTAATACAAAGTTACATGTACTAAGCTGCCATCCTCCATAGCTGCCACACCATGGCGACATATTGCCTTAATTTTTTTTATAACTCGTCACAGCCTCCTTGTAAGAACGATCCATTTAAACCAAACACAATTAATATTCCTATTTAACAATCCTTATTTAACAGTCCTCAGAGCTGCAATAGGGGTTACATGTACTAAGATGCCATCCTCCATGGCTGCTACACCATTACGACAAATTGCCTTAATTTTTTGTATAACTCATCACAACCTCCGTGTAATAACGATCCATTTAAACCAAACATAACCATTATTCGTATTTAACGGTCGTTATTTAACTGTCGTTAAATTACTATTCCTAACCATCGTTATTTAACGGTCGTTAAATTACTATTCTGAACCACCATACAACCATTTCACCACATGGTACAACACCAAACAGTTATAAAATTTTACTGAGTGATGTTGTATCAATTATAGTGCATAAATGAAGATATCAATGAACCAGCATCGACATAAGTCCAACGAAACCCTAGCCACCATGCCCGGAGGTGGTGGCTAGGTATTCCAAACCAGCTTATCAAACTCCATTCTTCTCCAATTGAAGAACACAATGAAGGCTCGACATTCCATCATCAATAATGGTGACATCAGGGTCTTCAGATACAGGAGCAGTGAAACCATTAATGAAGACTCATTATCAGTTCTGAAGCTAATTCTAGGAACATATTTCAGCCAAACTGGGAATCCTCTGAAAGAATTAATACAAAATTTTTAGTATTTTTACATAATATTAAGTGTTAAACCCTAAAAAGTAAAAGAAAATACCAGATGTGAGGCATAAACATTTGAAAATTATTTCTAAAAAAGTTACCAAAAATTCCATTCAGCACAAACATAAGCTCCAATACGCAGATGAGCATAAAGCCCTTCTAGCATACAAACATAAACAACATCTGAACAATCTAGTGTTTATGATACAAACCGAGAATTCCTACAAATATGAAATCAAACATATATATCCATGGAATGATCTTTAATGTATTTATATTAAGTTTAATGTTAATAAGATATATGGAGGGTAATCTGAAATTTAAAACTCATACGGATAAGTAATATGCATTTAATGCATATCAGGAGCCTTTATATCAATCTTTTACTCCTCTTCTCAATTCATATAAACCATTTTCTCTCCTACTCTCAATTCTTCACTTTCAGCTGAAGAATACAAAATTTAAATTCATCATATAAACTTAATGAGATAAGCTTAATATAACACCATTACTCATTTGCTCCACCATCATAAATCCAAGCTTGTTACCATTACAACACTATTTGCTCATTACATTACAGTGTACATGATTTTCTAAACAAATAGGCTACAATGAACATATTCATGAGGCTCAGAGAATGCAAAACGACCAAGCAGTTATGGCTGCAATAAGGGTTGCAGATACTAAGCTGCCATCCTCCATAGTTGCCACACCATGGCGACATATTGCCTTACTTTTTTTATAACTCATCACAACCTCCGTGTAACAACGATCCATTTAAACCAAACACAACTAATATTCCTATTTAACGATCGTTATTAACAGTCGTTATGGTTGTAGTAGGGGTTGCAGGTACTAAGCTGCCATCCTCCATAGCTGCCACACAATGGCGACATATTGACTTACTTTTTTATAACTCATCACAACCTCCGTTTAACAACGATCCATTTAAACCAAACACAACTATTATTCCTATTTAATGGTCGTTATTTAACAGCCGTTAAATTACTATTCATAACCACCGGTATGAACAGATTTATGGGGCTCAAAGAATGCAAAACGACCAAGCCGTTATGGCTGCAATAGGGTTGTAGGTACTAAGCTGCCAACCTCCATAGTGTCACACCATGGCGACATATTGTCTTAATTTTTTTATAACTCATCACAGCTTTCGTGTAACAACGATCCATTTAAACCAAACACAACGAATATTCCTATTTAACGATCGTTGTTTAACAGTCGTTATGGCTGCAATAGGGGTTGCAGGTACTAAGCTGCCACACAATGGCGACATATTGCCTTAATTTTTTTTATAACTCATCACAACATCCGTTTAACAACGATCCATTTAAACCAAACACAATTACTATTCCTATTTAACGATCATTATTTAAAAGTCGTTAAATTACTATTCTTAACCACCGTTATGAACAGATTCACGAGGCTCAGAGAATGCAAAACGACTAAGCCGCTTATGGCTGCAATAGGGGTTGCAGGTACTAAGCTGCCATCCTCCATAGCTACCACACCATGGTGACATATTGCCTTAATTTTTTTATAACTCATCACAGCCTTCGTGTAACAACGATCCATTCAAACCAAACACAACTAATATTCCTATTTCGCGGTCGTTATTTAACAGTCGTTATTGCTACAATAGGGGTTGAAGGTACTAAGTTGCCATCCTCCATAGCTGCCACATAATGGCGACATATTGCCTTAATTTTTTTTATAATTCATCACAACCTCCGTATAACAACGATCCATTTAAACCTAACACAACTACTATTCCTATTGAATGGTCGTTATTGAACAGTCATTAAATTACTGTTCCTAACCACCGTATTTAACGGTCGTTAAATTACTATTTCTAACCACCGTACAACCATTTCACCACATAGTACAACACCAAACAACTATAGATGCTGTATTAATTATAGTGTATAAATGAAGATACCAATGAACTAGCATTGAAATAACTCCAACGAAATCCTAGCCGCCATGCAAGGAGGCCGTGGCTAGGTATTCCAAACCATTTTATCAAACTCCTCTCTTCTCCAATGGAAGAACATAATGAAGACTCGACATTCCATCACCAATAATGTGTGACATCAGAATCTTCAGATTCAGGAGCAGTAAAACCAATAATGAAGACTTATTATTAGTTTTGAAGCCAATTCCAGCAACATATTTCAGACAAACTTGGAATTCTCTAAAAGAATTAATACAAATAAATTAATACATATTCCAGATGTGAGGCCTAAACATTTGAAAATTATTTCAAAAAAAAAATTACCCAAAATTCCATTCAACATTAATATAAGCTCCAATACGAAGATAAGCATAAAGCCTTGCTAGCATACAAACATAAACAACATCTGAACAATCTGGTGTTTATGATAAAAATTGAGAATTCTAAAAATATGAAATCAGACATATATATCCATGGAATGATGTTATACAGTAACGGAAAACATATACATATTACCTTCTCAACAATCAATATAAGATCCATCTTCCTGGATTCCATTTTCGGATGATTCGCGCATTAATGTTCGACATATCTCGATTAGGATTCAAATCAACAATGAAACTCAGATTGTTATTCTCAACTGGCATTGACATTGTTTTGATTCAGATTCAAAATTCAAATTTTGAAATCATTAACTGAAAGTGAAGAATGGAGAGTATGAGAGAAGATGAAAGTTTATATGAATTGAGAAAAAGGATAAGAGATTGATATGAAGGTTTCTGATGTATATTAAATGCATATTACATATCCCTATGAGTTTTAAATTTTAAATTACCCTGCATATATCTTATTAACATTAAACTTAATATACATATATTAAAAATAATTTGAAAATAGTGATTTATGATATAATAATAAGATAAGAAACGCATTGTTGGATAACTTATCTGATTGTCACATAAGCGTGGTAATGTCATGCTTATCTCTTATTTATTAGATATGGGAGAAGATTATTATTATTATTTAAAATTTTATATTTTAATGATATAAGCCAAAACTTTAGGGACTCATTTCAACAAGATATAAAAATACCTCAAGGACATACAAATCATAGAACGCATCTCTTTTGACTCCATCATCAATATCTCTCAGGTAATTCCACCAACATCTCTTTTAGGTTTTATTCTCTTCGATCTTCTTTTTCTAACATATTCATAACCATAATATTCTACTTTTGCAGCTTTACAGGAAGATCACAAATCATATCAAATGCAGGTCAGTTATTTCGTAACTTCATGCCTCAATTTCACCCTAATTTGTATTAATTAACCCCAAATATTCACAAAATAATATTAGTTATACACAATTGAAACTCAAGCACCAAGGTTGTTGTCTGTTCAAATTCTAGGGTTAGTTGCTGTTCTTCTGCACCTCTATATGCAATATGATCATTTAATTTAAGTGACTATAATTTGTAATTGATGCGAGAATTATGTTTAATTGGGGTTTATGTAAGTTAACCCTAACCAATTTTTGAGTAATTGTGATCTTGGTTTAGAAGCGACAAGGTCAAAAGCGCACAGCTTTTCGTACCGGAGGCTCAAATAATTGTATAATTTTTTTATATTTCTATAGGTTCTAGCGTCGCTTTTATACATAATAGTAGGCAAAGTTGTCAATAGTGGTCGCTAGAGCGAATAGCGTAGCGTATAGGTCGAAGGTCGTTACAGGGTATTTGTAGCGATAAACAGTGGGATTTCAGTTTTAAAAAAAAATATAGATAGTGATTAAATATAGCTATGAAATGGCTGGATTTTCGGTTTTTACTAAATATACGTATAAAATAGCGTATATACCTCTATACAGGGTTTTTGATGTAATATGCCTATAATTTTTTTAATTTTTTTTCTCGTGTATCGCTATTTATAAAATAGCGCTCGCTATTTATCGTTATTCGCCATGTAGTATATAGGTATCTTATCACTATTTGTCGCTAATCGCCATTAACAACTATGATAATAGGGGAATTACATACATGTACAACCTGAAAAATGGCGGTCCTGAGGGTGGGCGGGGAGGACCACCGGCCAGGGCCTGATATTTCGAAGGGCACGTTATTTAAAAAAATCCGATATGTATATGTGAAAATAAGTAAATTAATAGGATATACCTATACAAACACCAACATAGGCCCACTTATAAAACTATTTTTATGGCTTAGATTAGTTATTAGCCCATTGGCATTAGGTTTAGACCTTTAGTGAACCCAATACCCAATTTCGTTAAGGCCTAAGGGCACGTTTTTTCGAGCTCGAACAGGGTACACAAGTTCTCAGGGCCGGCCCTGCTGAAAAGCATGCTGTACAACAACCTGTTGCACAAAATATGGGAAATACATGAGGCGCCCGCCTCAGGGTGAAATTTTTTGCCAATGAATCGTGCCTCCTGTTGCCTTATGCTACCAAAAGCACAGGTTTTGAGCCTTGCACGTAGGCGTGCTTTTTTTTTAAACCAAGATTTTGATTTTAGGTTTTATTTAGGTTCTATATTCATGTTTTGTAGCTCAATTTTGACTTTTGGTTTGCTAATTATTCATTAATGAGTTTAGGCATCAAGAGCAAGATTGTTTAAGGAATACAAGGAGGTGCAGAGGGAGAAAGTTGCTGATCCAGATATTCAGCTTGTTTGTGATGATTCTAATATATTTAAGTGGACTGCACTTATCAAGGTGTGGCTGACATGAATGGATGTATACATATATGCACATATATTTACACACGTAGACATTATGTATGGATATTGGTTGATGAATTTGTATGTACAGGGACCGTCAGAAACGCCTTATGAAGGCGGGGTCTTTCAACTTGCATTTTCTGTTCCAGAGCAATACCCTTTGCAGCCTCCTCAAGTGAGGTTTTTAACCAAAATATTTCATCCAAATGTACATTTCAAGGTATGAAATTGTTCTTTCATTTATATTAGTGTCGACAATTATTAACGTACGTAGTAGCATTAAGAAGTTGATTGAATCTTTATCTACTCAACATTCCCATTTTAGAAGGATTGAATCTTTGTTCCTATTAGGTGATTTGTTGCATCTGTAGATCTTTTCTAGTTTGTGGTTTTAATTTTCCTTTTTTGTCCCATAGATATCTTTCCTTGTACATTAGAATGCAACTCTAACTAAATGATTTGTGGATCAGCTTCTTACATATATGAATATGATATACATCATTAGCTTGACTATGAGTGTGTTGTGTGATGTTTACGCAGGAGGGTGTTAGGTGTTTTGGAAGTGATTTATGTGATATTAAATAATCAGCTGTAATTTTACTGGCCATTGAAAATAGTGTATACGTTCAGTTATTATTTTCAAACTTTAAAAGATATTAAATTACTAATCGTCTGTTTGTGTGTGTGTGTATTTTTTTTTTTGCAAATTCTACTTGGTTAAAAAAATAATATATATTAAATTAAAAAAACTTTATATTTGAATTAGGAGAGGGGTTGTGTGAAATAGGAGTAAAAGTCTCTCAGGTAATGTTAAAAGAAGAGACAAATATGTGATTTATTTACCCTTAATGAATAAGTTTTGTCGCAGGTAGTATAAAAGTGATCTGAAGCAGTCGGATGTTAGACGTATATGTTTATCCCAACATTAAAAAATTGTTCATTTTGACTTGAGTTCAGTTCTAAAACGCAAATCTAAACAACGACTGCATATTGCTATTTCCTAGGGTTTACACTCTTTTTTCAGAGGGGATTTTCATGTATACATAACTTCATTTCATTGAAAAAAAGTTCCGGTGTCTTCTTGTCAATGACTGTCGTTAATTTTTTCAGAGTTTTGTTTATCGTGATCTATCTTCTGTGGTTATGTAGACTGGAGAAATATGTCTAGATATCCTGAAGAATGCATGGAGTCCAGCTTGGACACTCCAGTCTGTTTGTAGAGCTATAATTGCTTTAATGGCCCATCCAGAACCAGATAGCCCTTTAAATTGTGATTCAGGTACTTTCTTGAGTCAATTTACGTGAACATTTTTTCAATTTTAATTCTTCATCTGTTTTCATTTCTTCAAATTTTCAATCCATGATGTATATATTCATTCCACTTAGTTCAGAAATGCAATCTTGTTTTACATTAATTGTTGTGAAATTTGGTTGCAGGAAATCTTCTTCGATCTGGTGATGTTAGAGGTTTTCAGTCTATGGCTAAGATGTACACCAGGCTTGCAGCGATGCCCAAGAAAGGTTAAAATCATTCATTACTCACCTTACTTGTGCTTGGTCTCATATCCCCCACCATTGTATGTTTGTTTTACTGCTATTTTACGGCTTTTGATACTTTTTGTTATGGAAATTAAGTGTTGTTCAGAACATACACAAATCCAAAGCGATCTTTTGCTATTAAACTTCATGAAAGTTGTGGTTATGAAAGTTGTGGTTCATTAGCACAAAGTTAGGTTAAATAAATGAATCTTTTATTTTAATAGTTTTTATTGAAAACTTATTTGGTTTTCTTTTATGAGAAGAGATCCATTCTGTTCACATTAACTAAAATAAGGCAAAATATGTCCTTTTACTTAATTTTTTTTTCTTTTTTAGTTTAATTGTTCCCCTTTTAGCTACATTTACTCTTTTAGGTGTAAAAAGACCAAATCGATTGACTCGTTTTATAAGTAGACAGGCCATACACGTAACCTGTATGACCAAGTGTTGGGTATTTGCTAATCTAGAAGAATAAGGATTGTTGATGCTTGATAAAATAACACCTTGAGTTTATCTGATATAGTGTCATCCAGACAGACCTATGTCACTATCTGGTGTGTCGGTAAGGGGCGGATCTATGTAGGCAGCACTGGTGGTAAAATCTTTTTTATGTCTTATATGGTCTTGTCTGTAGGGGCGGATCTATGTAGGCAACACTGGCGGTAAATTCTTTTTTATGTGTTATATAGTATTCAATACTATTTTTAACATTTTTGAATAGCCACACCAGTAATACATTCTAAATTCATTTTCTACTCAGATCTTCGGCATCTGTCTGCCATGTTATATACGTCGGCTTAGATGAAAATATATATGAAATATGAAGGATCCCCATAAACCGAGTCGAACTCCCTTTACCATATTCAAACTATAGTTATCACTAAAAGCGTCGTTTTAACTCTATATCATTGTTAATCACAATTGTCAAATAACCATTGCGATCATTTCTTTCTAATGTTTAATAAATTTTCATTCATGCTCAAATATTTACGAGCTTACTCGGTTTGAATCTCTCTACTAAGTTAAAATTTAAGTTCGGCTTGTTCACAACTTGGCAACTTGTTTGAAAATAATCAATACGTATGAACCCTAGAACAAATCAAAGAAGAAACCAAGGGCTGATTTAACAGAGACTAAAGGACATGCCATAAAAATCGCCATCTGGGATATTTGTCCTCACTCGGCAGCCAAAGCTTGTTGTCCAACTGCTTGTTGAATGTCAGTTATGGACCTCGGTTCGTCGGCTGTGGTGGCCAGCTTTTTTATCTTGACGACCAAGCCACGGGGGAACAAATTATACGACCAAACCACGTTTTAGAGGGAGAACAAATTATACAAGCCAACTCTCGTGTTAATGATCAATTCAAGCTTAAATTATACTTGAAAACTATACGAGGCAACTCTCAGCCAAATTCGCTCAAGTTGATTTCACAGACTTTTTTCAAACTAATTTTGAGTTACAGTCATGGTCATCTACTAGATAAAGCAACCTTGCAGTTGTACAACATAAGAAAAAGGGGTAGCCTAGCATATGGTATGACATCAAACGAACTTTTCAACTTCGTGACTTGTAAGTTTTTTGCGTGACAGGAAATTAGTCATGTTACATTAGCATAATTGGTAAGAAAGTAATACACGAAATATAAACCCGCTGCTTTGTTGTTTTGACCGATGGTTGTTGCTGCTCAGCTTATGTAGCTAACTTAGGAGGGTTGTGTTCTCAACCTGTCCATGAGAGTTTATAGGCAAATGCCGGAGCAAGTTTGCCATCTGCTTTAGGTGAATCATGCTCCTGCAAATCCAATATAAAATATTAAATAAGAAAAACATTCGTATTTTTAGACACAGAACTTGAAGGTTCCTTCAAAAGTCAACCTTTATAAGGTTAAAAACCAATATATACATTAAGCTTATACAATGACAACATGAACATCTTCAACAGCAAGAACATGCGTATTGTTATCATCCAACTTTGGCATTGCCATCTCAAACCTAGGTAACTAAATCACACCAGCAAAGGGAAGCCGTATCGGAAAAGATATTATAGACCTTTATGTTAATTTATTTTGCAAAATCGTATATTTGTTACTATAAAAAAATAGCAGTTAGACCCTTTCGCGTAATCAGCTATGGCACAAAAACCCAATACCCAATGAAATAGAGTTTTTGACTGCTTATCAATAAAAAACTAAGTGAATTATAAATTTTGTCCTTTATCTTTATACTAGATTTCAGACAGTGTCATTTGTCTTTAAAATTAATGAGTTTTGTACTTAATGTTTTAAAATGCTACACGTTATGCTCTTTAGTGCTAACCCAGTTAACCATACTTTTGACCAAAAGTACAAAGGCCTTTGGTTATAGGCTAAGGGAGGAGTCGGGGCCGCCTCGGCGTATAATGATGGTGTTAATGATCGTTTTGACCCTTAAAGTACAAAGGCCTTTGGACTCTTCATTATACGTTGAGCGGTCCTCCCTGGCTGATCGTTTTGGCGAAAAGTTTTAAGAGGTCATCATCAACAGTTTCAATTGTTGTTTAAGGCTAAGTCAGTACCGATCTCCTAGCGGATACCCTTCGCCATCTATCTAGTCTACAAAAACAAACAAAATACATCAATCTCAAGTTGCAAACAAATTCTATCTTAAGCATTCTCGCAAACACTTGATAAAAAGTTATCACATTCTCACCAGGCAGGCACCATGATTTCTCAGTTTCACAAAGATGTATTTCCCTATAACCCTCCACCATAAAACATTAGAGGTCAAAGAGGTTAACTTTATGCTTGAAGACTAATATGAATGTAAAATTTGTTGTCAACTAATGCAAGGAGAATGCTATTTTGAAAATCACATAACAGTTAAGAGAAATATTATGCCTGACCATCATTACTGTTAATTACGTTATTATGCTAACGACCAACTAAACAACGACTAACGAACTATTTCTGTCACAGACTCTTAACTATCAAACAATTACAGCATAACCCCTGTATTATCTATTACAATATTACAAATCAGTCCTTCTATCCATTCATTCGTAACAATACTCCCCTGTTTTACCAAAATCTTGTCCTCAAGATTTGAAATTGCGGAAACGTAATTGCAGCATTTCCAAATCTTCTCATGTGGCCTTCGAAACTGGCAAATTTTCCCAATGAACTAACACATTAACACCAGCGCTATTACCTTTACGAACCAACTGGCGATCCAAAATTACACGAGGCTAAACAACAAATCGAGGTTCTTGTGGCAGAGATGTAACTGTAATGGGTGGTCTAGGGGCAGCCTTTAACAGTGATACGTGGAAGGTGTGATGAATTTGTGCAGAAGCTGGTAGATTCAATTTATAGGCAACAGAGCCAGTTTTTTTTTCCAAAATCAAATAGGGCCCATAATACTTTGGACCAAGCTTTTTATGTCCGTGCAACTTGAGAGTGTTTTGCACATAAGACTGGAGTTTGACATAAACCCAGCCTCCCGCATTGAAATCTCTCTCTGATCTCGATTTATCTGCCATTTGTTTCATCCTGTTTTTTTGCTTTCGCTAAATTGGCTTTTAAAGCAACTTTTCTTCTCTTTGTTTGAACCAAACCTCAATAGAGTATATCTTAGAATCATTAGGGATATAAGGAATGTGAATTGGAGCTTGAACACCATAAAGTGCTTCAAATGGTGACATACCAATAGCAGAATGATAAGTAGTGTTGTACCAATATTCAGCTAAGGCCAGCCATTTAGGCCACTGCAGTGGATCATCCATGACCATGCATCGTAAATATGATTCAAGACATCTATTGAGCACCTCAGTCTGGCCGTCAGATTGGGGTGATATGCAGAGGAAAAAGCCAACTGAATTCTTAGCCATAAACAAGGGTCAATAGAACTCATACCCATCTGAAATAAAGCTGGACCTTCTACTCTCGATAAAGCATCTGCTGCCAAGTTGTCTCCCCCCTTCTTGTACACAATTTCATAGTCATAGCCTAACAGTTTAGCTAGCCATTTCTGTTGTAAAGGGGTACTGACCTTTTGATCCAGGAGATAGTTGAGACTCCTCTGATTTGTTTTGATGATGAAATGTTTTACAATTAAATAATGGTGCTAATATTTGACAGCCATTAAAATTGTTAATAACTCTTTCTCATAGACAAACATAGCTTGTTGTTGAATGGAAATGCCTTTACTGATGAAAGCCAAAGGGTGACCATCTTGCATCAAAACAACACCCAGACCTTTAGAAGATGCATCAGCTTCTATCACAAAAACCTTAGTGAAATTAGGTAGTGCTAAGACAGGAGTTGTAGTTAAAGCCAATTTGAATTGAGCAAAAGCAATTTGAGCTTCATTATTCCATTTAAAAGCATCCTTTTTGAGAAGATTATTGAGTGGCCTAACAATGGCCCCAAATGACCTTATAAACCTCCTGTAATAACCAGCTAGCCCAAAAATCCCCTCAACTGTTTAATGGCCGTAGGTTGTGGCCAAACCTTAATTGCTTCTACTTTAGAAGGATCAGTGCTACCTCCCTCCTTGGTAATAATATGGCCTAGATATTCCACATGTGTCCCTACAAAGGTGCATTTGCTTCTCTTGGCTAACAGGGAATTGGATTTGAACAATTTCAGGACAACTTCTAAATCCAACAAATTTTGGGCCATTGATGAACTATAGGATATCATCAAAGAAAGCACATTTCCTGAAAAGAGGTTTAAATGTAGTATTCATCAAAGCTTGAAATGTGGCAGGAGCATTAGTGAGGCCAAAAGGTAAAACTAGGAATTCAAAATGACCTTGGTGAGTTCTAAAGGCTGTCTTCTGGTTCATGCATCCTCACTTGGTGATAGCTTGACCTTAAATCCAGTTTAGAAAAGATAGTAGAACCTCCCAGCTCATCCAATAACTCCTTAATTAGAGGGATAGGGAAATTGTTCTTTACTGTAGCATCATTCAACTTTCTATAATCCACACACATTCGCCAGGTACCATCTTTTTTCTTGACGAGAACCACTGGAGGAGCAAAAGTGCTGGTTCTTTCTCTAACAATAACCGTATCTAATAATTCATTTTATCAGTACTGTCTTTTTGTGCAGCAGGATACCTATAAGGTTTCTGTGCAATGACATCCACTCCTTCCTTCAAAATAATCTGGTGATCACAATCTCTCTTAGGTGGTAAAGAAGAAGAAGGGATTGCAAACACTTCATGATACTTCTACAATAAAGGTTCTAGTGTAGACTGATGCAATAGATCAGGAGTAATACTGACAGGATTAGAGTTCGCCATAGGAGTTGAAGGCATTAAATGAATACTGAAAAGATGGCCTTGGGCTAATTATGCTGGATTGCCCCTCATGGTTTCATTTGAACATAAACTGATGCCCTTGTCTTTAGCTCCTTTGAGTTCAAAGACTACTTATCCACTTTAATTTTCATTGTTACATCTTTGAAATTCCAAGTGATATCATCTAGGCTTTGTAACCATTGGATACCTAACACCGTATCATAATTGGTCAAAGGAATAAGAAAAAACATCCGCCTTGAACCAATTCTCTTGCATGAGCCATTGAACATTTTCCCAAATAGTGTCACAAGTCATAACAGTACCATCAGCTATAGTGATCTTCATAGGAGACATATGTTTGGTAGGACATCTCATTCTATAAGCAATCTTCTCATCAAGGAAGTTGTGAGTGGAACCAGAATCTATGAGAATATGGAGAGGTTTTGTGCCAATAGATCCTGTGACTTTCATTGTTGAGTCTGAAGGTACACCCATGATAGCATTTAATGAAATTTGTGGGTCCAGATTGCCATTAGAAACAGGTTCATAAGTCTCCTCTACAAGGTTGTCATTTTACAGAATAGTCCCTGTATTATATATTACAATATTACAAATCAGTCTCTCTATTTTTTCATTCGTAACATTCTGTGATGATACGAATCACATACCGCCGTAAATCACAAAGGTGCCAAGGTTAGGTAAAACGAATTTGCAGAGATGATTTCAAATAGAATCGAAAAATATAAGAAACTTAGATGGTACAGACTAATGAATTGACGATGATCACCGGTTTGAAGAGAAAATCTAAGGCAAGAACTGCAACGCCTGCCATCACAACAACAGGACCCGTTAGCAATTCGACAAAAAATATATAGAAATAGATCGCCTGGGTTACACAAATGTGCCCTCAATTATTTATTTATTTAGCTTTATTTTAGAAATAGATGCTCGCTCATCTTCAGGATCTGGAGGAGAAACATTACATTCGTATCCACCCTAAATCGCTGCTTCTTCTCACCATCGCCTAGTAGCCCGACCTTGTCATAAGCCTAGCAAGTATCAATCTCCCCTTTCATAGCCCATCGATGTTGTTAAATCTTGGTCGCTAGAAAATCGTCAGGAGGTCACATGTTTCTCATTCCAGATTGCCACAAAATCCAGTTCAGGTCAGGTTATAAGTAACTTCCATTCAAGACATATTTAACACCACCATCATCATTTCTCCTTTTCAAGGACACCACATTATCTCACTTGTTTGTAAATCAAAACCATAGGTAGATTGTTAACATAAACAGCCAAAGTGGGTCCATCCAAATACTACCCTGCCCAAAAGATGTCTAGAAAGATAATTATACAATAAGTTTCCATTATCCGAATACCAAAAAAAAGTTTATTGTAATAATTGAAGTTGAAATACCAAAAATATAACAACGAACTGAACACCATTACTCTGACGAATTGAGGAAACCGTTTAGACTTTGTGATCAAAATAAAAGAAGTAAATAATGCAGTGTTTGTACCTCTTCCACCTCCATAATGACCGGCGTAAGATCCGCCACCATGGTTGCCACTGCCAGTGGTTGCGGAGGTAATGCCATAGATCTGTTTATGTGCTTTAAAAGAGGTTGAACGCTGATTTCATAAAGAATTTAGGATATGTAGACGAAGAACGAATAAAATCAACAAAGAGAAGGATCTGCCGAGGAAGAAACAGGCGGTGAAAACATCATTAGAAGGAGGTTTTGGTGGAGACGCGTGGATTGATATCAATCTACATGCGTCGTATCTTTGGACCAAGACGTGAAATACAACAGTTCATGCAAATGCTACAATACCATTATCAAAGGAAATAGAACAACTTGGGCACAAGTTACAACCATTTAAGACTTCAACATGTTACAAATTTATAATATAATATAGTTATAGTTATAGTTATAATTATAATATAATATAATATAATAATAATTATAATTATAAGATAATATAATTTATAGTGTTATATTTGTAGATTTCTCTTGATGTAATCATGAAACAGAGTGAGTTTTGTTGTTAAAAAAAATTACAAGGTGGGTTTTGTATAATAAAATAGAGTGAATTTTGTTACACGAAACAAATGTGCTAGTTTATAAAAGTCAGGGGATTCATGTGATTGTAACAACTGGATCTTAACAATTTAACATTTTTATGTAACAGAAAGTAAATTGGTCTTAGCTATATTACACTTTTTTTGTGTAACATCTTTATGTAACCCGACGTAGCTGGGTTTTAGTAATGTAACAATTCTAATATGTTTTGTTAGTTACATTTTAAAAATTTCTAAAAAAGCAGAAATAGATGATATATGTAACACCTTTTTCCGTAGTGTACGTAAATAACATGCAACATTTTTTTAGTAGGAAGACGACTTTTGTAACAATATGATTTAATGTAACACCTTTGTGTCAGAGGAGAAAGAAGAGAAAACATGTTACACTTTTATGTGATGTTTCTGTTGTGAAATATGAAACAAAAAAGATCAAAATTATAGAGACAGGAAAGTAGACTTGTTAACTTTAATATCAAAGGAGATAAATGTTACAATTGTGCCAGAGAGAGAAATTTGTTACATTTCCAAAACTACCCTTTTTGTATCTATTAACATTATCATATTAAAAAGTAATAAGGTGGCACACCAAAAGTGATCTCATCCATTAATCTGATTAATCAATGGTTGATATTGAGTTTTTTAGGTTTCTTTAACTCAAGGGGGTTTTCAATGTATCCTCTCCCTGTATATATGTGTGTAGAAAACGATTGAAAGTGTGAAAACGGTGAGAACGGATATTGGATCGACATGTGGCACTAAATAATATGAAGGGTCACGATTGTCATTGTACACGTTAACATTCATAAATTCCCTCGTTTTTAGGTCGTTTAATTCCATTTCAAACAAAACACCAAAAATTTCGTCTTTGGTGTTAACCCCTCTCCAGGTTTCCAAGATCTATGGCGTCTAATGTGGATTGCGTTCTACAAAGTAATATGTGTTAGAGTAAAACATACAAATTTTTATGGCGTTTGCATATGTGTTCGTGCAAATCATGTAAGAGTGATGGCATTTGTGTTTTTTTACTTGTTTCAGTGGCGTTTTTGTTTATTTTTATACCTGTTACAATGGCGTTTGATATTTCTAGTGTTGTTTCAATCCAAACACCTCATCAATGAATGGCGTTTTTATTTCAAATAACTCATTAATGAGTGTTCATTATATATGATTAATGGCGTTTTACATCTTACATTTTTACAGTAAAATACTCGGGTAGTCCCTGTGGTTTTGTGAAATAACACCTATAGTCCCCAACTTTTGAAAATTACACCGGTGCTCCCTTTGGTTTGACGAGTTGTTACTCGGATAGTCCCTGGAGTGGATGTCCGTTAGTTTTCTTTGTTAAATCTATGTAAAATGACAAAATTACCCCTTGCTTTTATTAAAATATAAGAACAAACTAATTAATCACTTAAAATACAACTATGCTACAACTAACTGACTAACTAACTAACAACAAAACAACCCCTTTTAGCTTGTTCAGAGCAAGATAGACCTTCAGAGGCAGTTTCTTGGGAAGCCGGTTACCGTTTACATAAATCATATCCTACTTAGGATCAACTCTAGTCTGCAAATATCATTATTAACAAATGAGAACCACACACACATTCAGAATATGAATACAAATACGATCCATTAACATTAATCTGACCTGAGGAGTATTGCATATAGATCCATTAACCGTCACACGCCCATAAAAATCAGCTCCTCACAGCTCCGTCTAGAAGCCACTAAATCACAATTTCAAAAAACTTATTAAAGATAAAAATAAAAATGTTGTATTTCAAAGTCAAACTGGTCAAATGTATTATTTGAAGAATTAAATATCACCTCTAGCAACAACAAGGACTTTACTGAGCCTCTGAGACGATGATTCCTTAAATTCTCGTTGTGAAACCTTCTGGCGGATTTGGAATACCTGGGTTCAGAGGTCAACGCTTTGGTCGATTTACGTTTCTTGTTTGTGGGTGAATTGACGGCTGTGCCGTGGCGAATGGGTGTGTTTTATTGATGGGGTTATGAAGTGGGAAGGAGAGGAGAGAGAATGGGAGAGTAATGTATGGAAGTGGAGGTGGGTGAGGGTGAGAGAGTGGGGTTTAGAGAAGTGGAAGGTGGATAGGGCGGTTGTAATGGCGGCTGCCGCCATGGATGTGGTTCGGTGGGGTTTGGTTGGTGGAGAGTGAGGAAAAAGGTGGCAGGGGGTGAGGGTTTGGTCGGCGATGAAGGGGCTGGGTGGGTATTTGTTCGGCGGTCAAGGGGTAGGGTGGCTATGGTGATGGTGAGTGTTGGTGGAGGTGGAGGTGGAGGTGGGTGGCGGGTTGTTTATAAAGGAGAGGTAAATAAAGTGGGGGCCATACTTTTAATAAGCCCTATCTTTTAAAAGGGGGGGGGTAAATAAGTAATTTTAGATGGACTTAACGGAGAAAACTAACGGACATCCACTCCAGGGACTATCCGAGTAGCAACTTGTCAAACCACATGGAGCAGCACCGGTGTAATTTCCAAAAGTTGGGGACTATAGGTGTTATTTTACAAAACCATAGGGACTATCCGAGCATTTTACTCTTTTTTTAATATTCAGTTCTTCTTATATTCAATAAATGGCGTTTTCATTATTACTGTTAATGGCTGTTGGGATCTAATATATGCTTATTGTTTAATATTAATGGCGTTTTACACCTGTGTGATGTATAACTGATTGAAGAATCACCGGTTGAACCTAGGGATATCCAGGGATATATGGGTTACAACCAAGGTATTTCTGCATAAAGGGATTGTCTCTTCGCTCGTTCTTCAAGGTGATCTCATTCAGACTGATCTGCAAAACTAGCAGCGTCGTTAGTCTCGTCATGGGGAAAAGGGGTGATTTTCTCCGTGACCACACTCCGGCGTGAGAATAAGTATTGGGTGATTGCAATTAATAAGCGTAAATACTTGTAAATGTGATTCCAAGTGATTGTAGGTGTCAATAGATGATGTTAGCTGTTGGGATCTAATATATGGCGTTTGTTTACTATATTCAATAAATGGCGTTTTCATTATTATTGTTAATATTCAGTTCTTCCTATATTCAATAAATGGCGTTTTCATTATTGTTAATGGCTGTTGGGATCTAATATATGCTTATTGTTTACTATTAATGTCGTTTTACACCTGTGTGATGTATAATTGATTTAATAGTAACTTCTAGCGTTAACTTGTTAAAGACCGGTTCTTACTATTTGTTAATTGCTAAGTATTCAACTAATGGCGTTTTCATTAATAATGTTTCAAGAAGACAGTAACATCAGTTCTTCCTATTGTTTATTATTCAATTAATGGCGTTTTCATCAATATTTTTTTAAAACATTATTATTGATGTACATTATCTAGGTTAAACTTTTTTCTTTACCTGCCTGAAGTCGGTTATTACTTGTTCCATGCTTGCAGCTTTGATTGAACATTATCTAGGTTAAACTTTTTTGCCCATGGCGTTTTTTCATGGCGTTCTCTATGTGTTTTTTTAGACAAGAGTGTTTTGAAAGGATTTGCCCCAAAAGTGGTTCTACATTGAAGACGTGGGTTCAAGTAAAGTTGATTTTTTAAACTACAAGAGGCAATCTAGATGATAATGAGTGGCTTTCTTATATTTTTGCTCTTAGGGAATCTTGGATCCCTGCATAGTACAGGATGGATGAATTGTTGGTCTTATGCGTACGACGTCGAGGTCGAAGAGTGATAACCATTTTTTTGTTCAAGTATGCAATGCAAAATCTACTCTTGTTGAGTTCATGACTCATTATTAAACTGCAATAGAAGCACAACGTCACACGCACCGGAAAAATGATCATAAATTTCCATACAAACGCCCCGAGTTGAAAAGTAATTATAAAGTTTTAGAGAACCAAGCTTCAGAGATATACACCAAAAATATTTTTTTAGATATTCAAGTTGAGCTAATCGGGATTGGGGATTGCATAAATGCCCGTTATGAAAAGCAGCCCGATGGGTTTATTAAGTTTTATATAAATGATTTCGAGCAGCTATGTACATCCTTATTTGAGGTAAAAATGGTACTTTTCTCGTGATTTTGGCGTTTTTTTATTATGGCTTTTATCCTATTTTTATACATATATTTTTCTGCATGTAGTTTTATGTTTGTTGTTTTGATGGCGTTTTATACATATGTTGTTTGCATGGCGTTTATCCTTTTTTGGCATTTTTGCAGGTAATGTACCGTAAGTCTGATTGCACCAACACTTGCTCATGTAGGCGTTTTGAGCATTTCGGTTTGTTATGTAGACATGTGTTTTATGTTTTATTGATATGGTGCAAACCATACTATTTATCTTATGTATTTTGTATAATATTTTAATGTACTTTATTAGTATTCGAGTCAGTTTCGTTCAGTTTACTAAATTTATATTTTATAGGTGTTCGAAGTTTGAAGCTAAAATAGAGAAATATCGAAGACACTTGATCGAGTACTGAATTGAGCTAACATGGTTAATAAACGAAGAACCAAGAGTTTAGAATAAATAAAGTTGAAAGTCAGAGGATTGAATTGCAATTAAAGAAAAGCTGCTTGAAAATACTTCATAAAACTCAAGAGACTAAAAATGTATATTGTGTGGAAGTTAATTAAATGTGGATGCATATTAATTTCAAATCACGACAAAACAAAGAAATATGATTTCTTTTTGGTGCACATGTTTATTCGGTTCCCCTTTGACGACAAGCTAACATGTTGACCGAGGAGATCTGTTGACCGAATATTGCATGTTTATGTGATGTTGGGCCAAAACAAGAAGAGGCCCACTTGCTGCTATAGAGAAATCGGAAGAGGAGCCCATTCGATATTAGTGACTCGGGAGCGAAGGCCAGTTTCAGGGAACAATTCTATTTGAGATCAAATACACCAAACAGAAAAAAAGGAGATCCCCACTGTTTTCGAATAGAAAAGATATATTAGCCAGGGATAAATTATTATTTTAAAGGAGGTTGTTGACCGATTGAAAAGGAGGAGCCTTGAGGCGAACGGCTGAGAAGGGATGCAAGGATTTAGTAATTAAGAGGTGACAAGATTCAAGATTTAAGTCGGGTTCGCAAATTGTTCGTTTAGATTTTTATTATTTTATATTATTAAAACTATGAACGTGTTTCGCTACTCGTTTCATATTTATTTCTTGTTCTTGACTATGGTTCTTAGTTAGACTTTTACACTGCCTAGGTTAAGATAAGTACCATGTTTTGACATTTATTATATTGGTTTGGAACTTGTTATGTGGATTTAAATATAGAGTAAAAAGGCTTTGGTTTTAATGTTTAGATGTTCACGCGTATTTAATCTTATTTAAAGTTCATCACCTGTTTCACTTGCGTTTTTGTGGATGTCTTCCATGTATGAATGCCAGTTAGGCCGTGGACCGTGTGTTAGCGATTAGTTTGCGGTTAATAGGCCAATTTACTGTAGGAACCGTGATTAAGTTTTGAATACGGTTAAGTATTCTACCAATCTTGATAGCTAGAGGTGAAAGGTTGTTGGTCTGTCTTTAGTGCTAAGGTTAGATACTTTGAGATGAGATCCCTTAAGTTTCCTTTTCACTATTTGCTTATCGAGTCTAATAATAATTCCATGGTTACCTGTGATTTTCGAGCTGGAAGGTAGATTGTCTAGTGGGTACTTTATTATTATATTAGGAAAGCCCGGGAGAGAATCCTATAAATAGGTAGTTCAACAGCTTACTAGGTTGCCATAGGTGTCTTCTCGAGAAGGGTCGAGGGTCCTGTTCGGTTATCCTATAGGTTTAGTGTCTTAAGATCCCGGTTCCACATTAGTCCCATAACCGATAGAATGTCTCAAGCATGTGTTGGATTCTAGCATAGGTAGTGTCATTCCAGTCATCTGAATTCGTCCTCGGTTTTAGTTCGTGTCTCCGTTAGCTTCAGTTAATTTAGTTAATTAGTTTTAATTAATTGCAATTTTAGGATATTTAGAGCCCCCCTCAAACAACAAAACAAATTAAGTCATGTCAGTCTTAGATAAGTGAGTCGAGTCTAGTTAACGTAGTTAGAGAGTCTTGTGGGTTCGATACTCGGACTTACTTAGGCTATACTGCATTGATCGGTACACTTGCCGGTTGTGTGGTCTACGTTTTAGAGAGTCTTAGTTTATAAATTTAAAACTTAGAGTGTCTAGTTTAAGGTTAAAATTAGTTAGTTTTTATAGACCATTTTTAGCACATCTGTAACATCCGTAAAAAACCGGATTAACCAAACCCGCTTCGTTTATTAACCGAACAACCAGTTAAAAATTTCGTTGCGTATTTAATGCTCAAATTAATTTTAAACGATACATAATTAATAAGTATATTAGAATATAAAATTTATAATTGAAAATCTATTAAAAATAATGAAATAAAAATAAAATACTGATGCCGGTTTCGAACCCGGGTCAGCCGAGAGTATCACAAGGACTTAACACTCCAACATCCAACCACTCCGCCACTTGTGATTCTTGTTAATTTATTGAAACAAATAATACATAAAATAAATTTGGAAATCAAACCCAGTCACTCAGCGCGCCTAAATCCGCAGATGCCGGAAAATACGCGAGATTTCGACGTTTTCTTTTGACTTCGGAATCATGCAAGTATAACGGACAATAATCATCGGTTATAACCGAAAAAAACTCAATCAATTTCATTCATGGACCATAATTCTCGTTCGAAACCGAAAATATAATTCAATCCGAGTTATACCTTATTCATCAGTTGTGCCCACGAGTTATCTCACTTACACTCTCCAATTTGCTCAGAAAACTTCGCCGCAAGTCGCCGGAATCCTCTGCAAGTTAACCGGAAATTATCGCCGGAAAACCGAATTCATTCCATCCCTTCTGCTTACTCTAAAATAAGATCCTTAGAGCTCATACTGACATCACCCACACTCACCTTAAACCCTTGAAGAATCTCTGTCACAAGAAATTGCACTCGCCGGAATTCTCTGCAAGTCGCCGGAAAACCGAGACTTTCATCTACACGGTAAATACCTCGACTTTTTCTGTTTCATTCCATTATTAGACAAAGGCTAACATCACTCCATCACCCAGAATCAACCCCAGACGACTTGCCGGATTTTCTGTTTTCGCCGGAAAACTTCTGGAATTTCCAGAATCTCGCTGTTAATCGGTATGATCATCTAAACATCCTGATAATCGTTGCTCAGTAATTCAATTTTATATCTAATCAATCAAAACTGTTATTTGACCCGAACAGAGGAAGCTCACAAAACAGAGCCGGCGATCCTTGCCGGAGTTCTGAAAAAGACGACCTGTTCCGGTGCTTTCTTTCCCCAAACCCTCTCCGTTCATTACCTTTCAATTGCTCATAATATTCGTTAACCGAATTAAACAAGAAACACTTGGTTTAACCGTTGTCTGTGTTTTGAACGAAGAAGACGAAGTCGTGTATGATATAAGATTAATTAAAATCGGTATTATAAACGGGTTAGACACACAGTCCAGCGGTGGACTGTGTGCAAACAATACGCATACGTCCCGAGTTCGATCCTTGACACACGCACATTCGCTGTAATAAAAATGTTCCTTTTTAAACTGAACCGGATCCACTCGCAGTTAATGTTAAGTATAATAAAAACCGGAATATTTACCAAGTTAGACACACAGTCCAGCGGTGGACTGTGTGCCAAACTAAACCACAGGTCCCGGGTTCGAGACCTGTGGAGAACACCGAGTCGATACAATTAAATCCTTTTTAAAATAAATGATTTTCGGATTAACTTAAATAGTGTATAAATATAATTAAAAACAGAAATATTTCGGGTTAGACACGTAGCTCAGTTGGTAGAGCTGCGTGCACGCGTACGGGAGGTCACGGGTTCGAGTCTCACTCAGTGCAATAATATTCACAATCGAACCGGTCAACGGTCGACGGTCAACAGTCGTGGTCAACGGTCAAAAGTCAACATTTTTTTATTATTTTTATTTATTTATTTAATTTAAAAATCAATTAAAAATACTTAAAAATAACGTTTTTAAAGTTAGAAAATAGCCTTAAACTCACAAAAATATATCCAAAAATCCTACTAAAATTGATTAATAAAATCCGCTTATTTACCGAACCATTATGTTATCTAGGTTAGTTTCTCTCGTGGTTAAATCCAAACTCGTGCGCATTCAACATCATCAACCGAACGCACCCAATGTGAGTGAATCTCTACAAATTCCCCGTTTTAATCACGTTTTTTGGGTGTATCATGTGTCTTATTATTTATCACTTCTAAACTATTGTGCATCTGTCATATTCATGAACAAATGTGTATTCAACTTGTATCAACTGTTTGTGTGGTTATTGTTTAGATTAAATTTATCATTTTCAGTACATAATTATCGTAGGCCGCCGCTCCCCATTACATTATGAGCGTTGAGTGTTCCCCATTACATTATGAGCGTGAACCAGGCGTTGCCAACATACGATCGGCTCCGTTTGATTGAGCCTTGATCGCACAGACATTTATCATAGGCCGTCCGTTCCCCATTACATTATGAGCGGAACGTGACGATGCCAACATATACAGTTTCATTCATGTGTTATATTCATGCAAGTTGGTTTGTTATTGTATGTTATTGTAAGTTACTGTTTGTTGTTGTTATTGTTATTGTATGTTATTTGTTTGTTGTTGTATTGTTATTGTATGTTATTTGTTTGTTGTTGTTATTGTTATTGTATGATTATTTACGTTTGCTCACATATGATTATTGCACAATTTTCCATAATAAAGATAACAAGAGATCAATAATAAATGTTTTTCTAACAAGGTTCACTCGCCAACTTTTGTTGATCCAAAAACCATTTTTACACATGATACAGGTGGACAGGATGAAGCAAGGAACACATAGGAAAGTGCCTTAGAAGAAAAATAATGAAGTTTAGAAAGATGTGTAGAACATGTTATATTTGTATGATTTGATTGTATGATCTCCTTTAAATTGTAATACTAAATATGAAACATTATAATAAATGTCATGAGCTTTGATGAAAACCCAATCATGCCCCGATCACCTTTTCTGCTGCGGGTCGGGGTGTGACAGATTGGTATCAGAGCTTTTGACTATAGGGATATAGGATAGGTTATTAGACCCTTAGAGCCTATACTATAGTTGATTAGATTTTAATTGTTTATGTGGTTATATGCAAACTCATGATGTTTATTTCTTTCATATTTATTACATACACAAATGCATGCAAACACTTCCAATATTACATTTTGTGATACATAGTGAATTATACTTACAGTCAAACATACATAACTACATACACATTCATTATACATATTTCAATGCTCACATATTCAAATCATCTTCATACTTCCGTTATTCAAGATTTTGTCGCATTTTTCAAATCTCATCGAAGTGAGTTCTGCGACGGGCATGTAGTAACTGTAAGGGTACAAGTACCGGTAGTCGGAACGTCCTGTCTAGGTTGGCATTCGTATAAATCCAATATAACGGACCAGTTTGCCTACCTGGGGACTAACGATGAGAGTATGAAGGACCTATTAGGCCAAAGCATGCCACACCAAACGTCGTTCGAACTAACCCCACTTTGAGGTGTCACCTGTCCACACCTGGATACATTCCGAATATCATACGTACATACATATTTCTCGATTTTCTCCGGGTTTTAGTGTACTTAACCAGGCTAACACATGCGAACCATATGAAAAACCCGGTAATCATGGGGGCCCACATGATTACGAAGGTGAAGTATGGCGGCATGCAAGGCCCAATTACGAGCAAAGCCCAAGACATCCTATGGATGTAGTAGATTTATTATTCTATATTTATTTTATGAATGTTCATTCCTAAATACGACACATGATCCCAAAAACTTCCAACTCATACTCTTGATATGTATTCCTTGTAGATGTCTTCTAATTCCGCTCGTAGGAAGATGAGAGCAGGAAAAGCTCGCGAGCGTATGGCTGCCCAAATCGCTCAACAAATGGCTGTCGTAATACCCAACATTGTAGTTCAAGTTCAGCAAGCCCTTACCGCTAACCCGTCAATCAAGAAGATCAAAATGTTGTCAACCCTCCCCCAATTACCACTAAATGCACCTTCAAGCATTTCAAATCCTGCGACCCTACAAAATACGAAGGGACTGAAGGTGTCACCGCTCTCCTCCATTGGTTTGAAGAAATGGAAAACATTTTTCTAAATTGCGATTGCCCCGATGATCGCAAAGTGCGATATGCTACTGGTCGTTTACTTGGAATAACACTTACATGGTGGAATACAGAGAAGGCCAAACGAGGTGTTGAAGATGCTATGACTATGACTTGGGAAGAGTTGAAGGAAATCATTACAAGACGGTTTTGCCCGAGAAGCGAAATCAAGAGATTGGAGGATGAGTTCTATTCTTTGAAACAAAAGGAAGGCGATCACACCACATACAACAAGAGATTCCTCGAGTTAAATCAAATGGTTCCCAACTTGTTCACTCCTCTTTACCGTTTAATCGGGCACTACATTCGAGGTCTTCCTTCAAAAATTCAAGACTCTGTAATAAGTACCACACCTGCAACCTTGGAAGCAGCAATAGAGTTAGCTACAGAGCTCACCGAGAACCGCATACGAAATAAGGACTTCAAGGAGGAGAAGAAGAAGGATAAAGCATCAACTGAAACCTCAAACTCCACCCAACCCGAATCCCCTTCTCAACCCATTTCAAAGAGAAAACGCGATGGACAACTTTTCGCTGTCACCCAACACAATCAACCAGTCTCACAAGCCGTACCCCTCCAAGCTATCCCCATCACTCAAGTAGCACCCAACTCAACTTACCCAAATAAGAAACCTTACCTTGGAACTCACCCTCAATGTAACACCTGTTTTTATCACCATCCATCTACCTTACCTTGTCGACTATGTGCGAATTGTGGACGCTATGGTCATTTGAGCAAGGCTTGCCGCACCTCTCAAAACCAAACCTCACCCCCTACTCAAAACATGATCCAAACATATCAACAACCCCAATACCCCATGTTACCTTATGTTCGAGCTTGTTTTAATTGTGGCGACCCTACCCATTTTAGAAACACGTGCCCTCAATTGGTTAACATCATAAACGCCCAAGCTCAAGCAAACCCAGTTAACCAAGCAAATCAAGGAAACCTAATCACTAGGCCACCAGCAAGAGGAAGAGTTTTCAACATCAACGCCAATCCTGTTGAAGATAATGACGGCCCAAATAAACCACCCAACTAGTCTCCTTCACCAAAGATCAAGATTCAACTCCAACCGCTTAGTTTTTATGTTTTTCCTTTATGTTATCTCGATTTTCACGTATCTCAATTTCAAGTTGGAAATTTATCCAAGAATTTTAATGCGAAGTACCATTTCAGTTTGTTTTATACTCGTTGATTTAACATTCATATCATCATACATCTCAACGTATTTCAATCTCATCATTTAAAGAAGTTGGGTTATGTTTCACTTCTACATGGACTAACCTCTCCATCATAACAAACGAGAGAGGTACTGTCATCATTCAAACATGTATACTATCAGAATTAAGACTCAAGCTTTGGTTGATTGTGTTTGTTTATGTTTTAGAGTCACATAGAATTAATCATAACTTACGGATAAAGCCAATGAAAATTTGACAAGAATATGGTGGATACGCCGCTGGTACTTCCTATATATAAGTATTCTTGTCAAAGGATCAGAGGCATTGTCAGGCGGTTATGAGAAGTTCCATGTAGGTTTTAGTAGTAGAAGTTTTGTTTTAGGATATAACCTTATCTTTCCAAACATATCAAAACTCTTGCGCATGAAATCATATTTAGTCAATCAACTCTGTTTATCAATATTCATTATCATAGGCATCAAAAAGCGATTCCTATAGCAGGGTAATCAACCCTTACAAGGAACGTTACCGCCTCAAACAAAATTTAAACTCTTACTCCCTTCTAAGTATGTAATTGTCAAAATAAACACCATCCTTTTGAGACAAACATGCCACTACTTAAATTTCGGGACGAAATTTCTAAAAGTAGGGGATACTGTAACATCCGTAAAAAACCGGATTAACCAAACCCGCTTCGTTTATTAATCGAACAACCAGTTAAAAATTTCGTTGCGTATTTAATGCTCAAATTAATTTTAAACGACACATAATTAATAAGTATATTAGAATATAAAATTTATAATTGAAAATCTATTAAAAATAATGAAATAAAAATAAAATACTGATGCCGGTTTCGAACCCGGGTCAGCCGAGAGTATCACAAGGACTTAACACTCCAACATCCAACCACTCCGCCACTTGTGATTCTTGTTAATTTATTGAAACAAATAATACATAAAATAAAATTGGAAATCAAACCCAGTCACTCAGCGCGCCCAAATCCGCAGATGCCGGAAAATACGCGAGATTTCGACGTTTTCTTTTGACTTCGGAATCATGCAAGTATAACGGACAATAATCATCGGTTATAACCGAAAAAAACTCAATCAATTTCATTCATGGATCATAATTCTCGTTCGAAACCGAAAATATAATTCAATCCGAGTTATACCTTATTCATCAGTTGTGCCCACGAGTTATCTCACTTACACTCTCCAATTTGCTCAGAAAACTTCGCCGCAAGTCGCCGGAATCCTCTGCAAGTTAACGGAAATTATCGCCGGAAAACCGAATTCATTCCATCCCTTCTGCTTACTCTAAAATAAGATCCTTAGAGCTCATACTGACATCACCCACACTCACCTTAAACCCCTGAAGAATCTCTGTCGTAAGAAATTGCACTCGCCGGAATTCTCTGCAAGTCGCCGGAAAACCGAGACTTTCATCTACACGGTAAATACCTCGACTTTTTCTGTTTCATTCCATTATTAGACAAAGTCTAACATCACTCCATCACCCAGAATCAACCCCAGACGACGTTGTCGGATTTTCTGTTTTTGCCGGAAAACTTCTGGAATTTCCAGAATCTCGCTGTTAATCGGTATGATCATCTAAACATCCTGATAATCGTTGCTCAGTAATTCAATTTTATATGTAATAAATCAAAACTGTTATTTGACCCGAACAGAGGAAGCTCACAAAACAGAGCCGGCGATCCTTGCCGGAGTTCTGATAAAGACGACCTGTTCCGGTACTTTCTTTCCCCAAACCCTCTCCGTTCATTACCTTTCAATTGCTCATAATATTCGTTAACCGAATTAAACAAGAAACAGTTGGTTTAACCGTTGTCTGTGTTTTGAACGAAGAAGACGAAGTCGTGTATGATATAAGATTAATTAAAATCGGTATTATAAACGGGGTGCAAACAATACGCATACGTCCCGAGTTTGATCCTTGACACACGCACATTCGCTGTAATAACAATGTTCCTTTTTAAACTGAACCGGATCCACTCGCTGTTAACTGTTAAGTATAATAAAAACCGGAATATTTACCAAGTTAGACACACAGTCCAGCGGTGGACTGTGTGCCAAACTAAACCACAGGTCCCGGGTTCGAGACCTGTGGAGAACACCGAGTCGATACAATTAAATCCTTTTTAAAATAAATGATTTTCGGATTAACTTAAATAGTGTATAAATATAATTAAAAACAGAAATATTTCGGGTTAGACACGTAGCTCAGTTGGTAGAGCTGCGTGCACGCGTACGGGAGGTCACTGGTTCCAGTCTCATTCAGTGCAATAATATTCACAATCGAACCGGTCAACGGTCAACGGTCAACAGTCGTGGTCAACGATCAAAAGTCAACATTTTTTTATTATTTTTATTTATTTATTTAATTTAAAAATCAATTAAAAATACTTAAAAATAATGTTTTTAAAGTTAGAAAATAGCCTTAAACTCACAAAAATATATCCAAAAATCCTACTAAAATTGATTAATAAAATCCGCTTATTTACCGAACTGTTATGTTATCTAGGTTAGTTTCTCTAGTGGTTAAATCCAAACTCGTGCGCATTCAACATCATCAACCGAACGCACCCAATGTGAGTGAATCTCTACAAATTCCCCGTTTTAATCACGTTTTTGGGTGTATCATGTGTCTTATTATTTATCACTTCTAAACTATTGTGCATCTGTCATATTCATGAACAAATGTGTATTCAACTTGTATCAACTGTTTGTGTGGTTATTGTTTAGATTAAATTTATCATTTTCAGTACATACATTATCATAGGCCACCGCTCCCCATTACATTATGAGCGTTGAGCTGTTCCCCATTACATTATGAGCGTGAACCAGGCGTTGCCAACATACGATCGGCTCCGTTTGATTGAGCCTTGATCGCACAGACATTTATCATAGGCCGTCCGTTCCCCATTACATTATGAGCGGGAACGTGACGATGCCAACATATACAGTTTCATTCATGTGTTATATTCATGCAAGTTGGTTTGTTATTGTATGTTATTGTAAGTTATTGTTTGTTGTTGTTATTGTTATTGTATGTTATTTGTTTGTTGTTGTATTGTTATTGTATGTTATTTGTTTGTTGTTGTTATTGTTATTGTATGATTATTTACGTTTGCTCACAATGATTATTGCACAATTTTCCATAATAAAGATAACAAGAGATCAATAATAAATGTTTTTCTAACAAGGTTCACTCGCCAACTTTTGTTGATCCAAAAACCATTTTTACACATGATACAGGTGGACAGGATGAAGCAAGGAACACATAGGAAAGTGTCTTAGAAGAAAAATAATGAAGTTTAGAAAGATGTGTAGAACATGTTATATTTGTATGATTTGATTGTATGATCTCCTTTAAATTGTAATAATAAATATGAAACATTATAATAAATGTCATGAGCTTTGATGAAAACCCAATCATGCCCCGATCACCTTTTCGCTGCGGTTTGGGGTGTGACAACATCAAGTTTTGGCGCCGTTGCCGGGGACTCTTGGCGATTGCGTTTATTAGCTTTGACTACACTTAACTATTAAATCTGTGCTACTTGTCCTTTTGTTTTGTGGTGAGTCTTGTGAGTCTACTTGCTTTTGTATATTGAGTCATAGGAGTCTAAAAGTCCGTGTCTTTTATTTCTTATGAGTCTTTTAAATATGTGTGAGATTTGTGGAGGACCCCATTTTACTCTTATATGTCCACAATATGTGGGGTCCTTAGCACGTTGTTACGCTAACCCTTTTGTGCAGCCGCAACCATATTATTCATTGGGGTATCATTCGTGCTATTATGATGATCCGTATCAGCAACCGCAACATAACGAGGGGCAATATTATGATCAATACTCCAATAGCAACACTGTTGGGGATAATGATAGTGCTTGAGGCAGGATAGAGGAGTTGTTGGTTCAATTAGTTGCTAAGGATGCCGATACCCAGAAAACCCTAGCGGAGCATGATATCATCCTGAGAAATCGCCAAACTACTCTTTAGATCTTTAACGTACCGTAGAAGACATTGCTAGGAGATTGAATGAAGAGAAAGAAGATGTAGAAGTTCAACCAGAACAGCCGACGACTGGCTATACGTGTGATGCGGAAGGTAACCACCACGGTTACATGCTTTCTAGTGGGGAATTAATCCCAACATTTCCAGAATTGGGGAAAGAGCTACCGTATGAATATGAGTCAGATGCAGAGATCACTCCAGTCACGGCGACGAAAGTGGACGATGAAGTTCCACCTCCGGTACCACAGGTTACTATATATGATTTTGGGAGTAACTCTGATGATGAAATAGATGAAGAAGAGTGGGCTGCTCATCAAAGGTCATTACCGAATTTAGAAGTTACTGAAGAGGAAGTGGAGTTAGGAGATTCAATAAGGTTACTGTTTGGTGTAGAGGAAGAAAATGAAGAGGTTGAAATTAAGTCGTCTAGGGAGGATGAGTTTTTAGAGTTAGAATTAGATGGTTTACCGGTCTATGAAGACGTAGGGGAGTTGGATCCTGATGGGGATATAGGATATTTTGATGCCTACTTGTAGGTGAACCGTCAGAGGTGATCGAACCTGCCCTTGATGAAGAGACTAAGTCTGGGGATCATCTTGTAAAAGTGGTGGAAGAGGAAGAACACCACAGCTGGCCCGTGGTGTTAGTGATAAGTGAAACTGTAAAATCAGCAAAGCCACGGGAGAAGGCGAGGAAAGAGAAAAGACAGGATCAGATTGGAGGAGGATCGAAGGTTTATATACGTTGGAGGGGAAGGAGCCGTTCAAGCATGATCAATCCTCTCACTACATGCCGCACATTTGGTTACTTCCAGGTAAGTATAAATTATGGTTGTCTAACCCGTTTAATATTTTTAACATATTTTATTATTCTGCCGTTAAATTTTTAACTATTTTTGAGGACCGGATGGAATGAAATGGGTTAGATAGGGTCCAGATCAAATAAAAACCTTGTGGGAGACTGTGTAGAGTTTGTTAAATCTTTATATTTGGTGTATTTCCAGTCCGTTCATGGTAGTGTTTATGTGTATACTGAGTCGTTTATTTTGTACCATGAGTCTAAGTTAGTATTATTTATAAGTTAGTTTTTATGTCGAGTCGATACTGCTTTGGTTTTTGCTTGTTTTTGTTTATGCAGGTTTGGATATGTACCACCCGTACGCAATCTCCATGCGGGTGACTTTGGAGCTGCATTTCGAATATCAGGCATTTATCGAGTATGTCGGTAAGAGTCATTGGCCGATCGCGAACGAAATGCTAACGATCGGAGGTGGATTGGACAAGAATTCGTGGAGCTTACACGTTATTAACCAACTAAGTCCTTTCTAATTTGTGCCCTTTCGTCATTTTATTTCTTATTTATTTTAGTCTTTTGAGTTGGTTTCCATCCTACATTAAGGGCAATGTAGAGTTTAAGTGTGGGGATGGGAAAACTATCGTTTGAGTCTGTATTGAGTCGTTTGAGTCAATAAAATTTTGAAAATATAAAAAATTAAAATTTGAAAATCCAAAAAAAAAATGAAAAATTTGAAAATGTTCCTGTTTTTAAAGTTTGCAAAATAAAAACGGAAAATGATAGAAAATTCGGGTTTTTGTTCGGGTTTTAAATAATAATAATATGAGTAAAGTTGAGCTTGTGTCTAACTTAGGATGTTTGAATAGGCCTGATTCGGTTCTAGATTCCTTTGATATTAATATAACTTAATTGTCAGTTTATGATGGATGCTCATCTAGGAAAAGTGGGGAAGCCGAAACCGCCAATAATAGTGTAAGGAATGCCGTTATAAGCTAAAATCTTTAGAATTTTCAATCATATTATATATATATATATATATATATATATAGAGAGAGAGAGAGAGAGAGAAATTGAGCTTGATTGAAAAAGTAGACGAGGCCTATGGAATCTCCCTTGGGGATGGTGACTCTGATTGAGAATCCCTCTAGGTTAAGTTAAGAAAAAATTGCAAAAATATCGACGCTCACGTTGTCGCTCTCGGGGATGGTGACTCTGGTTGAGACAGCCTCTGAGTTAGGTATGTAAAAAATCAAGTGCTCAAAAGATAAAAATGGAAAGAAGAAGAAAATTTACTTGGTTTTAAATTCTCTTGTTTTTAGTATAAAACGGTTAGGAATTAGTCCAGTGGCCGTTCCTTTTGTTCCATAAGCTTGAGGTGGGACTAGGTGTACTGTGGATTCTAATGTTAGACCTTAGGTAGATTGACCGAACTTAAATTAAATTTACATGATAAGGGCTCTGAACCGGGTTTTGGGTTTCTAGTGGACACATATACTTGCAATCGCAGTTAACACGAGTTTCAATCTTAATAAGTAATCTTGCTTTTGAACAGAATACATATCCGTCTATGATTTCGTTTGCATAAGTCTTTTTTCAGGGACGAAGAAAGAATAAGTGTGGGGATATTTGATATGGCGTAAACCATACTATTTATCTTATGTATTTTGTATAATATTTTAATTTATTTTTATAAGTATTCGAGTCAGTTTTGTTCAGTTTACTAAATTTATATTTATAGGTGTTCGAAGTTTGAAGCTAAAATAGAGAAATATTGAAGATACTTGATCGAGTACTGAATTGAGCTAACATGTTAATAAACGAGGTACCGAGAGTTTAGAATAAATAAGTTGAAATTCGGAGGATTGAATTACAATTAAAGGAAAGCTGCTTAAAAATACTTCATAAAACTCAAGGGACTAAAAGTGTATATTGTGTGGAAGTTAATTAAATGTGGATGCATATTAATTTCAAATCACGACAAAACAAAGGAATATGATTTCTTTTTGGTGCACATGTTTATTCGGTTCCCCTTTGACCACAAGTTAACATGTTGACCGAATATTGCATGTTTATGTGATGTTGGGCCAAAACAAGAAGAGGCCCACTTGCTGCTATAGAGAAATCGGAAGAGGAGCCCATTCGATATTAGTGACTCGTGAGCGAAGGCCAGTATCATGGAACAATTCTATTTGAGATCAAGTACACCAAACAGAAAAAAGGAGATCCCCACTGTTTTCGAATAAAAAAAGATATATTAGCAAGGGATAGATTATCATTTTAAAGGAGTTGTTGACCGGTTGAAAAGGAGGAGCCTTGAGGCGAACGGCTGAGAAGGGATATAGTAGTTAAGAGGTGACAACTTCAAAGATTCAAGATTCAAGTCGGGTTCGTAAATTGTTCATTTAGATTTTTATTATTTTATATTATTAAAACTATGAACGTGTTTCGCTACTCGGTTCATATTTATTTCTTGTTTTTTATTATGGTTCTTAGCTAGACTTTTTACACTGCCTAGGTTAAGATGAGTACAATGTTTTGACATTTATTCTATTGGTTTGGAACTTGTTATGTGGATTTAAATATAGAGTAAAAAGACTTTGGTTTTAATGTTTAGATGTTCACGCGTATTAATCTTATTTAAAGTTCATCACATGTTTCACTTGCGTTTTTGTGGATGTCTTCCATGTATGAATGTCAGTTAGGCCGTGGACTGTGTGTTAGCGATTAGTTTGCGGTTAATATGCCAATTTACCGTAGAAACCGTGATTAAGTTTTGAACACGGTTAAATATTCTACCAATCTTGATAGCTGAGAGGTGAAAGGTTGTTGGTTTGTCTTTAGTGCTAGATTGCTAGGGTTAGATACTTTGAGAGAAGATCCCTTAAGTTTCCTTTTCATATTTGCTTATCGAGTCTAATAATAATTCCATAGTTACCTGTGATTTTCGAGCTGGAAGGTAGATTGTCTAGTGGGTACTTTATAATTATATTAGGAAAGCCCGGGAGGGAATCCTATGAATAGGTAGTTCAACAGCTTACTAGGTTGCCATAAGTGTCTTCTCGAGAAGGGTCGAGGGTCCTGTTCGGTTATCCTATAGGTTTAGTGTCTTAAGATCCCGGTTCCACATTAGTCCCTTAAACGATAGAACGTCTCAAGCATGTGTTGGATTCTAGCCTAGGTAGTGTCTTTCCAGTCATCTGAATTCGTCCTTAGTTTTAGTTCGTGTCTCTGTTAGCTTCAGTTAATTTAGTTAATTAGTTTTAATTAATTGCAATTTTAGGATATTTAGAGCCCCTCCCCCCTCAAACAATAAAACAAATTAAGTCGTGTCAGTCTTAGATAAGTGAGTCGAGTCTAGTTAACGTAGTTAGAGAGTCTTGTGGGTTCGATACTCGGACTTAATTAGGCTATACTGTATT